>CM077152.1:177956302-178486327 GCA_039583875.1 Platanthera guangdongensis | reverse complement strand
ATATTACCGCAACAAATGTTGTAACCATCCCCCCCATTTCCACTAGACCCCTAAGAGTGGTTTTGTGGCCATGAACTAGGTCACTGACCAAACCCCTGGGAAGCCAGAAATGGGCCAAGAGATAGAGGCCAAGGTAGGGATCACCATGGTCTGCAGATAGTAGAATTCTGAACAATAGTTTAGATGACAATGGGGCTTCACCCATGACCCCCAGACCCTAACCACAACCACTATGCAAATCCCACACATTTTGGGAGCCCCATAGACGCAAAAGGACCCTTAGGCCCAACCTACCAGAGGCCCAGTTGACCAAGGTCAACCCTAGCCCTAAATAGGTCAAGCCTCAAGCCCACTTAGGGCCAATTGACCCTACTCCTGTTTCAGGGACCCACCCATAAAATCCCTACCTAAACCTAAGGGGGATCAATGGGTCACCTAAGGATCCATTGGGGTCAGCCTAATGGACATGTTGACCCAAGTCAACTCTAGCTCCTAATCGGGTCAAAGTGACCTTACTAAGGGTCAAGTGACCTCCAAGGTGCAAGTCAACCCTACCCAGACCCTAAGGGGAAGGCCAATGGTCACCAAGGATCCAATGGGGTCAACTCAAATGGTCAACTGTTGGACCAAGTCAACTTAGCCCAAAAAGGGCTAACCCAAGCTCAAGCCACTTCTCCCTTAGGCTAAACCCATTCCCATGATCATCATAATCCAGTGGGCTGCCTTTAGCTTGTGGGGTTGACTAGTCAACCAGAGGTGACTAGGAGAGAGAAGGAGCTCCTCTCCTGATAATGGAGGAGAGAGAAATGAGGAAGGAGAAGGGGGAAGTGAGAGGCCGGCAAGGAGACTAACAGCCACCCATTATGGCTGCAATCAACTCCTCTAGGGAGAGGAGTTGATTCCAGCCGTTTCCCGGCCACCAAGGGGTGGGTTCAGCCCCCCCCACCACAACACCCGAGCCACTCCATTAATGGAGATAATGGCCATTGAAGAACCAGCCTCTCCCCTCCCCCAATTGCCATTTAAACACCATCAGGAAGCCGAGGGGATCATTTTGGAGCACTTACCTGGAGGAGACGAGCCCTTCCACTGTGCAGTTGCAGAAGCGAGCGCCGCCGCCATCGCCAATGCATCCCGCCGCTCCTCTCGCATCCAGGCCGCCAGGAAGGTCTCCTCTCTCCTCCTTAACTCGCGGGTAGATCCTAGGAATCCTTAGGCTTGAGTTTCGGGCTCAATTGAGCCGATCGAATCCGGATTTCTCCTGGTTTTCGGCAAGAAAATTCTTGCTTAATCCGCCGGAAAACGCCTCTCCGGCGGCGGAGCCGCCGTCTGACGATAGCCACCACCTCGACGGAGGTGTTTGGTGGCGGTGGCCGGCCGGGGAAGGGGCTGGATTGCCGGCGGCAGAGCTTGGAAATCGCTCCAGGCAGAACCAATCCCAGCCGTTGGCTCAGTGGGACGATGACCAGATGCCGTCGATCTGCGCCAAGATTCGTGCGGCATCAGATCAATTACTATAGGAATTAAATAAAAATTATTTCATTTCTGTCACACTGGATATGTATTTAATGTATAATGTTTTAAAATATTTCTATAGTTTTTTGCAGCAAAAATTTTTGGACCTTTTGGGTCACTGGTAGACCAGGGCACCCATTTTGGTGGGACATACCCTTAGGGCTAGGCAGTCACTAATTGAGTGCCCACTCTTCACCCCAAGCCCAAATTGGCTGAAATTTTGGCAGAGAGTCTATCCTAGGCATACCTAGGCCTGCCCAAAAATGGGATTTTTGGGGAAAATATTTCTATAGTTTTGGTAAAAATTTAATAATCATTAGATAAATTAAATAGGTGCCCTAAACACATCCAAACCCTCCCAAATTTTGGTGAGTGGTCCCTGGGCTTCAATTAGGTTCCTGTATAAAATTTCATTTAGATTGGATGAGTTTGAATAGGTTTGACCCAACCCTATTTATACCCTATGAAGAGCATTTGGTCAAAAGTTGCACTTTTGGTTTTGAGTGACCAAATCACCTCAACAGAGGCTGAAATTTTGCCACAGATATATTTTGACTTTTTACACTCACTTATGGAGTTTGGAGTGGATTGGACTAGGGTAGCCCTAGAATGTAGGGTAGGCCCTTTAGGGTAAATTCTAGGGTTTGAAGAAATTGGGGTCAAAAGACCTTGGATGGACTTGAAACTTGGGAATGATGTCCATAGGGTTACTAGGTCCTGTGGTTAAAATTTTAGGGCATTTGGAACTTAAAGACCCTTAAATCCATAACCCTAGTTTAGGGCACTAGCTTTGAAACCATAAGATCTAATACCAAAACTATCTGAAAAGGCCTGAGATTTTGAATGGGTAGTTGCTTAGGGCATACATGTCTCTGGAAATTTTATAATAAATTTTGGATGAATATTTTTGGTACTTTATTCACAAGGTCATATTTTATAATTTCCACTAAGAATTTTTGCAGAGAACTATACTTGTTTAAACTTGATAAAACTTAGCAAGGGGCTTATAGTCATGATACCCATCTCTGTAATTTTTATGAAATTTTTGAAGAATGATATTTAGTAGTTGCTTCTTTAATTATTTAATTCCATGGAACCTTGGGAAATTTAATAATGACTTTTAGATTGTCTGAAAAATTCTAATTTCTTCATCATGATGTTTCTAGTTCCCTATGAAGCCCTAGTAATTTTTACATAATTATTGGAGACATATATGTGGCACTTCCTTCATTATATTGATTTTAGGAATTATTTTAATAAATCCTTTAGAGGTCAAGAATTATCTGGAAAATTATGGAAATTGGCAACCAATGATATTTCTCTGTTATTTAGTGAATACAAATTTTAGGAGGCCATTACCTGAGAAAATCTTATGGTTCATGTTCAAATTGACTATGGCCTAGTTTTGAGGAAAATTCAATAAATAGTAGATTAATTGGGAAAAATATGATTTTCTGAATTTAGTCTATATTTATCATAATAGACCTCTGATAATTATCATGAGGGTACTGGATGAGTATTTCATGTACTTCCCTTTTACGGGTCACGTAGCTAAGTGGTCTGCATATAGCAAAACTGCAGGATTTCATTTGGATATGAATTAGGGCACGTATGATGGGTCTTGATGGTTTGCTGTAAGGACAAGTGGAATGGGCTGCATCTTTGGAAGATGAGTGAGTAGGGTGTGGTTTTGTCTAGGGTTTAAAGGCGTTCGGGTCCGACGAAAGATCGTCCTACCCAAGGAGAGTTGGAGTCAAATCACCCTAGGATTAGCGTATCGAAACATGAGAAAATAATGGGTAAGGGATCAACCAATAATAAAATAAGTACCTTGCGAAAGGAACGCTGGGCGTAATCCCAACACAGTTCCTAGTGCCCCTTGAGAGCCCTTCACAGGGAATACCGGGGGCAGTCCTGGGTTAACGTAAACTGTTTAACAAGCTGAAAAGAGTAACTTAGTAATTAGGGTTGCACATTTCACAGACACTGATGCACGGGATGTTAGCTGGGAGCTTCGGCTCGATTGTTTGTGACGGACGTGTTGGTCCGGGGAGCTTCGGCTCGGTTTTGATCACGCTAAATTTGCATGTGCATAAAAGAAAGTAAATTAAGGTGGTGGGTCTTCGGTATTGGAGGGTCGATGCACCGACGCCAATACGTTGACTCGGCAAGTGTGGTTAGCACTTCGCCAACAGAAGTCCGGTGCGCCAGCCGGCAAGAGTAGCGCAGGAGTCCGCTTCGTGCACCAAGCGTTGAGGCGTACGATAGGTCTGACCGGTAGTGCTTTACTGGTTTAGAGGTGGGCGAGGCCCAACCCACCGCTTCCGTCTGCCACTACGGAGGTATCCTGGGAGGTTACGGCTCCAGAAAGGGGAACTAAAGGTCTGTGTGCACAGAGTCGGGTGTGTGCGTTGCACTTGCATGATCCATCATACCCACTTGCATGTCATAGCATAATCGTTACCTTAAACCTTGACACCTAAGTATAAGTGGAATGGGACGCTTATACTTTAGGACCTGCAAAACGACCCCTTAGTCTATAAGCTTGTGTGGGCAAGTTTATAAATTAAGGTTAATTTTGATATATTTAGTTACTGCTGTTTGACCACCGACACCCCAACGTATAAATCGGTATGGGACTTTTTATACGATGGGAGCCTTGCAAAGACCCCTTGGCTTATGTGTTTTTCCACATAAGTGAAGGTTACATTTCAGCTTACATTTTATTGTCTTTATATGCTATAGAACTTGCTAGAATAGGACCGCTGCCATCTGCTTTTGATATTCTCCACCTTCAAGTCCTCCCCTTTCTTCCTCTCCGCTCGGTGCCTAGGAGCCGTGGGGAAGGGGTGGGGGATGATAGGACTTAGTCTTTTAGACTAACGGTTTTCGAACCGCATCATTTAGGGGATCGTGGAGACCAGCATGGAGGAGCAGCCCCAGAGACCGGTGCGCTTGGAGGTGGGGCAGTCTAGCTCCGGAGTTCATACAGCCGGACTGTGAGTCTCGACCTGAGTAGTTTTTCAGCTTTGCTTCCGCATGAGTGATTTTGTAGTGAGGATATGTTGTACCGGGCATAAGCCCGTATTTTGCTACTCTGATGTTATCTTCTGTGGACACTCCCTTCGTGGAGTTATATTTATATATGTCATGTGATTCTCTGTGGACAGATAGTTTTTCATTTTACTTCATTATGCTACTTTTATGTGATCGAATTGGCCGGCAGAATCGGCGCTTTGTGGTGATGACCCTTCAGGGCGTGAAGGAGTCACCGCAAAACGGCGGTTCTGGGCCTAAGACCCCGTGTCAAAAAGAAAAAAAAAAGGGGTCTTACAAGTGGTATCAGAGCAAACCTCGATCGAAAAGTAGCCGTCCACAACCTGGGTCACCCCCGCGCGGGTTTAGTTTGGGGACAAACTAAGCAGCGGAAGCAGTGGTGTGCCCATACAGGGGAAATCACATGTAAGTTGTCCACTTTCATTAGGCATTGAGTCGATTGTCTACTAATGTACTTCATTTTGCAGCCCCAGCTCAGCCCACCCCACAAGGTGGAGCTCAGCAGACTCCAGACATTGCACCACCTCCCATGGTCCCCACACCTTTCCTCCAGTCAGACATGGGGCAGACCCTTACAGCTATCCTTGAGGCCTTCCGAGCTCAGCAAGCCCCAGTCCAGCAGCCAAACCCAGGGGCCAACTGGATGAGCACCTTCCGAGGACTCTCTCCCCCATCTTACTTGGGGACGGAGTCGGCAGTACGGACAGAGGAGTGGCTGGATGTGATGTACGAGATGTTGACTGGGATACGATGCCCTTGGGAGGAGAGGGTGGCCCTAGTGGTATCTTGCTTGGAGTCACATGCCAAGCGGTGGTGGAAGACGCTGTTGGACACGACCTTTGCGGATAGAGAGATTGCAGAAATCACCTGGGAAGAATTCAGGGCCACGCTGCTGGAGCACTTTGTTCCTCAGTCGGCCAGGGACGAGTTGGAGGAGCGTTTCTTGCAGCTGAGGCAGGGCACCAGGACAGTGGTGGAGTACCACCGAGAGTTCGATCATTTGGCCCGATATGCGGGCTCTTATCAGCTGGATGAAGCAGGGTACGTCAAGAGGTTTTATAAGGGCCTAAAGAGGAGTTGAGAGAGGCTTTGCTTTTTGTCTCTGACGGGCCCATCTCCCGGATTTTAGAGATGGCGAAGAGGATTGAGGCCGACTGGCACACCACTCGGGGCCGGAAACGGCAAACGGAGGACCAGGGCCGGAGGGCCCGAAATGATCAGCGGCGAGGCATCGTACCAGATGGAAGAAGGGCAGAGGAGCAGCCTCGTCAGGAGTTAAGGCAGGAGCCGAGAGAGCAGGTGGTCTTGGCCCCTCAACCTCTCCAGGTCCAGGAGATGCAGAGACCCCGGGGTATGGCGTATCCCCCGCCGGAGTGCTTCCACTGTCACCAGGTGGGACACCTCCGGAGAGATTGCCCTATGAGGGGGGGCACCACCTCCAGCACCACGGGGTGGCCCACCGGCCCAGCATTTCGGAGGCCGAGGACGTGGTTACCAGGGAGGCGACCGCAGGCAGAATGGGGAGCAGATTTACGCTCTGGACTTAGCACAGCCCCGGAACCCGGACTGGGTTATTGCAGGTATGAGAGTAATCTTAATTTTTGGAATTATTCCTTGCTCGTATTAAGCGTTGATAGAACTACTACACAACCTAGGTTAGAAAACCTTACACTAGAATTTCTTTCAACTGATTTAGGAATGGTGATGGTGTGCGGCAAGCCTGCCCACACCCTGTTCGACACACGGTGCATCGCACAACTTTGTGTCGGAGGATTTCGTCAAGGACCTGGATCAGATTCGTTGTTATACGGGACTACCCAGGAGGGTGCGCCTCCCCAATGGGATGGAGATCCAGTCCACAGAAAAGTGCCTCCTGGAGGTTACCATAGACGGGTTGACACTCGAGGCCCGGCGACGATCCTGAGGATGCCGGACTTCGACCTCGTCTTGGGCATGACATGGCTTGTCTGGAACCATGCCCAGATTGATTGCCCGGCAGGGAGGGTCGTGCTCAGCCACGGCGATACTTATGCAACGTTCGAAGGTACTACACCGGTCTCCCGTCGCTTGCTTTCATCTATTCAGGCCATTAAGGCTCATATGCAAGGGGACGAGGTATATCAAGTATTGTTCGAGATGACTGAGGAGAAGGACCTGATTGCTAACATTCCGGTGGTTCGTGACTACGCCGACATTTTTCCGGATAAGCTGCCAGGACTACCTCCGCATAGGGAAAAGGACTTCCAGATTCAGTTGGTACCAGGGGCTAAGCCGGTATCCAAGGCCCCTTATCGGATGGCCCCGAAGGAATTGGCGGAGTTTCGGACACAGTTGCAGGAGCTGGTGGAAGCAGGATTTGTTAGGCCGAGTTCCTCATCATGGGAGCTCCTGTCCTATTCGTGAAGAAGAAGGACGGTACTTTACGCCTGTGCATCGACTATCGAGCACTAAACAGGCTGACCGTCCGAAATACCTATCCGCTCCCCAGGATAGACGAGTTGTTCGATCAGCTGGAGGGAGCCCATTATTTTTCGAAGCTGGACTTGAGGTCAGGCTATTACCAGCTGCGGATCCAGGAGGAGGATATTCCGAAGACGGCCTTTAGTAGCCGATATGGATTGTATGAGTTCATCGTGATGCCCTTCGGGCTCACGAATGCTCCGTCAGCGTTTATGAGCCTCATGAACCGGGTCTTCGAGGCTTATTTGGATGTGTTCGTCATAGTGTTCATAGACGACATCCTTATCTATTCTAAGACGGAGGAGGAGCACACACGACATCTAGCATTGACCCTGGAGAGACTGCGGGAGCATCATCTTTATGCGAAGTTCAGTAAGTGTCAGTTCTGGCTGAAGGAGGTGGCTTTCTTAGGTCACATTATCAGCGGAGCCGGGCTGGCAGTGGACCCGGCAAAGATTCGAGCTATTTCGGAGTGGCCGCAGCTGAAAACAGCCACTGACGTACGGAGTTTTCTAGGACTTGCCGGTTATTACCGGAAGTTCGTAGAGGGATTCTCTCGAATCGCCCTCCCGCTCACATCCTTGACGAAGAAGGAGGCACCGTTCGTGTGGACCCCGCAGTGCCAGACAGCTTTCCAGGAGCTGAAGGATCGGCTGACCTCGGCTCCCATTCTCACTCTCCCCTCGGGGAGGGAGGGATTTCAGGTCTACACCGACGCATCATATCAGGGGATGGGAGCGGTGCTGATGCAGAACGGACACGTCATAGCTTATGCCTCCCGCCAGCTGAAGACCCATGAGAAGAACTACCCAGTACATGACCTTGAGATGGGGGCAGTTGTATTCGCACTGAAGATATGGCGGCACTACCTTTATGGAGTCCACTGTGATATATATTCCGATCATAAGAACCTTAAGTACGTGGACACGCAGAAGGAACTGAACATCAGGCAAAGGCGGTGGGTGGAGTTTCTATCTGACTATCAGTATGAGATGCACTATCACCCGGGGAAGGCAAACGTGGTAGCAGATGCACTGAGTCGGAGAGCCGCCACAGCAGGAGCAGAGCCTCAGTTGATGTCTATGGAGCTGCTGCAGAGACTAGAGGACATGCACATTACTCTGGTATCGTCTGATGATCCTGAGCTCTATGAGGAGTACTTGGCCGCGATAGGCGTTACCGATGACATCAGAGACCGGTCAGAGAGGGACAGAGGCAGGATGCCAAGTTGGAACCCATCTTCCAAGCTCTGAAGGCAGGCACTGCAGGAGATTACACACTGAGGGACGATCTGGTGTGCTTCAGAGGACGGGTGTATATACCGGAGGGAGGCCAGATCCGGGAGGATATTATGATGGAGGCGCACTGCAGCCGGTATTCTGTACACCCGGGGATCACAAAGATGACGGCTGATTTGAAGAAGACGATGTACTGGCCGGGCATGAAGAAGGATGTCTCACACTTCGTGACCCATTGTGAGGCATGTCAGCTAGTGAAGGCAGAGTGCAGGAACCCCGCAGGATTATTGCAGCCACTCCGGTGCCGGAGTGGAAGTTTGATGACATAGCCATGGACTTCATACATGGGCTTCCCCGGTCTCGGACAGGGAATGACTCGATCTGGGTAATCGTCGATCGGTTGACCAAGGTGGCTCGATTCATACCGATCAGGAAGGATGATTCAGTAGGAATACTGGTGCGGAAGTTTGTGGAGCAGTTCATTCGTTATCATGGTGTGCCCAGGACGATAGTGTCGGATCGGGATGGCAGGTTCACCTCCAGGGAGTGGAGGTCCGTGCAAGCTTACTTAGGCACGCGATTGACTTTCAGCACTGCATTCCACCCCCAGACAGACGGGCAGACAGAACGCACCAACCGGACGCTGGAGGACCTTTTGAGGCTATGCATCTTAGATCGCGGGGAACCGTGGGAGAAACTCTTACCCCTTGTCGAGTTCTCCTATAACAACAGCCACCAGTCCAGCATCAGGATGGCGCCTTACGAAGCCTTGTACGGGAGGAGATGCCGGACCCCACTCTCATGGGTGCAGAACGAAGATCCGAAGGTATTGGGGTCAGAGTTTGTTGAAGACACCGAGGCACAAGTGAGGCTGATCAGAGACAGGATGCTCGAGGCGCAGAGTAGACAGGCCAAGTATTATGACGCCCGACATCGGCAGGTGGAGTTCCAGGTGGGGGACCGGGTTTTCTGAAGATCCGGCCCATGCATGGAGTTTCACGGGTGCGTGGTCGGAGGAAGAAGCTCAGCCCTAGGTACATGGGCCCTTACAGGATCCTGGAGCGGATCGGACCCCTAGCCTACCGGCTGGAGTTACCACCAGAGCTAGAAGCGCTGCACGACGTCTTCCACATTTCTTCCTTGAGGAGGGCTCTATTACGCCCGAGCAGCAGATTTCTGACTACGGAAGGGCCGGTAGCTTCAGACCGGTCGGTCCATTTGGAGCCTGTGAGGATCGACGACCGAGGAGTGCGGGTCTTGCGACGCAAGAAGGTCCCTCTAGTCAAGGTCCTGTGGAGGAACCACGGCCAGGAGGAGCATACCTGGGAGCCACAGGACCTGATGCGACAAAGATACCCCGAGTTATTCAGTCAGGTACACCTCTCAGACCCCTCAAGATGTTAATTTATTTTTCCTGCTTTAAGTATACTAAGGGCTGCTCTAGGTAGATAGGGGCTTATCTTTGTTTATTGGGGGCTTAACTTTGTTTATTGGGATTTTGGTTCGCCGTTTGGGCGAAAGGGGTCTTAGATCTAAGTTTTCCCTTAAATCAAATTTAACAAACAAGGCGTCATAATGGGATGTTACAAGACTCTTTCCTTCGGTAATAAGACCCGTAGGTCCAACCTTGATTTCGGGGACGAAATCTTTGTTTTGTTTATTGGGATTTGTAACATCCCATTTCCAACTAGACCCCTAAGAGTGGTTTTGGCCATGACTAGGTCATGACAAAACCTGGGAAGCCAGAAATGGGCCAAGAGATAGGAGGCCAAGGTAGGGATCACCATGGTCTGCAGATAGTAGAATTCTGAACAATAGTTTAGGATGACAATGGGGCTTCACCATGACCCCAAGACCCTACCACAACACTCCCAAACATTTTGGGAGACCCATTAGAGCCAAAAGGACCCATTAGGGCCAACCCAAGAGGCCCAGTTGACCAAGGTCAACCCTAGCCCTAAATAGGTCAACCTAGCCCACTTAGGGCCAATTGACCTACTCCTAGTCAGAGGACCCCACCCATGCCCTCCTAACCCTAAAGTGGGATCAATGGGTCACTAAGGACACATTGGGGTCAGCCCTAGAGGCCAGGTTGACCCAAGTCAACTCAAGCTCCTAATCTGGTCAAAGTACCCTTACTAAGGGTATGTGACCTCCAAAGTGCAGGGTAACCCTACCTAGACCCTAAGGGGAGTCAATGGGTCACCAAGGATCCATTGGGGTCAACTCAAAATGGTCATGTTGACCAAGGTCAAAACTTACCCAAAAGGTCTAACCCAAGCTCCAAGCCACTTCTCCCTTAGGCTAAACCCATTCCCATGATCATCATAATCCAGTGGGCTGCCTTTAGCTTGTGGGGTTGACTAGTCAACCAGAGGTGACTAGGAGAGAGAAGGAGCTCCTCTCCATGATAATGGAGGAGAGAGAAATGAGGAAGGAGAAGGGGAAGTGAGAGGCCGGCCAAGGGAGACTAACAGCCACCCATTATGGCTGCAATCAACTCCTCTAGGGGAGAGGAGTTGATTCCAGCCGTTTCCCGGCCACCAAGGGGTGGGTTCAGCCCCCCTCCACACAACCCGAGCCACTCCATTAATGGAGATAATGGCCATTGAAGAACCAGCCTCTCCCCTCCCCCAATTGCCATTTAAACACCCATCAGAAGCCGAGGGGATCATTTTGGAGCACTTACCTGGAGGAGACGAGCCCTTCCACTGTGCAGTTGCAGAAGCCGAGCGCCGCCGCCGTCGCCAATGGCATCCCGCCGCTCCTCTCGCATCCAGGCCGCCAGGAAGGTCCTCCTCCTCTCCTTAACTCGCGGGTAGATCCTAGGAATCCTTAGGCTTGAGTTTCGGGCTCAATTGAGCCCGATCGAATCCGGGATTTCTCCTGGTTTCGGCAAGAAAATTCTTGCTTAATCCGCCGAAAACGCCTCTCCGGCGGCGGAGCCGCCGTCTGACGATAGCCACCACCTCGACGGAGGTGTTGGTGGCGGTGGCCGGCCGGGGAAGGGGCTGGATTGCCGGCGGCAGAGCTTGGAAATCGCTCCAGGCAGAACCAATCCCAGCCGTTGGCTCAGTGGGGACGATGACCAGATGCCGTCGATCTGCGCCAAGATTCGTGCGGCATCAGATCAAATACTATAGGAATTAAATAAAAATTATTTCATTTCTGTCACACTGGATGTATTTAATGTATTAATGTTTAAAAATACTTAGGGACCCTGAATGGAAATGAACATTGTAGCTTAGGGTGTCTAGTTTGCAGCAAAAATTGTTTGGACCCTTTTGGGACACTGGATAGACCAGGGCACCCATTTTGGTGGGACATACCCTTAGGGCTAGGCAGTCACTAAATTGAGTGCCCACTCTTCACCCCAAGCCCAAATTGGCTGAAATTTTGGCAGAGAGTCTATCCTAGACATACCTAGGGCCTGCCAAAAAATGGGAATTTTGGGAAAATATTTCTATAGTTTTGGTAAAAATTTAATAATCATTAGATAAATTAAATAGGTGCCCTAAACACATCCAAACCCTCCCAAATTTTGGTGAGTGGTCCCTGGGCTCCAATTAGGTTCCTGTATAAAATTTCATTTAGATTGGATGAGTTTTGAATAGGTTTTGACCCAACCCTATTTATACCCTATGAAGGGCATTTTGGTCAAAAGTTGCACTTTTGGTTTTGAGTGACCAAATCACCTCAACAGAGGCTGAAATTTTGGCCACAGATATAATTTGACTTTTACACTCACTTATGGAGTTTGGAGTGGATTGGACTAGGGTAGCCCTAGAATGTTAGGGTAGGCCCTTTAGGGTAAATTTCTAGGGTTTGAAGAAATTGGGGTCAAAAGACCTTGGATGGACTTGAAACTTGGGAATGATGTCCATAGGGTTACTATGGTCCTGTGGTTAAAATTTTAGGGCATTTGGAAGACTTAAGACCCCTTAAATCCATAACCCTAGTTTAGGGCACTAGCTTTGAAACCATAAGATCTAATACCAAAACTATCTGAAAAGGCCTGAGATTTTGAATGGGTAGTTGCTTAGGGCATACATGTCTCTGGAAATTTTATAATAAATTTTGGATGAATATTTTTGGTACTTTATTCACAAAGTCATATTTATAATTTCCACTTAAGAATTTTTGCAGAGAACTATACTTGTTTAAACTTGATAAAACTTAGCAAAGGGGCTTATAGTCATGATACCCATCTCTGTAAATTTTTATGAAATTTTTGAAGAATGATATTTAGTAGTTGCTTCTTTAATTATTTAATTCCATGGAACCTTGGGAAATTTAATAATGACTTTTAGATTGTCTGAAAAATTCTAATTTCTTCATCATGATGTTTCTAGTTCCCTATGAAGCCCTAGTAATTTTTACATAATTATTGGAGACATATATGTGGCACTTCCTTCATTATATTTGATTTTAGGAATTATTTTAATAAATCCTTTAGAGGTCAAGAATTATCTGGAAAATTATGAAAATTGGCAACCAATGATATTTCTCTGTTATTTAGTGAATACAAATTTTAGGAGGCCATTACCTGAGAAAATCTTATGGTTCATGTTCAAATTGACTATGGCCTAGTTTTTGAGGAAAATTCAATAAATAGTAGATTAATTGGGAAAAATATGATTTTCTGAATTTAGTCTATATTTATCATAATAGACCTCTGATAATTATCATGAGGGTACTGGATGAGTATTTCATGTACTTCCCTTTTTACGGGTCACGTAGCTTAAGTGGTCTGCATATAGCAAAACTGCAGGATTTCATTTGGATATGAATTAGGGCACGTATGATGGGTCTTGATGGTTTGCTGTAAGGACAAGTGGAATGGGCTGCATCTTTGGAAGATGAGTGAGTAGGGTGTGGTTTTGTCTAGGGTTTAAAGGCGTTCGGGTCCGACGAAAGATCGTCCTACCAAGGAGAGTTGGAGTCAAATCACCCTAGGATTAGCGTATCGAAACATGAGAAAATAATGGGTAAGGGGATCAACCAATAATAAAATAAGTACCTTGCGAAAGGGAACGCTGGGCGTAATCCCAACACAGTTCCTAGTGCCCCTTGAGAGCCTTCACAGGGAATACCGGGGCAGTCCTGGGTTAACGTAAACTGTTTAACAAGCTGAAAAGAGTAACTTAGTAATTAGGGTTGCACATTTCACAGACACTGATGGCACGGGATGTTAGCTGGGAGCTTCGGCTCGATTGTTTGTGACGGACGTGTTGGTCCGGGAGCTTCGGCTCGGGTTTTGATCACGCTAAATTTGCATGTGCATAAAAGGAAAGTAAATTAAGGTGGTGGGTCTTCGGTATTGGAGGGTCGATGCACCGACGCCAATACGTTGACTCGGCAAGTGTGGTTAGCACTTCGCCAACAGAAGTCCGGTGCGCCAGCCGGCAAGAGTACGCAGGAGTCCGCTTCGTGCACCAAGCGTTGAGGCGTACGATAGGTCTGACCGGTAGTGCTTTACTGGTTTAGAGGTGGGCGAGGCCCAACCCACCGCTTCCGTCTGCCACTACGGAGGTATCCTGGGAGGTTACGGCTCCAGAAAGGGGGAACTAAAGGTCTGTGTGCACAGAGTCGGGTGTGTGCGTTGCACTTGCATGATCCATCATACCCACTTGCATGTCATAGCATAATCGTTACCTTAAACCTTGACACCTAAAGTATAAGTGGAATGGGACGCTTATACTTTAGGACCTGCAAAACGACCCCTTAGTCTATAAGCTTGTGTGGGCAAGTTTATAAATTAAGGTTAATTTTGATATATTTAGTTACTGCTGTTTGACCACCGACACCCCAACGTATAAATCGGTATGGGACTTTTTATACGATGGGAGCCTTGCAAGAGACCCCTTGGCTTATGTGTTTTTCCACATAAGTGAAGGTTACATTTCAGCTTACATTTTATTGTCTTTATATGCTATAGAACTTGCTAGAATAGGACCGCTGCCATCTGCTTTTGATATTCTCCACCTTCAAGTCCTCCCCTTCTCCTCTTCTCGCTCGGTGCCTAGGAGCCGTGGGGAGGGGTGGGGGATGATAGGACTTAGTCTTTTAGACTAACGGTTTTCGAACCGCATCATTTAGGGGATCGTGGAGACCAGCATGGAGGAGCAGCCCCAGAGGCCGGTGCGCTTGGAGGTGGGCAGTCTAGCTCCGGAGTTCATACAGCCGGGACTGTGAGTCTCGACCCTGAGTAGTTTTTCAGCTTTTGCTTCCGCATGAGTGATTTTGTAGTGAGGATATGGTACCGGCATGTTACCTATGGTTTGATAAAAAAAAACTATCATCTTATCTTCTGTGGACACTCCCTTCGTGGAGTTATATTTTAATATGTCATTGATTCTCTGTGGACAGATAGTTTTCATTTACATCATTATGCTACTTTTATGTGATCGAATTGGCCGGCAGAATCGGCGCTTTGGTGATGACCCTTCAGGGCGTGAAGGAGTCACCGCAAAACGGCGGTTCTGGGCCTAAGACCCCGGTGTCAAAAAGGAAAAAAAAGGGGGTCTTACAAATGTGACATAGAAGGCTGTGTGGATTAGGAAGTTCATCGGCAAGCTTGATGTAGTTCCTAGCATTATTGATCCCGTAATTCATTATTGTGACAACAATTATGCTATTGTATAGGCTAATGAACTTAGATCTCATCAACAGTTCAATTACATACTTTGGCGATTCCATCTTATTTGAGAGATTGTCAATCAAGGAGATGTGAGTATATGTACAGTACAGACTGGAGAAAATATTGTGAATCCACTAATAAAGCCTCTTGCATAGAGAAAGCGTGATTTTCAAACTAAATCAATGGATATTAGATACCTGAATGATAGTTTCTAGTGGGAGACTTGTGGATTGTATATATCTCGGTAGTTATTCATGTGATGAACAGAGTACTGTATATTTCCTTTTATATTTATGGAAAGTTCTTTTGATATGTCAATTGGTCTATATGTGATAGATTAATTAACATAATAAATGTACTTAAAAATAAGTTTAGCTTCCATAGGAATTCAAGTACGTGGATTGAATATGAGGGCCTATGTTTATGAGAAGCATCATTCTTAAATGGTCTCTGGTCAAGGTATCATATTAGAAGTTAAGGGAGATGATGATACATTAAGACTTGTATGTGCATTGGCGGATGACCAGTTCTCATAGATCATGATATTGTGATATCAAGTCATCTCATAGGTACTTGACAAACCCAACTTAAGAATATTTTGTGGATTGTTATATAAATGTGTTACAAATAGATCTTAAGTGGCAATGTTGTTGTGGTTCTTTGACCTGAAGTCATAACATTCATTAAGTGAGGAAGATCATACTTTGATACCATCAAAAGTCTTCCTTCAAAAAGGTTGATGATAACGGTGGTTATTGGGAATGTTACGAATCATTTGGGTGTTTGCGTGTGGACAGAAATGAGATTTATCCTCCTATATGACAGAAGTTGCATCCATAGGTCCCTTTATGGAATGGGATTGGGAAATACATTCATGCTTGGTTGAGCTCAATATATGATATTGGGCTCACCAATTTATAGAAGTCCATTCTAGATCAAGAAATTGGGATTGAATAACTTTGAGGGTCACACGGCCCATACCTCTAGTTCAATTCAGATGTAAGAGATAAAGAGATATGACAACACCGATATATTGGTCACAAAAGCCTTGTTGTGTAAGAATTTTGTTGATATGTTCTAGATCAAGTGGGGGACTGTTAGTATTTTATTGTGATCTGAAAGTATTCAAGCAGTTAGTCTCATTGCCAACGCGATATGAGCCTATAGGTTCACACATAGAGTGTTTGGAGAAATTAGAGGAAGGATTGTGTTGGTGTCACTCATATGGGATATGAGTAAGGACTAATCCTATGATATAAATAATATTGACGGGTTGCATTGAGTGCATCGATTGCGTGTTGATGTAAGTCAAATTCTACTCGATGCAAGTGCATCGATTGCGTATTGACGCAAGTTGAGTCGAGTGTCGTTGAGTGCTTCTTGATGTTGCATTGAGTTCTTATCGATGCCCGTTGACTGTAAGTCGATGCATAATGACACAAGTTGAGTTGTTGGGTATTGTGGTGGTTTTTGTCTATTTAATATCCTTATATATAAATATACTTGGAAAAGGGTTTTCTAGAGAGAGACTTTTGTGTGCTTTTGAAGCCATCACTTGAGCTTAACCTTAGATCCTGTTGTGACCTCTTCTTATTGCCGCCTCTCCTAGAAACGAATCTAGCAATTCGTGGAGATGCTGAGAGAACTCCTTCTCAGACACAATTCTTGTGAGACAAGACCTTGGGGTTCTCTACCGTTCGTGTGGATACATGTAGAGTCGCAGATCTATTTCTGCGTGAACTCATTTTCCTAATATTTAGACAAAGTTTTCGGAGAAGATCTTTGGATCATCTTAATTGAGTAAAGACTCAATCCCATAAAGGCGCTTTGCATTTGTTATTTACATCTATTTCTTGATTCATAAATATCACAAGATCCTTTACTTTTTAGGGTTTTCTTGTTATTGTTTCTGCTACTACGCACATGTGATGTGTTATTCCACTCATGTATAGAAAGCCCAACAATAGCGACATGCATAGTTTCTATCCACCTTACAATGTGTGCTTGCGACCCGCCTAGTTAGTTTTAGTTCTTTTTAATTGCAAATCACCAAGCCAATTTCAAAGCTACATTTTCACATCTTTATAATTAATTGTCTAAACAATAGAATCACGAGCCCCAACTTGCATTCCTTGGAGATTAATACTCTGGGATTTCTCCTCGTTTTATATTACTTGTACAACTGGTGCACTTGCCATAATTACGCATAAAGTTTTTTGGCGTTGTCGGGGACTGCAAATGGTTTTGTTATTTTTGTTGATTAGGTAGTTGGTTGTAAACACGTTTACTTTTTCTTGCGCTTTATTTTATAAGAATCAGTTGCTTTGCATCATAGACAGATGTGGATTTAGCACTTCAACACCTAATCATTCGTCCCCACTGGTGTACTGTATGGATAACAATTGTTTTGAGATTTTTGCAGAGCTTGTTACCTTTGTCTCGCAGGGAAAAATATTTTGTGGATCCTCAGGCAAAGGTGCATTGTCTCACATATAGAATTTTCTTGAGATCTACAGCACCTTTCAGTATACTAGAAGAGATTCAGAAAGAGTTAGGATTCAGTTATTTGCATTCTCTCTAGCAGGTAAGAAAAAATGTTGGTATTGTGATATTTAGCCTAATGTTATCCACTCTTGGAGCCAGTTGGAAGAGAAGTTTCTAGCCAGATTTTACTTACAGGTACATCTTTTGGATAAGCATTGTGATCTGATGATGTTCACGCAGACAAAGGGTGAATCTCTTATGGAAGCTTGGGAGATATTTATTCTTTTACAAAAATTCTATTGTGTATGGCCTCTCTGAACCTATGCACCTTCAGATATTCTTCCATGTGGTCATTGGTGGATCACTGTTTAGTAAATCAGGATCTAATGTATGGCAGATCATGGATAAAATTTTTCATGCCAGCAGAATGTGGAGCAATCCCGCAGAATTTGGTAGTGTCATGGACACCAATTGTATCTCATGTTTGACTGATGCAGTGTCACAACCCACATTTTCTCCGAATTTAAGAAGTATCAGAGTAGGAGAAAACACGCGTCGTGATGCCACGTCGAGCAGGGGATAACTGTCGACGCTCAGGCGAACACCATCTATCTAGACTATGAAAATTCATAAGTTTAATGATTAGAAAATCAGTTACATTTTTAAAGGCCATTTCCCTCGGCTTAGTGGATCACCTAGTCCACAGTTTAAAAACTATACTTATACGCAGCAGAAAAAATACTTTATTTATATTTGACATCCTATGAGAGTGCATAAGTGTCCCCCGAGGTCCACTTATACTATGCAAGACTCTAGATTTATTTTATATTATAAGTAGGAAAACGATCTTTTTACGTTACTTGGAAAGTAGTGTATGAGTTTTATAAACATGCTGATCATGAGATTTACATATTATAGTGTTTTTAGGTTTAAAAATAACTAGCAACCTAGCATAAATCTTCCCAAGTGTAAATAAACTATCTCTAGAAAGGTAGCAGTGAAAGAAACATATCTAGTATCATAAGCAAAAAACCACCAGCGGGCGTCAACAACCTGACACGAACCCACTGGCGAGCATGTATGTCTGTAAGGAAAATAGAAAACTACCTCACAAGACCAAGAAACTGATCTCTACAGTACAAGAGATCACCAGCAACAGCACAACAAAACTAGCCGCCTACTCGACTACTAATCAGAACCCGAGACATTCAGAGAAGAAAAGAATACCTCAGCAAGTATAACAAGAAAATCAGAATTAGAGCATAATATCAAAGTGGAATGAAAGAGAGTAAGTAAACATAACAGTAAAAGCAAATGTTGTCCAAAGTAAACCAAAGTACACCAAGTACAAGGAAACAACATCAAGCCCTGCTCAAATCCTGCAGAGGCTATAAGGCAAAAGAAAAGAGAACTTGCCACAATATGCTGCATTCTACAAGGAAGAAACACCTAACAATCCTAATTTGTGAGTTATGGCAGTAGTAAACAACGTGGACCTGAGTTGGTGACCAAAACAGTCCCCAAACAATACAGTTCCAACTAAAAATTCACTGTATCGGCACAAGGCCACCACATACCCAACCCGTACCTGGGATTAAAAGGTGGCGGCCACAGCAATACCCAGCCCGTACCTGGGATTAAAAGGTGGTGGCCACGGCTCGCACACAAAACCATCCCACTCCTTTAGAGTGTCAAAACACCAATACCTGCCATAACCCACGGTTCGGCGTTCAGAAAAAAATAGCCGACAAACAACCCCAAACCCAACGGGATTCACTCGGGAAAACAAGGGAAGACAGAGGGAAAAATCGTCGAACACAGCTTACAGGAATCGTTGAGCTCAGTTCGACGATTTCTCATCGAACTCAGGACACAGGGAAACACCGATCTTAGTTCGACGATTATCGTCGAACTCAGAAAGTCGGGGATCATCGATCCCAGTTCGACGATTGTCGTCGAACTCAGATCGACGATCTTTGTCGAACTCAGATAGCCGGGGATCGTCGATCCCAGTTCGACGATTGTCGTCGAACTCAGAAAGTCAGGGATCGTCGATCCCAGTTCAACGATTGTCGTTGAACTCAGAAAGCCGGGGATCGTCGATCCCAGTTCGACGATTGCCGTCGAACTCAGAAAGCTAGGGATCGTCGATCCCAGTTCGACGATTGTCGTCGAACTCAGATCGACGATCTTCTTCGAACTAAGGAAGCCGAGATCGTCGATCCCAGTTTGACGATTGTCGTCGAACTCAGATCGACGATCTTCGTCGATCTAAGGCAGCCGGAGATCGTCGATCTCAGTTCGACGATTTCCGTCGAATTCAGATCGACGATCTTCGTCGATCTGGCAGCGTTGAGTGCACTCCATGCTGTCAACAATACCCACAGAACTTCTGCAAACATTAAAATCTAATGCTGCCTAATTTACTGGGCAACGACTACCAACATGAAGGTTAATTCCAGCACTCATCTTCACGACCCCCAGCACCCGAACTGGGCAAACTTAACAGCAAGGAAGGATTAATAAAAAGGCTAAATACTACCCAATCCGAGATTAATAAGTGATAATTTGATAAAAATCAAGACTACAGCGGCCCGGCCAAAAACCTGGAGTTCCAGAACTTGAGAAAGTAAGAAGAAAAAAAACATAGAGGGACATTCATGGTTCTAGATCCGATGTTCAGTAAGTTTGGAATAGGCCTAAAGGTTCAAGATCCACATGATTTTTGGCGGGAAAACAGAGCAAAATAAACGATATCGGGCAAAATGAATGTTAACAGCAAATGTGAACTTAAAAAAAAGAGAAAAGCTTGGCAAGGGTAGGAGCACCACTTGCCTCAAATTCCAGTGAAGCTTGCTCGGCACCTTTCACTCACTCGTCACCGACTGCACAGTACAAGACGAAAATTTCGTCGGGGTGTAGGTCTAGGCGAGAGCAATCCAAAGCTGCCTTCGAAATCGAATTCCACCCGCTAAAACTCCGGGAATCGGCGGTGGAAGGCAAGGGCAGCCCACCGGTTTTCCTCTCTTGCATAGGGACGGCGGTTGCATTCCGAAAAGACAAACAACATCCACAGTAGCTTTTCTAAATAAGGATATATATAGATAGCGGCTAAATCCCCAAATATTTTCTATTCTTAGCCAAACCAAACGCTGCCAGCCCCCTATTCACCGTAACTGCTACTATCTAAACAAAATATCCATATATAATATATAATATCGCATTAATATAAATAAAATACAAAATGACGTGAAACCCGAACATCCTCGAAATTCGACGAGATTTGCACCGTAGCTAAATACCCACGCTATGAATGCAACGACGAAGTCGAAATCAACTTTCGACGAACAAAACTCGGGTTATCACCACCCGAAGCTAAAATGCAGGCATCCCCGAGAGGCCTCACCGGTCACCAAAACAGAGCCGGCTTGCTAGGGAATCTTGCCAAAAAGGCTACCAACAATCACATAAGGAATCTAAAGAGCTAAGACCACGGTCTAACGAAAGGCACAAGCCGGAAACGTGTCAACGTAACGCCAAACGAGAATTAAATAATCGCAGAAAAATCGGGGGCGTTACAGTCACTCCCCCTAAAAGAAAGTTTTGTCCCGAAACTTTACATACACAACTTCTACTATAGAAGGAAAGTAACAAAACAAGAGCTACTAAAAAGAAAACGTATCAATCAAATCAAGGGAACAGATGAGGGTGAGCCTCCCTCATAGCCGACTCTAGCTCCCAAGTCGCGTTTTCCAAATCCTGATTCTTCCATAGAACTTTCACCATCGGGATAGACTTTGTCCGCAACACCAGATCTTGAGTATCCAAGATGAGGACCGGCACCTCAACATATGAAAGATTAGGCTCCAACTGGGGC
This sequence comes from Platanthera guangdongensis, assembly GCA_039583875.1. Classification (NCBI taxonomy): domain Eukaryota; kingdom Viridiplantae; phylum Streptophyta; class Magnoliopsida; order Asparagales; family Orchidaceae; genus Platanthera; species Platanthera guangdongensis. The sequence goes on along the minus strand of CM077152.1, from coordinate 178,465,056 downwards.
ACAATATCCAAGACTTGCCCACTGCTTCGCACACACTTCCGTAGTTGGCTTACATGAAATACATTATGAACATCTGGGAAATTTGCTAGCAAATCCAATCTATATGCTGACACGCCAATCCGCTCAACAATCTTAAACGGGCCCACATACCTCGGATCCAATTTCCGGTTCTTACCGAACCTTTTAACACCAACCATCGGGGAAACCTTAAGAAACACAAGGTCCCCTACAGAAAACTCCAAGTCAGACCTACGCCGGTTGGCGTTCTTCTCATATCTCTCCTGAGCTATACGAAGCTTTTCTCGAATAAGCTTCACTGCGACTTCCATTTCCTCGAGCGCATCCGGACCCAACACAGGCCTCTCACCGACCTCGGTCAGAAATAAGGTAGTTCTGCAACGCCTCCCATACAAATCTTCAAACGGATCCATATGCAAGCTCTCCTGGTAACTGTTGTTGTATGCAAATTCCATAAGCCGCAAGCGCTCATCCCATGCTCCACCGTAGTCCAAGATGTAGCACCTGATCATATCCTCAACTATCTGGTTCACCCGCTCAGTCTGACCATTGGTCTGAGGGTGGTAAGCTGTAGAATACCTCAAATCTGTACCCAAACCCTCTTGCAGACTCCTCCAGAAGCGAGATGTAAAATGGGAGTCTCGATCCGAAATGATGCTAACTGGCACACCGTGCAATCTGATGACCTCGTTCAAGTACAGCTCTGCTATCTTCTTCATCGGGTAATCTATCTTATAGGGTACGAAATGCGCACACTTCGTCAATCGGTCCACGATCACCCATATTGAATCAAATCCCCTTGGAGATCTCGGTAAGCCCGTAATGAAGTGCATAGAAATACTTTCCCACTTCCAAGTCGGGATCTCCAACGAAGTCAACTTGTCAGCAGGCCTTCCATGATCGGCCTTCACATGCTTGCAAGTGTGGCACTCAGCAACAAATCGGGCTATATCACCCTTCATCCCATACCACCAGGCAATCTGCTTCAATTCATGATACATCTTTGTAGATCCTGGATGGTAGGCAACACTGGATCCATGAGACTCTCTGCATATCATAACCCTGATGTCTCCAACAGCGGGGATGCAAAACCTGCCGCGGTACTTCAAGGTACCCTCATCATCGATAGAAAAATCCAGCAACTCCCCTCTCTCAGTCCTGAGGTATAAGTGCAGAAGATCTGGATCATCCTTCTAGTGCAACCTGGTAAGCGCAATCCAAGACGGTTCTGCCACTGCCAAACTGCTCTACATGTCACAGCGTCCCACGGAAATATCCATCAGGAAGAACTCTTCCACTAAACGATCAGCGGTGAGATTAAAGATCTTCCCCGTCTTCCGGCTCAGGGCGTCGGCCACCACATTGGCCTTGCCCGGGCGATACTGTATCTCCACATCATAATTGGCCACATACTCTAGCCACCGCCGTTGCCGCAGATTCAACTCCTTCTGAGTGAACACGTACTTTAGACTTTTATTATCTGTGAAGATCTTGCATTGAGCACCATAAAGTAGATACCTCCACAGCTTTAGCGCATAAATCACCGCTACAAACTCAAGGTCATGCATTGGGTAATTTCTCTCATGAGTCTTTAGTTGCCTTGACCCATACACAATCACTTTTCCAGCCTGCATCAAAATGCAACCCAGACCAACATGTGAAGCATCCGCGTACACGATATACTCCACACCCTCAGTAGGTAGGGTCAGAACGGGAGCAGTGCACAATCTGTTCTTTAGTTCCAGGAAGGCTTCTTTGCACTTCCCGCTCCAAACAAAGGCCGTGTTCTTCTGAGTCAGCCTAGTCAAAGGTACAGTCAGGGTAGAGAAACCCTCCACGAACCTCCTGTAGTAGCCGACCAACCCTAGGAAGATTCTAATCTCCTTGGGCGTGCCCGGCCTACTCCAATCCATCACTGCTGCGATCTTTTTCGTGTCTACCGAGATCCCATCCTTATTCACCATGTGGCCTAGAAACGATACCTGAGGCAACCAAAATTCGCACTTGCTTAGCTTGGCGAATAACTTGTGGTTCCTCAACTCCGATAGAACCAAGCGCAGATGCTGTTCATGCTCCTCAACACTGCGAGAGTAGATCAACACATCATCGATGAATACCATAACGAACTTGTCTAGAAAGTCCTTGAACACCCGGTTCATCATATCCATGAAAGCTGATGGTGCATTGGTCAAACCAAACGACATCACTAGAAACTCTAAGTGTCCATGCCTCGATCTAAACGCAGTCCGTGGAATATCTGCCTCATGGATCCTGTGCTGATGATAGCCAGAACGAAGATCGATCTTGGAAAACACCGTGCTACCACGCAACTGATCAAACATGTCATCGATCCTCGGCAGAGGGTACCTGTTCTTAATGGTGACTTTGTTCAGCTCCCTATAATCGATGCACAGCCTCATTGACCCATCCTTCTTCTTCACAAATAGAACAGGAGCACCCCAAGGCGACGAACTCGGCCTGATAAAGCCTTTTGCCAACAACTCGTCCAATTGGACTCGCAACTCCTCCAACTCACGAGTGGCCATCCGGTAAGGCGCCTTAGCAATAGGACGCGTACCCGGTTCCAAATCAATCACAAAATCAACATCCCGCTCGAGGGGAAGACCAGGAAGGTCATCAGGAAAAACATCAGAGAAACCACGTACAACAGGAATATCCTCCAAGCATGGTACACTAACAGCAGTCACAACCACCAAGACTAAACAAGCAAAACAATCAGAACGAAACAGCTTCTGAGCACATACCGCAGAAATGACAGGGGAATCCTGGCACGGATCAGCATACACACTTCCAGGCTGACTGTTGTCCTTGATGAAGTCCAAGTGCTTCCCTTTGCACTGAATAACCACATCATACTTAGACAACCAGTCCATGCCCATAATAACATCGAAGTCCTCTAGATCAATCATCTTCAAGTCTGCCTTCGCAAGAAAGTCCCCCAACAAAATAGGGCAATCCAGAATGCCCAAATCTGACAACACAGATTCACCAGAAGGGAACTTGACGCGGAAGGTATCACGAACTTGATCTAGAATCAACTGATAATGCTCTACAAAAGCTCTAGCCACAAACGAGTGGGTAGCGCTGGAGTCAAACAGAACACACGCCTAGCGGTTCTTCACCCTAAATTTTCCTATAGGAGTATATATAAGCAACTAAGGAACTACCAAAATGAAACTATAACAATTCCAGAAAAATAAAACTTTCAGGTTAGGAAAACAACTAACCTGAGATGACCTGAGTCGAAGTTTGAGCCTCCTCGGAATAGATCACGTTCAGCTTTCCTTTACCCTTGTCCACACGCTGAGGTGGAGGTAAAGCCTGAAGTGGAACTGCCTGAAGAATAGGCTAGACCTGAGGACACCTTCTCTTGATATGGCCCTTCTGTCCACACTGATAGCAGACTTTATCCTTGGACCAGCACTGGGCAGCATCATGCTCGGGTCGCTTGCAAACAGAACAGGAAGCATCCCTCCTAGGAGCACTTGAATATCATGAACTTGCTCCTTCTTCTAAGCTCCCGCCATCTTAAAACACCTCCCAACAGGGTGGCCTGACCGGCCACAGAAGCTACACACTACCTTGCTCTTCTTTCCCGAAGAAGCATCGAGTACCTCGGGGTTCTTCTCTTCAGCAGACTTCCTCTTGTCCTTCCTTATTTGCTGGCCTCTGTTCTTTGCGATCTCAATTGCCTCCACTTTCAGAGCAGCCTCCACTACCCATGCATAAGTCTCTGATCCATAAGCACTGGCCAACTGCTGAACCTCGCTCCTCAAGCCACCAAGGAACTGCTTGACTCGATCTGCTTCAACACTCACCAACCCAGGGGAAACTGGCTCAACTTACTGAACTCTATCTCGTACTCTCTGACCGTGAGTTGCCTCTGCTTCAGGTGAAGGAAGTCGTTCATTAGTCGGTCATGCTCGACTGAAGGCAGGAACTTCCTCAACAGCATCTCCTTGAATAATCCCCAAGAGCAACCAACCACCAAGCTCTCACTTTCCCTAAGCCACCAGCTCTTAGCCAAACCCTTTAGCTGATAGGCGGCTATCATCACTCTCTGATCATCTGCAACACCGGAGTACGAGAACATCTCCTCCATGGAGATCAGCCAATCATCTATGACCATGAAATCTGCCTTCCCATCGTATGTAGGAGGGCTAAGTCTCTGAAACTGAGAAATAAAGGCCATCTCTGCTGGCACCACCACTGGAGGTCTCAGGGGAGCAGGAGGGGGAGGAGCAGCTGACCCCCTGTAGGGGCTTGCACCCCGTGAGTCTGTCCTGCCACAACTACCACCAGAGACTGGATCTGGGCCTGCATCTCCACTAACTGCTTGGTCAAGGAATCGTTTCTCTGACGCAGACTCTCGATCACCGCACCACTTTATGCTCTTGAAGACTCACCCTCAAACAGGGGAGTCGACCTAGTCGAAGGATGTCTCGCCATCCTAAAACCATAAAAACTGAGGTCGGAACCTAGTACAACAGTTAAAACAAACTACCAGTACAGACAATACATACATAAATATGAACTTTTAACTGCTATACTTGCTCTGGGATTTTATTTTATTTTTACAAAAGTGATGTTATGCCTAGCCTAGGATGGTTAACCACCATCAACTAACTCTTGTGCCTAGATCGGGAATGCATGAATTTATATTCTTTTTCTGATTTAAAACCATATGTGTACATATGTTATCCTGCAAATCTTTAGCTTGGCACGTTGTGCTTATGCAATGTTATGCTATGCATGATTGTGCTATGCATTCTAAAAAGGCCATAATGCATGTCATGAGTGGCGAACGCATGAAAATGTTATGCATCCCATACTACATAACATTCTCATGCAATGAAAAAGAAACGTGTTAGTCGCATTCATGTGGTGAGGTTATGCATCCCATACTACATAACCCTCACATGTTGCCCTAATGGTGGGTCCATATACCGACACATATTATGCATCCCATACTACATAATATGCCCCGTATACTTCATGTTATGCTATGAGTGTAGTGTTCGTGCTTCAGCCAAGACGTGCTGATGACATATCGGTGTGTGTATGATATGATGCTAAACATCAAATACCTACAAGGAAAGGTTGCCCGACAAATTGTCAAGCAACCTCCCTCTGATACCAACTGTCACAACCCGCATTTTCTCCGAATTTAAGAAGTATCAGAGTAGGAGAAAACACGCGTCGTGATGCCACGTCGAGCAGGGGATAACTATCGACGCTCAGGCGAACACCATCTATCTAGACTATGAAAATTCATAAGTTTAATGATTAGAAAATCAGTTACATTTTTAAAGGCTGTATCCCTCGGCTCAGTGGATCACCTAGTCCACAGTTTAAAAACTATACTTATACACAGCGGAAAAATACTTTATTTATATTTGACATCCTATGAGAGTGCATAAGTGTCCCCCGAGGTACACTTATACTATGCAAGACTCTAGATTTATTTTATATTATAAGTAGGAAAATGATCTTTTTACGTTACTTGGAAAGTAGTGTATGAGTTTTATAAACCTGCTGATCATGAGATTTACTTATTATAGTGTTTTTAGGTTTAAAAATAACTAGCAACCTAGCATAAATCTTCCTAAGTGCAAATAGACTATATCCAGAAAGGTAGCAGTGAAAGAAACATATATAGTATCATAAGCAAAAAACCACCAGCGGGCGTCAACAACCTGACACGAACCCACTGGCGAGCATGTATGCCTGTAAGAAAAACAGAAAACTACCTCACAAGACCAATAAACTGATCTCTACAGTACAAGAGATCACCAGCAATAGCATAGCAAAACTAGCCGCCTACTCGGCTACTAATCAGAACCTGAGGCATTCAGAGAAGAAAAGAATACCTCAGCAAGTATAACAAGAAAATCAGAATTAGAGCATAATATCAAAGTGGAATGAAAGAGAGTAAGTAGACATGACAGTAAAAGCAAATGCTGTCCAAAGTAAACTAAAGTACACCAAGTACAATGAAACAACAACAAGCCCTGCTCAAATCCTGCAGAGGCTACAAGGCAAAAGAAAAGAGAACTTGTCACAATATGCTGCAATCTACAAGGAAGAAACACCTAACAATCCTAATTTGTGAGTTATGGCGGTAGTAAACAATGTGGAGATGAGTTGGTGACCAAAAACAGTCCCCCAAATAATACAGTTCCAACTAAAAATTCACTGTATCAGCACAAGGCCACCACATACCCAGCCCGTACCTGGGATTAAAAGGTGGCGGCCACGGCAATACCCAGCCCGCACCTGGGATTAAAAGGTGGCGGCCACGGTTCGCACACGAAAACATCCCACTCCTTTAGAGTGTCAAAACACCACTACCTGCCATAACCCACGATTCTCCGTTCAGAAAAAAAATAGTCGACAAACAACCCAAACCCAACGGAATTCACTCGGGAAAACAAGGGAAGACAGAGGGAAAAATCGTCGAACACAGCTTACAGGAATCGTCGAGCTCTGTTCGACGATTTCTCATCGAACTCAGGACACAGGGAAACGCCGATCTTAGTTCGACGATTATCAATTGAACTCTCCACCCGGTAGTAGTTCGAGTTGGTAGCAACTCATTGCGCTCGATGGGGATAATAGTAACTCTTCCCTTTTTTGGAACCAATTGAACATGGCACACCCATTTACTATGGAAGATGGGGTAGATGATACCAGCATCGAGAAACTTGATAATTTCATCCTTTATAATCTCTTGTATATTTTGATTCAATCGATGCTGAGGTTGAGCGGATGGTTTAAAGTTCTCCTCCAAGAGGATTTTATGCATGCATTGTTAAAATTCAACAACCTGTCACAACTACCATTTTGAATTTTCTCCAGGTGGTCAACAAGATAGCCTGATGACAAATTAATATTCTCAGCACTATCAAGATCACACCTTGATCACGCGGAAACTTCCCTGGAACTTGGAGTGAGCAGGGGTTATCTCAACCTAAGCCAGTCAACCAGCAAACACATGCAGCACAAGCGTCTTTATTGATTCACAGCAAACTTCTCTACACGGCGAGACATACATGGCGAGACATGCTTCACCAACCAACCACCAAAGGTAAAGCAGAGAACTATAAATACAAGATAAGAGAAACAAGCCGCGCGGACTCAACCACCAAGCCGTCGGTCTACTGCTGTGGAGTCTGCTCAGTCTGCCAGGTCGCCAGACCACAACCCAAGCCGTGCAGACTACCCCTTATTATAATGCTAGCTCTAGCCGCCGATGTGCTAGCCGCCTGACCGCGAGGTCTCCTAGTCGCCAGACCGTACAAGCTGCGATGCCAAATAGAACAGTCCGCCTGAGGCAGGCGACTTATTGAACCCGAACCACGTTGCCAAAGAGAAGACCGTCTGGTCGCTGTCCGCGACCTGCTGTTTTTCGCCTGTTGCTTAACCGTAGAGTCTGCACTATCCCTGACCGCAATCAGAGCAAAGTCCTCGCTTTCTAGCGCTATCCGCAGAACCTACACAACACACCCCGGTTAACTCAATCAAACCGCGCAGACACCAAAAAGCAGTACGTAGTAACCTATGCGAGCTCAAGAACTGATCACTTACTTCGGCTCTCTACTGAGGTTACTATTCTTGATGTGACAGGTGTCCTATTTATAGACACGATAATGAGTGTGGTCACCGCCCTAGCCGATAGGATTACCGCTACATCCCGCAGCAAGACTTCTTCGCAGTCCGCGGATACATTCCAGTCTGCCGCGCCTGTGCAAGATACCCAGCCCTCCTAGCTTCTCCAAGGCCGGACACAATCTCCAGTTCGCCTTATTGCCAAAGGCCAAACCGCCAAGATATCAGCAAGGCCGGACAGCAACACCAGTCCGCCTTGTCGCCAAGGGCCAAGCTGCCATGACATCACCAAGGCCGGACAGCAACACCAGTCCGCCTTGTCGCCGAAGGCCAAGCCAGGACCGCCACAGTTGGACTCCGCAGCAACAGTTCTCCAATCCGCGGACACAGAACCAACGCGCTTATCCCGAGCCCGCAGCCTCGCCACCAAGGCTCCTGGCGGACTCAGCGAACACACAGCTTCAGTCCGCCAATCCCGAGCCCACTGCTTCGCCACCAAGCCAACAACCGAACTCACCGGACACACTGCGTCAGTCCGCTAATCCCGATCCCACGTCTTCACCACAAAGGCACCTGCTGGACTCAGCGGACACACCGCGTCAGTCCGCCCATACTACGGACAGCTCTAGTATGTATATCACTACAGACGTCCCAGTCTGCATAACTTGCATACTTCTCCAGTCCACATATCCCGCAGACTTCTCTAGTCTACATATTCCAAGTCCACAGCTACGCCAACAAGGCAGCTGCCGGACATAGCGGACTCTAACTCCAGTCCCCACACAGTTGCGGACACAACCTCCAGTCCACTTATCCCCAAACTCGCAACCAAGGCACATGCACTTTTGCCGAGCATGGCGGACTGAGAAGCATCCCGCGCTCCACTGCGCGATCTCCCCGGATTGAGCCAAACATGGACTTGGTTCAGACCCAACCAAGTCCACACCACTGTCCACAAGGGCCAGTCCGCACTTACTGGCGGACATTGGATCCAGTCCGCCTGTCCCAGCGAACTCCAGTATCAGTCCGCACTGACCGCCCGTCTCCTCGATTTCCATTTGCCGTTCCACTAGAGTAAGACCAAGGCAACTGCCAAACCGGTCTGCCGAGCTCCAATTATTCAGTCCGCTTCATGCCGGACTCCGCGGCTAGAGTTTCTATCCGCCCGGTTACTTCCTGGTATCCAACTGCCTGCTGTGCACAAGCTGGCCTGGTTAACCGCGCTGCTGTCTGCGTAGGTCACGCGAACAGACCGCCCAGGCCGCTACAGAACAAAGCGTCTGCACCATACCTGTCGACCTAGCAGTCCGCCAACCCTGTCCGTGTAGTCCGCGCGGATAGGTCCAAATGCTCCATTCACCCACTTTCACTTCACAAATTTCAACATACATATGGTAGGGCTGATCTCCTTAATGTACGTGATTTTCCAACCAAAAACACCCTTAAGCACCCACAATAGATGAGTAAGTTGATGCTCATGATCTTTACGAAGCAAGGCAGAAAAAATGATGAGGTGAGTCAGATTCTTAACCATGAATACATTCTTTAAAGTCATAGGTAGAGACTTGAGCGCAGCTCCATGAAGAGATAGAAAATAAAATGTAGAGGTACACTGAATCCGAAATAGATGGTGGTTCAGCCTTAGCTAGCAGAGGATTGCGTAAGGCATCTGGCAGAATGGAAACCATATAATCCAGGTCCAGCTCCTCGAACTCATGAAACTCCACATCACCATTTCCAAAGGCTTTCAGTTCACAATACATATCCAATGTTGTCTTATCATCATCAAGATGAAATGCTAGTATTCCCTACTCAGCATTGATAATAGCACATGCAGTCATAAGAAATGGTCTTTGAGTATACCCTTTGGGCATAAGTCGCGCCTTATGCCTTGTTATTTTTCCTTCTTCATCTTGTTTCAGTTTGTAGACCCATTTTAGGCCTATGGTTTCTTTGTTTGGAGGTTTTGAAACCAGCTTCCAGGTTTTGTTCTTGTTTATTGCTTCAATTTCTTCATTCATTGCTTGGTGCCACTCCTTGTTTTTAGCTTCTTCAAAGGTTGTTGGAACACTTGAAGCCATTAGTGCAAACTCATCATTTTGGTAGATTTCATTTAATGATCTGAATTTCTGGGGAGATGATGAATCAGATTCTGAGTCTATTTCTGCAGGCTCTGCTTCTTCAGTGTTGACCTGGATGGAGTGTGGTGGGAATTCCAACTCAACCGGCAACTCAGACGGTTTAAGAACTTCCTGATCTGATCCCCACTACCATGCATCTTCTTCATGAAAGATGACATCTCTGGATACAATGAGTTTGTTGTTGTTTGGTTCTAATAGACGATAACCCTTGGTCTGATCACTATAACCCAGGAAGATGCACTTGTGACTGGTTTCATCCAGCTTGTCTTGTCTCCCAGTTGTCTTGTGTGCATAGGCAATACACCCAAACACTTTAAGATGTGCAACAGTAGGTTTGTGACCATATAGAGCTTCATACGGTGTTAAGTTGTGTAAAACTTTGGTTGAAGCTCGATTAAGAACATAAACTGCTGTGGAAGCAGCTTCTCCCCAAAAATATTTTGGGAGTGATTTATGTATCATCATGGCTCTTACCATCTCTATTACTGTTCGATTCCTCCTCTCTACTGTTCCATTTTGTTGAGGATAGGTAGGTGTAGTGAGTTCTCTTCGTATTCCATTTTCTAGACAATAGTTGTTGAATTAATTTGATAGAAACTCTCCTCCTCTATCACTTCTTAGAGCTTTTATTTGTTTTTCCAATTGTTTTTCTATTTGTTTTTGAAAGGAAATGAAATGTTGAAAGCTCTCTGATTTTTCCTCCAGGTGCTTTAACCACATGAAGCGGCTAAAGTCGTCGTCAATGAGTAAGTAATATCGTTTGCCTCATAGTGACGGCACTCTGGATGGTCCCCACAGATCAATGTGAAGTAATTCCAGAGGTTGTGTGGCTCTTCTTTGTGCTATCTTTGGGAATGGCAAGCGATGTATCTTACTTCTAGCACAGGAATCACATTTTACTTGTGTTTTTGTTAACTTTGGCAGGCCTTCAAGCAATTATTGTTGGTGCATATGGTGAATCGTGGTAAGATTTGTGTGCCCAAGCCTATTGTGCTAAAGTTGGAGAGACTTGTCATCTTGTGAGCAAGTCAAGGTCATTCTCTTTTGAGGTTTCAACTCAAGTGTAAAGATGTTGCTTGAGTTGAGTTGTGCATTGCAAATGAGTGCTTTGGATGTGGGGTGGTATATTGAACAATTGTTTTGGTCAAATAGTACTTTGAATCCCCTTCTGAGCAGTTGCCCGACGCTTAGCAAATTTTGTGATAGAGTAGGGACAAATTGTACCTCTGCAATCAGCTTCTGAACACCTTCTGGTGTGATTACATAAACAGTTCCCTTCCCTTCTATTCTCACTTACTTTCCATCACCCAGAATTGCTTCTGACTTGTAGGTTTCATCAAGTCTGGTGAAGTAATCTCGGTTATTAGCCATATGGCTAGAACAGTCGCTATCAATGTACCAGAAATGTGAGGCATCTTTGTCTTCTAGTGGTTTGCAGGCAAACAGATATTGCTCACTTTCATTTGCTTCAATAAATTTTTCTTCTTCCTTTGGCTTGAACCAGCAATTCTTCTTTGAATGGTTTTGAATTTTACATGTTTTACATCTGAAAAAACAGCCCTTGGTGTGGTGGTTTTGTTTCTTGCAGATCCTACAGGAAATACCAGTAGCTGGGTTGGATTCCTTCTGTTTATAGTATCCCTTTTCTTCACTTCTTTCTTGTTTACAATTGTTGAAGTTTTTGAGGGAATTCTTCTTCCCTGTTTTATTTTTAAGTGCCATTTTTGTTTGGAAAACCTTCTCTATGGAAGAGTCATCGCGCCGGAAGAGGTCCTCATGGGATTGAAGTGATCCCAGAAGTTCTGTGACGGACATTGTTTCTATATCGTGGGCCTCCATGATAGCAGAAACAACGTGATTGTATGTTTTTGGCAGCAAGCTGAGTATGTTTTCTACAATTTGTGTTTCCTCCAGGTTTCCTCCCAAAGCTTTTATCTGATTTGCTAGACTGGTAAGTTTAGCAAAGTATTCTTGGGATTTCTCTCCTTCTTTCATTTTAATATCGTCGAATTGACATCGTAATGTCTGGAGCTTGATTTTAATTACCTTTTTAGTCTCTTTGTACTCAGTCTGGAGCCGTTCCCATGCTTCTTTGAGGATTTGGATCCCATAATCCTCGGGTAGATGGCTATTGAAACTCCTTACTGTATGAAGTGTAATGCTAGTGCATCCTTCTTCTTGTCTTCCTTCTTGAACTTGGGGGTTGCTCCATCGGCTTCTTTGCCGCTGGAAGTGAGGCCGTCATTTACAATGTCCCACAAGTCTTGTGAGATCAATAGAGTCTCCATTTTGTCACTCCATTGTTCATAGAATTCTCCATTTAACATGGGAATGGATGTAACATCCCATTTCCAACTAGACCCCTAGGAGTGGTTTTGTCCATTACTAGGTCATGACAAACCCTAGGAAGCCAGGTAATGGCCAAGAGATAGGAGACAAAATGTGGAAATCATCATGGTCTGCATATAGTAGACTTCTAAACAATAGTTTAGGATGACCATGGGGCTACACCTTGACCCCAAGACCCTACCACAACACCCCCAAAAATTTTGGGAGGCCCATTAGAGCCATAAGGACCCATTGGGGTCAATCAAAGAGACTCAGTTGACCCAAGTCAACCCTAACCCTAAAGGGGTCAAATTAGCCTATTTAGGGTCAATTGACCTTCCCCTAGCCATGTGGGCCCCACCCATGACCTCCTAACCCTAACGTGAGGTCAATGGGTCACGAAGGACACATTGGGTTCAACCCTAGAGATCAAGTTGACCCAAGTCAACTTAGGCCCCTCATTTGGTCAAGGTACCCTTATTAAGGGTATGTGACCTCCAAAGTGCAAGGTAACCCTACATAAACCTTCCTAGACCTTAGGGGAGGCCAATGGGTCACCAAGGACCCATTGGGGTCAACCCAAATGGTTATGTTGACCCAAGTCAACTCTAGCCCTAAAATGGTCAAAATGCCCTTACCAAGGGACATGTGACCCCCAAGATGCCCAACCAATCCTATCCAAGTCTTCCTATACCTCAAGGGAGTCCAATGGGTCACCAAAGACCCAATGGGGTCAACCCAGATGATCAAATTGACCCAGGTCAACCCTAACTTAAGCCAAGTCAAATCTAGCCCAAAAGGACTAACCCAAGCCCAAGCCACTTCTTCCTTAGGCTAACCTCACTTTCATGATCATCATGACTAAGTGGGCTGCACATAGCCTATGGGGTTGACCAGTCAACAAGGGTGACTAGGAGAGAGAAGGGAGCTTCCCTCCATGTTAATGGTGGAGAGAGAAGATGGGGGAGAGGAAGGGGAGAGTGGAGCCGACCAAAGGGAGACTAATAACCACCTTTAATGGCTGCAATCAACTCCTCTAGGGAAGAGGAGTTGATTCCAGCCGCTTCCCGACCACCAAGGGGTGGATTCAGCCCCCTCCACTCAACCCGAGCCACACCATAAATGGTGTTGATGGGCATTGAAGAACCAGCCCCCCCCCCCCCCCCCAATTGCCCATTTAAACATCATCAGTGGGCAGAGGGGAACATTTTAGAGCTTTTACCTGGAGGAGACAGGCCGTCTCACTGTGCTGTTGCAGAAGCCGAGCGCCGCCGCCGTCAGCTATGACATTCCGCTGCTCCACCGCATTCAGGCCGCTAGGAAGGTCCTCCCCCTCTCCTTAACTCACGGGTAGATCATAGGTCTCCTTAGGTTTAGGTTTCGGGCTCAATTGAGCCCGATCAAAACCAAGATTTCCATGGTTTTCGGCAAAAAATTATCTTGCTAGAACCGCCGGAAAACACCTCTCCGGCAGCTGAGCCGCTGCCTGGCGATAGCCACCACCTCAACGGAGGTGGTGGTGGCGGTGGCCGGCCGGGGAAGGGGCTGGATCGCCGGCGGCAGGGCTTGGAAGCGGCTCCAGGCGGGATGGATCCTGGCCGTCGGCTCAAGGAGGAAGATGAAGGGATCCCGTCCCTTTTGCTTCAAGATCCGTGCGGCTATATGATTAAACTATAGGAAATCTTTTTATATTAATGTGATTTATGTCACAGATTTTGATATTATTGGTTTTAAATTTTAAAAATACTTAGGCCCCTCTACAGAAAAGGTCACCAACATGAAAGTTGTAGTCCTTTGTGTCTATTTATTGTAAAATTAGTTTGAACCAATTTGGGTGCATGGTCTGACCAGGGCACCCATTTTGGTGGAACATACACTTAGGGCTAGACATACATTAAACTGAGTGCCCACATCTCATCCCTGGTCCAAATCACTTGAAATTTTGGCAGGGAGTTTAATTTAGCTATACCTAGGGCCTGCCCAAAACTCAGAATTTTTGGAGACACGTTGCCTAAAGTTTTTGCTTTTATTTAATAATGCTATGGTAAATTAATTAAGTGGTCAAATGACCTCCAAACCCTCCCAAATTTTGGAGAGTGGTCCCTGGCATCAAGACCTAGTTCTATACAAAATTCCATCTCATTTGGAAATGTGTTGGTTAGGGAATCACCAAACCCTAGTTTGGCCTTAAGAGGGTATTTTTGATTACAAGTGCACTATGGACTTAGGGTGGTCCCCTCCCCACAACAGAGGCTGAGGATTTGGACACTGACTTGTCATGGACAATGTCACCCTCTTGAGGAAGATGGGATGATTTAGGCTTGATTTGCCCTAGGGTTCAACCTCAAACCCTAAGGAAGGACTTTGAGGGTTGTGAAGGACATGGGGGCAAATGCCCTTGTATGGTCTTGGAAACCTAGTAGAATTGAGGGTAATGTAACCTAAGTTCTCTGGTAGGAACCTAAGAGGAGTTGGAGGAAGGTAGACACCTCAAACCCTAACCCTAGTTTTAGGGTAGGAGCACAAATTTAAAGATTCAGCCACTAAACCTTCCCCAAAAGTTATGAAACTTGGGTAGAGTATGTTTTAGGCCATCTAGAACTCTGGTAATTTCTATAGAATTTTATAGATTTTATTCCTGGTACTTCATTTGTTAATTACCAAAAGGCCCAAAATGATGTTTGATTTTCTTATGGTTATTCTGTGCATTTGAATCTAATGAAACTTGGTCAGAATATCTTAAAGGCCTAAGTGAATATCCCTGGATTTTATTATAATTTTTACTTGAGCTTATTTAGTACTTCCTTCACAAATTTTGGATAGGGGCTTGGTAGAATAAAATTAATTAATTATGATTTATCTGTTGAAAAATCATGAGACTTAGGTTTTGATGTTTTCAGGCCAAAAGGTACTTGTAGAAATTTATTTATAATTTTTAGAGGTATGTTTTCAGAATTTTCTTTACAAGGCCATATTTTTGAGAATTGGATAATTAATTAATTTAGGGGATAAGTTTTTAAAAAAAATTATGAAACTTTACTTAGAGGTTTTAGGTGCCCTTACAATCATCCTGGAATTTTCTCTGAATTTGTGGAAGTATGTTTGTTGTACGTCCGCTTTTAATGATTTATTTTGGAATAAATTGAAAATAAAATTTAAGGGCTTAAACCTTGCTGAAAAATTGGGAGATTCTGGATTTTTACATGATTATTCATTTTGCATTTAACATAAAGTTAGTGGAATTTTATCTTGTATAAAACTTGTACTTTATGTTCAAACTTGAAACTTTTGGTTATTAGAATAAATAAATAAATTATCAGTTAAATTATGAAAATTAGGAAATTATGGATTCAGGCTACAAATGCCAATATAGTCCTCCAATAATTATTATATGAGTACTGGATGATCATTTGGTATACTTCCCATTTTACGGGTCATATAGCTTAAGTGGTGTGCATTTAGTAAAACTGCAAGAAATCATTCGGGTTATGAATTAGAGCACATGTGTTGGGTTTTGTTGGTTTGCTAGAAAGGATAAATAGAATTAGGTGCATCACTGGAAGATAAAGTGAGTAGGATGTTGTTTTGGCTAGGGTTTAGAGGCGCTCGGGTCCGACGAAAGATCGTCCTCCCCGAGGTGAGGTGGAGTCAAGTCGCCTTAGGATTATTCTATCGTAACATGAGAAAGTAATGGGTAAGGGGATCAACCAATAAAAAAAATAAGTACCTTGCGAAAGAGAACGCTGGGCGTAATCCCAACATAGTTCCTAGTGCCCCTTGAGAGCCTTTCACAGGGAATACCGGCGGCAGTCCTGGGTTAACGTAAACTGTTTTAACAAGCTGAAAAGAGTAACTTAGTAATTAGGGTTGCACCTTTCACAAACACTGATAGCACCGGTAGATAGCTGGGAGCTTCGGCTCGGATGGTTAAAAGACGGACGTTTGGGTCCGGGGAGCTTCGGCTCGATTGTTTGAGACGGACGCGTTGGTCCGGGGAGCTTCGCTTGGTTTTTGATTACGCTAAATTTGCATGTGCATAAAAGGAAAGGAAATTAAGATGGTGGGTCTTCGGTATTGGAGGGTCGATGCACTGACGCCAATATGCTGACTCGGCAAGTGTGGTTAGCACTTCGCCAAAAGAAGTCCAGTGCGCCAGCCGGCAAGAGTACGCAGGAATCCGCTTCGTGCACCAAGCGTTGAGGCGTATGATAGGTCTGACCGGTAGTGCTTTACTGGTTTAGAGGTGGGCGAGGCCCAACCCACCGCTTCTGTCTGCCACTACGGAGGTATCCTGGGAGGTTACGGCTCTAGAAAGGGGGAACTAAAGGTCTGTGTGCACAGAGTCGGGTGTGTGTGTTGCACTTGCATGTTCCATCATACCCACTTGCATGTCATAGCATAATCGATTCATTTAACCCCTGACACCTAATGTATAAGTGGAATGGGATGCTTATACATTAGGACCTACTAAACGACCCCTTGGTCTATAAGCTTGTGTGGGAAAGTTTATAAATTAAGGTCAATTTCGATAGATACTTATATATTGTTGTGTGATAACCGACACCCCAACGTATAAATTGGTATGGGACTCTTTATACGATGGGAGCCTTGCAGAAGACCCCTTGGCTTATGTGTTCTCACATAAGTGAAGGTTACTTTTTTATATTTCATCTTATTGTCAATATTTATTATAGAATTGCTAGTATAGGTCCGCTGCCACCTGTTTTGATTATTCTCCACCTTCAAGTCCTCCCCTTTCTTCCTCTCCGCTCGGTGCCTAGGAGCCACGGGAGAAGGGGTGGGGGATGATAGGACTTAGTCTTTTAGACTAACAGTTTTCGAACCGCATCATTTAGGGGATCGTGGAGCCCAGCATGGAGCAGCAGCCCCAGAGACCGGTACGCTTGGAGGTGGGGCAGTCTAGCTCCGAAGTTCATACAGCCGGGACCGTGAGTCTCAACCTTGAGTAGTTTTTCTGCTTTTGCTTCTGCATGAGTGATTTGTAGTGAGGATATGATGTAACGGGCATAAGCCCGTATTTTAGCGCTCTGATGTATTATTCTGTGGACACTCCCTTCGTGGAGATTTATTACTATGATATGTGATTTTCTGTGGACTGTTAGTTTCCATTACTTCATTATGCTACTTTTCTGTGATCGAATTGGCCGGCAGAATCGGCGCTTTGTGGTGATGACTCTTCAGGGCGTGAAGGAGTCACCGCAAAACGGCGGTTTTGGGCCTAAGACCACGGTGTTGAAAAAGAAAAAGAAAAGGGGGGGGGGGGGTCTTACAAGTGGTATCAAAGCAGACCTCGATCGAAAAGTAGCAGTCCACAACCTTGGGTCACCCCCGTGCGAGTTTAGTTTGGGGACAAACTAAGCAGCGGAAGCAGTGGTGTGCCCATATGAGGGATCACATGTAAATTATCCACTTCTTATTAGGTATTGAGTCAATTACCTACTAATATAGTTCGTTTTGCAGCCCCCAGCTCAGCCCACCCCACAAGGTGGAGCTCAGCAGACTCCAGACATTGCACCACCTCCCATGGTCCCCACACCTTTCCTTCAGTCAGACATGGGGCAAACTCTTACAGCTATCCTTGAGGCCTTTCGGGATCAGCAGGCTCCGGCCCAGCAGCCAAACCCAGGGGCCAACTGGATGAGCACCTTCCGAGGACTCTCTCCCCCATCCTACTTGGGGACAGAGTCGACAGTGCGGACAGAGGAGTGGCTGGATATTATGTACGAGATGTTGACTGGGATACGGTGCCCCTAGGAGGAGAGGGTGGCTTTGGTGGTATCTTGCTTGGAGTCTCATGCCAAGAGGTGGTGGAAGACGCTATTGGACACGATGTTTGCCGATAGGGAGGTTGCGGAAATCACCTGGGAGGAATTCAGGGCCACGCTGCTGGAGCATTTTGTTCCGCAGTCTGCCAGGGATGAGTTGGAGGAGCGGTTCTTACAGCTGAAGCAGGGAACCAGGACGGTGTGGAGTACCATTGAGAGTTCGACCATTTGGCTCGATATGCAGGTTCTTACCAGCTGGACGAAGCAGGATACATCAAGAGATTCTGTAAGGGTCTGAAAGAGGAGTTGAGGGAGGCCTTGTTGTTTGTATCTGACAGGCCTATCTCCCGGATTTTGGAGATGGAAAAGAGGATTGAGGCTGATTGGCACACCACTCGGGGCCGAAGCGGCAAGCGGAGGATCAGGGTCGGAGGGCCAGAAATGATCAACGGTGAGGCGCTGTACCAGATGGGCGAAGGACGGAGGACCAGCCTCATCAGGAGGTGAGGCAGGAGACGAGAGAGCAGGTGATATTGGCCCCTCAACCGCTTCGGGTACAGGAGATGCCGAGACCCGGGGTATGGCGTATCCCCCACCAGAGTGCTTCCATTGTCATCAGGTGGGACACCTCTGGAGAAACTGCCCCATGAGGGGGGCACCACCTCCAGCACCACAGGGTGGCCCACCTGCCCAGCATTTCGGAGGCCGAGGATGCGACCGAGGTCGTGGTTACCAGGGAGGAGAGCGAAGACAGGAAAGTGAGCAGGCATATGCCTTGGATCTGGCACAGCCTCGAAATCCAGAGCGGGTCATCACAGGTAAGTCAAGATGTTTAAATTGTTTAAATTAAATTCCCGTTCTCAATTGCCCAACAAGTAGAACTGCTCTAGGTAGAATAAATAGGAAAGAAACGCGTTATAAAATACTAAGACCTTTAATCATCTCAGGTATAGTCTTCATCAGCGGCAAGCCCTCCTATACTCTGTTCGACACGGGTGCCTCGCACTCGTTTGTGTCGGAGGTCTTTCTGGAAGGGCTGGAAGGAGTGGAATGGTTCACAGGCCAGATGAAGAGGGTGCGTCTACCCGACGGATCGGAGATACTCACCTCAGCCCACTGCAGCATGGAGGCGGAGATTGGAGGGAAGTCATTCGAAGTTCCGGCAACGGTTCTGAGGATGCCAGTCTTCGAGCTGATCCTGGGCATGACTTGGTTACAGTGGAATCATGCCCAGATTGATTGTCAAGCGAAGATGATCACCGTGAGGCACGGGGACTCTATCATCATCATCGAAGGTATAAAACCTGCCTTACGTATACTGAAAGAAAGTGTACCTAATCACCTAGAGGGGGGGTGAATAGGTGACTAAATCTTTTTAGACTTTTTAGGCAGATTACAGATTATATCACAGAGTTATAATCACTTCTTCACAGAAATCAATCAGCAATCATAGAATCAAACATGCACACAGTGAACACACAGATTTATAGTGGTTCCCCAAGTTTTGGGTACATCCACTTTCCCCCTTCGCCTATCTAGTAGTGTACTAGATTCGGCAAAACTCCTCCACTATATCAGATCCTCGGATCTTACACTCAGAACCCCAAACAGGTTCCTACAGCTCAGGCCCAAGGCCCTACAACTCAGTCTTCTCCAAAGACCTACACTCAGCCTTCAACAAGGCCAACACTCAGCCACAAGGCCTACACTTAGCCACAACAGGCCTACAATCAGAGAAATAGAACTCCTACACTCAGGCACACAGGCCCTACCACTCAGCCTTTATAATTACAGGCTTACAACTCAGATCCCTAAGGATCCTACAAGAAATTTAAAATACAAAGTGTATATACCTACAACTCTGAATAGAGAGATGAGTTGATAGGTTCTTGATGAGTTCTTGAAAGAACTCTGCTGAGATCAACCTCACTTGGCTTTCTTCAAAGCTTCTTGAATGTAGAACATAATAGGATTGATTCTCTGCAGCTGATCTTCAATCACTGCAACTTAAGATTCAGAACTAGGTCTGAACCCTTCTTCACAGCCTGGTTCCAACGGCTGTCTTCTTGGAAGGAGCTCTCTCTCTCCAACTTCTCAGATCTTCACTTGATTCTTCAATGAATAGCTAGATCTTCTTCTTTGATTGTTGATCTCTTGTTGTTAAATCTCTTAGTTATGTGATCATCTCTTTCTGTTGTCAGTATAAGCCTATTTATAGGCCTTCTTCATGGTGACCGGCTGATCCGGTTTCTAACGGCTTTCTGACATCTCTGACAGTTGCAGTAGACCGGCTGGAATGGCAGCTGTCATCTCATCCAGTCACTTCTTGAAATATTTGCAACTGTCTGAAAGTGTCGAGACAATCTGTCTTTAAGTGTCGACACTTATAGACTAAGTGTCGACACAAGTATACTAAGTGTCGACACTAGCCTTCAAGGCGTCGACACAACTCCTTGTGTTGTAGAATTTATATCTCGACATTGCTTCTTCATCATGTGTCGACACTGATATTGTGTGTTGACACAACTTCTTGTTCTTCAGTACTTAGTTGAATTCTTGTAAGTGTCGACGCAACTCCTTTGTGTCGACACATCTTCTTGTGTTGAACTTGTTAAGTGTCGACACATCTTCTTGTTGTCGACACTTGTCTTCTGTGTTGATACTTGCTGGGTGTCGACACAGCTCCTTGTGTCGACACATTCTTCTTCTGTTGAGACTTTGGCTGAGTGTCGACACATCTCCTTTGTGTCGACACTTGTACTTAGAATTTTGTTGAACTTTGCTGAGTGTCGACACAGCCTCCTAGTGTCGACACTTTCTTCATGTGTTGAGTCTTCTGCTGTGTATCGACACATTCTTCATTATGTCGACAATTTCTTCATGTGTTGAGTCTTCTGCTGTGTGTTGACACATTCTTCATTATGTCGACACTTATACTTAGACTCTGCTGACTTTTGCTGAGTGTCGACACAGCCTCCAAGTGTCGACACTTTCTGATGTAGACACAGTTCCTCTAGGTGTCGACACTACTGCTAAGTGTCGACACAGCTTCTCTGGACTTTTCTTCATTGAGTGTCGACACAGCTCCTTGTGTCGACACTTTCTGTCTGGTGTCGACTCTGCATCTCTAGTGTCGACACAATGACTCCAAGTGTCGACACTGCTTGTCTGGCTGTCGACACAAGTCTTCTTAAGTGTCGACACTTTGCTCCTGGGTGTCGACACATGGACTTAGAAACTTTTCAGCTTTCCCTATAAATACTTGACCTGCACAACTAAACTCAAAACACATCAAATACATTTTGATGTATATCATTGAGTAGGGTGAGGCTTCTTCAAATCAGGTACATTTAAACCAATGTACCCAACAATCTCCCCCTATTTGGAGAAGTCATAACCCTTAGTCAATGATATACACCATACATAACAAAATTACAGTATGATGTAAAACAGGATTATGTAATCAGGGAAAGTACATAAACATGTATTAAACAAAACATGTACACACATATATCTCAGAACAATTATGTAATAGATTTTTCACACATCACATTGTTCTAACAACTTTGTCATATTCATTATACCAAAAGTTTACAGAGTGTTTAAAATCAAAAGATTACAACTGTAAACTAAAGATAATTCTATTCTATTTTTGCTCAGCCTCCTTGATAACTATGCCCTTCCCAGACTGTATTTTTGCTTTCACAGGGGCTTCAGCATCTTCAGCAGCAGCAGGCTTCTTGCCTTTAAGATCCTTTTTCTTTAGCTCTTCAGCTTTGATTTTCTGCCTTTAAAAGTAATGATAAGGCTTGGGAAAGTACTTGCTAGGCTCCTGGGCAGTAGGAGGTAGATTTCCCATCTTTGCCTTTCTTCTGTATTGCACAATGGCTTCTTGCCTGGATTCATGCTTCCTCCACTCCAGTTCAGAAAACCACTTGTTTCTATCTTGAATATTATCCTTGGCAGCCTTCCATGCAGTTAAGATAATATTCCTAGAGGTGGGGCTCCACTGTTCAAAATCAGGCCTTTGTTCAGCTTGCTCTCTGAACCTCTTTTTAGACAATTTAGCTTCTTGTTCCTTCAGTATAGCTTCTTGTATAGCCTCAGATACTGGCTGAACCACTTTCTCTATGATGACATTGTGCTTTCCCTCAGGTGGGCTATATATAGACTGTATATCTGCTTGTACCATATCAAACTCTGGAGGAGGGTAGATTACTTGAGCCACTTTAGGTTGCTCCCCTCCTAGATATGCAGGATTTATCCCAGACTCTACAACATTATCATCATCACACAATGGAGGATATCCAAGGGTGGCTCTGATGGAATTGGAAATCCATTTTGCATGATCAGAGCTGGCTTTGACTAACACCCTCTCCCCCTTTATGACTTCTCTAACCATGCGATCCCTCAGATCATCTTTCTGAAATCTTATTTGTGCATCCAAATAGTTTACTCCATCCTTAAAGTAAGGTTTCAACCTTTGGAGTTTGTCAGTTATTATCTTCTGAGAGTCTTGTATTGCAGTCTTAACAGCAGTTATTCCCTCTTGGAATGCTTTATCAAAGTCTGCTTTAGCTGTAGCATTAGCTGTAGTCTGCCCTACAGTTATATTCTTCATCTCTGTGACAATTGCATTGTGTGAAGCAGTCAAATTGTCATTCATCCTGAACTGGTTCTCCAGAACATATCCTTGCTTCAGTGCAATGTCATCCACTTGAGCTTTGATTTTCTCTTGATGTGTAGCTAAGTAAATCACTGCATTCCCTCCCTTGTGGAAGCAGTCAGTCATCTCCTTCTTATTTAGATTCATCTCAAATCTAATAGTCTTAATGTCTTGGGCCAGATCAAATTGTAGAGACTTATGCCCCTCATCCATATATGTTTCAATTGCTTTCCTGTGCTCATCAAGCTTTATCTGCATGGCAACCATCAGAGAACTGTAATCTACAGATGGTGCTGACTGTAGTGCAGGCTGTGGTGCTATGGTTTGCAGAGCTTTCTTATAAGTTTGGCTCCTCGTTTTAAAGACTTGGAATTTCCTTTTCTTTGCTCTTGCAGCCTCCTCATCTTCAGATGATGATGTGCTGGCTATTTCTACCCTCTCCCTAGGTAGCTCCTCAACATACTTTGGCTTCTCAGGCTCTTTCCTTGCAGTTTCTTCTAGAATCTCCACTTGCTCCCCCTCAACTTGGGACTTCTCCCCCTCAGCAGCATCACTTTCCTTCTCAAAGTCTGTTTGGTCCAGATTAAGGAAGAGATCTTCCATTGTAAATTCTTGTTGAGGTTGTGGTGGAGAATTCCTGATCTCATCAACTACTTGATCAGACACTACTTGATCTGCAACAAATGTGTCCTCCATGACAACATCTTGGGGTTGACTATGAATCTGAGGTTGCTGATTAGCATCAGATAACTTGTCAGTTATAACTTCACTCTCAATAAGGAAATCTAATTGATTGATTTCAGTGATTACCTCAAGAATGGTTTGAGTGGCTCTTTCACTTTCTAGAGGAGTTGGCTCTTCAACCAGTAGAGACTCCCCTGGATAGAATCCTGGTGTATTGGGCTAGCCTGTGGTAGCTCCCCCTGCCTCTCTACAGCTACTTGTCTATCTGGAGACTTTCCAACAGTTCCAGTTTCTTGTTCATCATCTGGTGTAAAGATAACATGCTCCTCAGAACTATTAGATGATTCTTGAGACATTGGGGCTATCTTCTTCTTCTTCATCTTCTTTTGGGGTGTTACCTTCTCAGGTGTTGGCAATTCCTTGGTCAAGACCCTATCCCACCTTGAGAAGATCTTCATGTCCATCTTCCTCATGTGGTTGATTTTTGATCCTACAGCTTGACCCATTACTTCTGGTATACTACCAGCCAAGTAAAGACTTAGTATCCTACCCAAATTGGGCTTCTTCAGGCTCTCCTTAATCTTCACAAACACTACTCCAAACCAATCAGTGTTTAGTTGGAAGATTAACCTTGTCATTAGGCTGAACATAGATGCTGAAATCCTGTCATGTCCTCCAGACTTGCACAGGATCACCTTGCCAACAATTTCAGAGAGAAATTTGCCTTGGCTGTTCATTCCCTTTCTATTAAACACGGATCCAATTTTCATCTTGGAATCCAGTCCACACCATGTCAGTGCTTCTTTAGTCTTAGAAGCAGAAACTTCATCTTCTTCCTTAGTCCTTGGTAGGTTTAGTACCTTTCTCAAACTCTTATATGAGACCTTCACCTTTTCTCCATGAACCCTTGACTTTATCTTGAGTCCAGACTCGTCTAGGGTTGCTCCATTCAGAAATTCTAGAAATTCTTTCTTCCATATCTTGGTCGGCTCTGAAACAAGAAAATCTTACCCTGAGTTTGCAACTAGGGTTACCACATCCTTGATCTCTGGTTCTGCGTCATCAAACGCATGCCGCACTAGTTCATATCCTTCATTCACGTTCTCTTCGAGCTTGGGCGCCATTAGGGTTTGAAGAATTTGAATTGAGAGAAGAGAGGTGTCGACACACAAGTTTGGTCTCGAAACTTTGGTGAGCGTGTCGACAGACAATGTTGAAATCCTATTTATACCTTTCTAGGATCGAAGATGAAAGGGCGCGCCAATAAACTCAAATTGTGTCGACACTATTGAAAAGTGTCGACACAGACTTATAATGTCTCGACAATAATGTGTCGACACAAGTAGTCGACAGAATATATGTGTCGACACTTGTTTATGTGTCGACACCACTTAACTCGACACTTAGTCGAGATTTTACTTCACTAATTCTGAGTAAAGCCTAAGTGTCGACACCACCTTGGATGTGTCAACACCTATCCTATATATGTGTCGACACTAATTTTCTGAAGTGTCGACACCAACTTCCTAGATGTGTCGACACCTTTTCACTGAAGTGTCGACACCAATTCTCTGTCTCGACACAGACAACTCTGTGTGTCGACACTATTTTACTTAGCCATTTCTGTAAACTTATTCTAAGTTTATCATACCTAATTCAATTTTAAACCTATTGAATTTGGTTTCTTCTAAAGGCTTAGTATACATGTCAACTAGTTGATTATCTGTATTAACATACTCCAGTGAAATATCTTCTTTTTCTACATGTTCCCTTAGAAAATGATATTTTATTTCAATGTGTTTAGTTCTACTATGGGAAACAAGATTGTTTGCAATAGATATAACACTAGTAGAATCACAAAATAGTGGTGTTCTACTTACTTGAATACCATAATCCTCAAGCTGATGTTGTATCCATAGAAGTTGAGCACAGCAACTTCCTGCAGCCACATATTCTGATTCTGCTGTGGAGATAGCCACACTTGTTTGTTTCTTGCTACTCCATGAAATCAGTCTTCCACCTAGGAATTGACAGGTACCAGTTGTACTCTTCCTATCTTCTTTGCAGCCTGCAAAATCTACATCTGAATAATCTGTCAGTTCAAAGTCTCCATTCCTAGGGTACCAAAGGCCTAGATAAGGAGTGCCCTTTAGATATCTCAGAATCCTTTTGACTGCTATCAAATGAGACTCTTTAGGGCATGCTTGGTACCTACCACAGACACATGTAGCATACATGATATCTGGTCTACTTACAGTCAAATAGAGTAGGGAGCCAACTATCCCTCTATACAAAGTCTCATCTACAGGTTTCCCTGCATCATCTTTGCTAAGAGATATACTTGACCCCATAGGAGTCTTCATGGTACTGGATGAATCCATACCATACTTCCTTATTAGTTCTAGGGTGAACTTAGACTGACATATAGATAAACCATTCTCAGTCTGTCTAACTTGGAGACCCAAGAAGAACTTAAGTTCCCCCATACTGCTCATCTCAAATTTCCCTTGCATAAGTTTTGGAAACTTTTTGCAAAGACTACTTTCAGTAGACCCAAATATTATGTCATCTACATATATTTGGACTAGTATGATCTTGCCTCTGGATTCCCTAAAGAATAGAGTCTTGTCTATTTTCCCCCTTGTGAATTTATTCTCAATGAGGAAACTAGACAGGGTTTCATACCAAGCCCTAGGGGCTTGTTTTAACCCATACAAAGCCTTCCTAAGTCTATAGACATAATTAGGTTGAGTTGAATCAACAAAACCTGATGGTTGTTCCACATAGACCTCTTCTTTCAGATTACCATTCAGAAAGGCTAACTTTACATCCATTTGGTATACTTTAAATCCTTGATAGGTTGCATAGGCCAGGAACATTCTTATGGCTTCTAGTTTGGCTACTGGAGCAAAGGTTTGATCAAAGTCAATACCTTCTTCCTGCCTATATCCCTTAGCAACCAGTCTTGCTTTGTTCTTAATAATCACTCCATGTTTATCCATCTTGTTCCTAAATATCCACTTGGTTCCAATTATGTTGTGGTCTTTTGTTTTAGGAACAAGCTCCCAGACTTTGCATCTCTTGAACTGATTCAGCTCTTCTTGCATTGCCTCAATCCAACGTGGGTCTAGGATGGCTTCTTCAAATTTCTTTGGCTCAACTTGGGATAGAAAACTGGAGTAGAGTGCTGCACTCAGATTTCTGCTCCTTGTTTGTACCCCTTGTCTTATATCACCAATGATTTGATCTGCTGGATGATCTCTTAGATGCCTATTAGCTGGAGGCATCCTGGCTTCAGGTTGAACTTCTTCAGTTTCTTCAACTTGCTGCACTCCTTGGACTTCTTCTGCATTAGGTACATGTAGTACTCCCCCTGGACAACAGCCACTATTATCCATATGCTGACTTGCAGTAGATTCTTCTTCAATAGTGAGCTTGTCCATCTTCTTAGCCACACCTGTGGAGCTGCAAATACTTCTAGACAACTCATGGTTAATAAGTCTAGCTTCATCAAATACTACATGTACTGACTCTTCTACAACTTGAGTAGACAAGTTGTAGACCCTATAAGCCTTAATGTTGTTGTTGTATCCAACAAAAATCCCCTCTTGGGACTTGGAAGCAAACTTGGTCAAGAAAGACTTTCCATTGTTAAGTATATAGCATTTACAACCAAAGATCCTGAAATAGGATAGGTTTGGTTTTCTGCCTTTCACAATCTCATAGAGGGTCTTATTGTGGCTCTTGGTGATAGTAGCCCTATTAATTACATGGCAAGCATTGTTAACTGCCTCAGCCCAGAAATATTCTGGGAGAGATGTGTCACTTAATAGGGTTCTACCAGCCTCAATCAAGGTTCTATTTTTCCTCTCAGCAATGCCATTTTGCTGAGGTGTTCTTGGTGAAGAAAATTCCTGAAATATCCCAAATTCTTCACATAGTTTTGTCATACTATCAGACTGGAATTCAGTACCATGGTCACTTCTTATTTTGACAACTGTACTATCTAACTCATTCTGAATTTGTTTGACAAAGCTATAGAAGATACTAGGTGTTTCAGATTTCTGTCTAAGGAAGAACACCTAGGAAAACCTTGAGTAGTCATCTACAACCACAAATGTGTAGACCTTCCTACCTAGGCTGTGAACTGGCATAGTACCAAAGAGATCCATATGCAAGAGGTATAAGCACCTCACAGCATCTTTGTTTTCAATGCTACTAAAGGTGGATCTAGTCTGCTTGCCCTTTTGACAAGCTGAGCATATTCCATCTTTAATACACTTAACTTGAGGACCATTCCTCACTAACTCTTTGCTATAGAGTTGGCCAATTATCTTGTAGTTAAGATGGGCTAGCCTCTTGTGCCATTTGACACAATGAGAGACTTTCTCATCAGCTACAAGACATACTGGAGAAGCATTGTTCTCACTCATAATGTCTAGACAATAGACATTTCTTTTTCTGTAACCAGTCAAAATGATCTCTTGATCATTTGATCTCCTGATATGACAACCATCTTTGACAAATGAGATGTCATATCCTAAATCACTCAATTGACTTATACTAATAAGGTTATGTTTCAAACCTTTAACATAAGCCACTTGAGTAATTGTTATATGGGTGCTAGAAATGTTACCAAAACCCTTGATAATTCCTTTTTCAGAACCACCAAAGGTGACTTTAGGACCATCCTTGATAGGTGTGTAGTCCTTTAGCAATCCCCTAGTTCCAGTCATGTGTAACGCCCCGAAACTCAAAGGAACAAAGGGGGGACGTTTTGGGCCAGTTTGGGTTCTTGCAGCAGGCACACGGCCTGGGACACGGGCGTGTCCCAGGGCGTGTCAAGCGTGTGTCGACACTTAGCCGCGAAGTCGTCGTGTTTTACTCGACGATTCGTCGAGAGTGGGCACACGGCCTGCGACACGGGCGTGTCGCAGGGCGTGTCGACCCGTGTCGACACTTAGCCGTGAAGTCGTCGAGTTATACTCGACGATTCATCGAGAATGGGCACACGGCCTGCAACACGGGCGTGTCGCAGGGCGTGTCGACCCGTGTCGACGATCGACCCGGGGAGTCGTCGAGATTCATTCGACGATCGTCGAGACAAGGTACACGGCCTAGGACACGGGCGTGTCCAAGGCCGTGTCATCAAGTCGTCGATCTTCCCTCGACAAAATGTCCCGTGTACACGGCCTGGGGTCCAGGCGTGTCAATGTGACACGGGCAAGGACACGGGCGTGTCCTAGAACCCGTGCATTGCTCGGGTTGAAAATGGGGGAAAAATCATGGTGTACACGGCCGGCTACACGGCCGTGTCAGGTGGAACACAGGCGTGTCAGCTCGAACACGGGCGTGTTCGATACCCGTGTGAGGTTCCAGGTGATTCGATTTTGACGGCGAATGCGGCACACGGCCCTGGACACGGGCGTGTGCCAGGCCGTGTTCGGCCCAGATTGGGCATTTCAGCCCCGAATCAAAGCCGTTCGTTTCCTTAGGTTGAGATCCAACGGCTGGGGGTTGTTCCTAAGAGGATATACCCGTGAGTTGACTTGGAAAACCTCACTTTTCTTCACTTGTTCTCTTTCTAAATCCTTGGAGAGAGGAGAGCTAAGGCAAGAAGAAGAAGAGCTAGATCCGCCATTGGAGGAGCTTCGGAGCTCCGAATCGCAAGCCGACTCCGGATCCACGGAGGCAACGCAAGTGTGGTGATTTCCATCCGATTACTTTTCAATGGCGCCAAAGAGGAACTCAAGGGTAACGATCCTCATCTTGAGCATGAGTCGCTCTCTTTCTTAGCATAGGAAGCCCGCTCTCGCGAGTTTGCGGAGAGTTGGAGGCGTTCCTTCGGGTAGATATGTAAAGTCCCCGATGTTTAGAGTCCGTATGCGAGAACGGACATAGGCATGATGTGTGAAGCCTACCCGGACATGTTAGTCTGGATCGGTGATGTTGCATTGCATAAGGCCGGAGAAGACTCCGTGCTATTGGTTGTTTTTCGGGTTTTCTACGTGGTAGATTGCAGCAGGGAGCCTTGGGGACTAACCCAAAGGTGCACCCGAAAAACTGGGCGGATACGAGATCTTGCCAACTTGGTGGCCTGAGAGCCAACTTGAACATAACGGGGTTATGTGACTTGCGATAGAATGGGACTCGGAGGAAGTTTGACCCGCGCAAATGGCTTAAATTGTCGTTGCGATATGAGCACGGGTTAGATGGAACCGTACCCGCTTTATGTCGTTAGGTTAGAGAGACCTAAGGTTATGTGGCACTCGCCGTTGGCATAGATGAGAGTCTTCGGCGGTCAATGGCTTAAATTGTCGTGACCCAGGCCAGGAAGACGAATTGCTCATAGGTTTGGCCGTCTAAGTGGCGGTGGTGAGTCTGGAATGTTAATGGCTTTAATTGACGTAACATCGACCAGTTCACCGAGAATGTGCCCTGAGTGCACGGGGCGTGTGGCCGTGCGAGCCAACGCCTGTGATGTAATGGCTATGGTTATATAAATTGCTCGCTTATGCTAATGAAATGCAGGGAAGGAGCATCACCGCCCCGAGTTGGGGGCGGGATCGTTATAATTTGGCCAGCATTGCTGATCGTTGCCTTGTTTTGCCACCGTGCGGTGGTTTGTTGCTTGCAGGTGCAGCTGGACCAAGCGGTCAATAGCGGGCTAAAGCCCTTTTTGCGAAGCTGGCCCTCGAAGGCCCAAGTAGAAATGTTTCTGTTTTATTCATGTATGACCGGCCTGCGTGCCGAGGTTTGTAAATCATGTATTATTCAAGTGAAACACTCTGTAAGGCCTTAAGGCCGATTTTGGGTATTTTGTATAACATTCCTAATTGTGTAATAGTGGACATTCGTGCTCTAATGCTGGGTTCTTGTTTACAACTTATATAAACTGCTTCCGCTAGAATGCTCTGTGTAGGACGTTAAGATTGGTTGGATGGTTTCCATACGTAACCACCCGGTCTGTTTGTGGTATATGGCGTCGGGCCCCGGCCGGACCTACTGCTATATACTATGCGACGGATAGGGGGTGTTACAATTTGGTATCAGACTACTGGTTTTGGTCGGGCTTAAACTGAATTCGTGGACGAATTCTTTTTAAGGGGTGGTGAGCACATTGCGTGCGTCATCGTTATAATGGTAAAAGAACCCATGAATGTCCACTTAGGAATGAAAATACTCGTGTTTGAGGAACCTGCGTGTTCCTATAATTGTTGTTTGCAATACAATTTGGTCGCTTAACGGTGTTTTGTACCACTATAGGTGACCAGAAGTGGTGTTGGGCCGTCAAAACGCCGAGTTTCTGAGGCTAGTAGTGCACCAGAGGTTGCTCCTGCAACACCTTTGTCGGCTGAAAATATACGATTGGTGGCTGAAGCGGTGTTGGCCATGATTAATGCGCAGCCTGGAAGGCAAGCGCAGCAGCCCGCTCCTGTGATGGAGCAAGAACCTCTGCGAGAGGCTGAGCCGAGGAGGGTGGAGCAAGTGGTTTTGGAACCGGTAGTGCCAAGGAGGGCAACTGAGAGGCAGCTAAAGCATGTAATGAGCTTTAACCCTCCGTTATTCTCGGGGTTGGGAACCCCATCTCAGGCTGAAGACTGGCTCTCCAGGGTGAAGAGAGTCATGACAGCGACGGAGACGGAGGAGTGGCAAATGACCACCATCGCTACGTTCCTGCTGGACTATGAAGCGAGGATGTGGTGGGAAGGATTGGAGCTGCATCATCTGAGAGGTAGACAATTGATAGACGTTCCGATGGAAGAGTTCTCGGGATTATTCTTAGCAAGATACCTCCCTTCTTCTCAGAGGATTTCAATGGAGAATGAGTTCCTGAAGTTGGTTCAGGGCGAGAGAAGCGTGGATGAATATCTCCACGAGTTTACGCGGTTGAGTCGTTATGCTAGCTCCACCATCATGGATGAGGAGCGCAAGACTAATCGATTCTATGAAGGCTTGAGGGATGAGTTGAGACTGCTACTCTCGGGGCCGATGACGCAGGGTTTCTTAACCTTGGTCAATACTGCCCGGTCCTTAGAGAAGGACATGAAGAACGTGCAAGCGAAGAAAGGCTTGGGTGATAGAAAATCTGAGTTTAAAGTGCCGACAACTTCAAAGTCCGGCTATCGGAGGTCTTTCAAGAAGCATAGGACTTCGGGTCCAGCTCCTTCTGGTGCTTCTGGGGCGACTACGATTCGGACCCCGGGCGCGTGTTTTACATGCGGAAAGACGGGGCACTTTGCCCGTGATTGTTGGAGCGGACGTCCTAAGTCCGAGAGGAGGCCGGGAGCCACTTATGAAGAGAAGGGAAAGGCGGTGGAGTCGACCGCATCCCATTATGCTCCGGCTCAACCAAGGGTCTATAATCTTGGCCAACAAGAGGCCATTAAACAAGCTGATGTGGTGACAGGTACGATTTAATTTATAGCAAGTCAATTTCTTTATATGCTTGTTATGCACATGTTACCTTACCACTACTTGTTTAGGATTTGTATTGATTTGTGAAAATCCGGCACGAGCACTCTTCGATACGGGAGCTTCACACTCCTTCTTGTCCGAAGGATTTATATTACGCATCGGGGTCCCTTCCTCGATGGCGAAGGATAAGTTGGATGTGTTGTTGCCCAATGGGTGTTCGATGCGAGCGGATAGGATCTGCGATGTTAAGATTCGTATTGGGGAGCAGGAGTTCGACCTGCGAGCGTCTTTACTTCCGTTAGTGGAGTTCGACGTCATATTTGGCATGGACTGGCTCTCGGAGCAGCAGGCCCATATAGATTGCGGTAGCAAGGAAGTTAAGCTGGGAGCGAGTCGTGAGACGACGTTTACGGGCTTAAAGGGGTCGAGCAAGACGTTGATGTCTGCTCTTCAGGTGGTGAAGGCGGTTCGTGCTGGAGCAGAACTGTTCTTTACACTAGTGGAGGTTGCAAAGCCGAAGCCCGCTTTGGATTGTATTTCAGTGGTATCGGAATACCCTGATGTGTTCCCCGCAGATCTTCCTGGAGCCCCGCCTCAGCGGGAGATAGATTTTACGATCGAGCTAGTGCCAGGTGCAAAACCTGTGTCACGATCTCCGTATCGGCTAGCGCCTAAGGAAATGGCGGAGCTGAAAGTTCAACTGCAAGAGTTGTTGGAGCAAGGGTATGTGCGCCCGAGTTCTTCGCCTTGGAGCGCACCAGTCCTCTTTGTTAAGAAGAAGGACGGAAGCTTGAGGCTATGTATTGATTATCGGGAGCTAAACAAGCTGACGGAGAAGAACAAGTACCCGATCCCCCGGATTGATGATCTCTTCGATCAGTTAGTCGGGTCGACGGTGTACTCGAAGTTGGATCTCAAGGCTGGGTACTATCAGCTGCGGATAAGGGAGAGTGATATCCCAAAGACAGCGTTTAGTACGAGATACGGGCATTATGAGTTTACGGTCATGCCGTTTGGGCTGACTAATGCGCCGTCAGTATTCATGGATTTGATGAACAGGACGTTCAGGGAGTACTTGGACCATTTTGTGATCGTCTTCATCGACGATATTTTGGTGTACTCGCAAAGTGAGGAAGATCACTTCAAGCATCTTCATTTGGTGTTGGAGACGCTAAGGAGAAATCAGTTGTATGCCAAGTTCTCGAAGTGCGAGTTTTGGCTATCCTCAGTGGCGTTCCTCGGGCATATAGTGAGTGGAGAGGGTATTGCGGTGGATCCGGCGAAGATTGTTGCGATACGGGAGTGGCCTGAGCTTGCTACGGTAGCAGAAGTCCGGAGCTTTTTGGGGCTTGCCGGTTATTATAGGCGCTTCGTAGAGAACTTCTCGCGGATAGCGTTACCTCTCACTACTTTGACGAGGAAGGAGCATAAGTTCGTTTGGACGCCGGAGTGCGCGCGAGCTTTTGAGGAACTGAAGTGTCGGTTGACCACGGCGCCTGTGCTGAGTTCGCCATGTGGAACCGAAGGCTATGAGATATATAGCGATGCTTCAGGCAGCGGTTTGGGTTGCGTGCTACTGCAGCACGGAAGCGTGATAGCTTATGGCTCGAGACAGCTAAAAGTGCACGAGAGGAATTATCCGGTCCATGACTTGGAGTTAGCGGCCGTGATTTTTGCTTTGAAGCTGTGGAGACACTATTTGTACGGTGTGAAGATTGATATCTACACCGATCACAAGAGCCTAAAGTACCTGATAGATCAGAAGGATCTGAATATGCGGCAGCGTAGGTGGATGGAGTTCCTGGGGGACTATACATTCAAGATCCACTACGTGCCTGGCAAAGGGAATGCGGTTGCGGACGCGTTGAGTCGCCGAGCCCCAGCTCAAGACAATTGGCTATCGGTGCATCATGAGCGGTTGGTGCAGGAGTTGGAGGCGTTGGAGATTGTTTGTGTGGACAGACAATCAAGTGCTGAAGCAGTGCTGAATTGGACTGAAGTCCAATATGACCTGGCTGATCGTATTCGGCAGGCTTTGGATATGGATGCTCATATGAAGCAGTTCATGATAGAGGCTCTGGATGGGTCAAATTCCCAATTCGTCGTGGAGGACGGATTGCTTTGGAAAGACGGTCGTCTGTGCGTCCCAAGCGTGGGCAATTTACGGGTGGAGTTGTTGTACGAAGCACATCATACCAAGTACTCGATTCACCCGGGGAGCACGAAGATGTACCGTGATGTGAAGAAACTGTTTTGGTGGCCGGGTTTGAAAAAAGATGTGGCGCTATACGTAGCGAAGTGCCAAACCTGCGCCTTGGTAAAGGCGGAGTGCCAAAAGCCGGGAGGATTTCTTAAGTCCTTGCCTATTCCGGAGTGGAAATTTGACGACATCTCTATGGACTTTGTGCACGGTTTGCCAAGGTCGCAAAAGGGGAACGACGCCATTTGGGTGGTCGTGGATCGATTAACGAAGGTGTCGCATTTTATTCCGCATAGGAAGGATGATCCGGTGGAGAAGCTGGCAAAGCTTTATGTGGATAATATAGTAAGGCTTCATGGTGTGCCCCGCAGCATCGTGAGTGACCGAGATGGGCGGTTCACGTCTAATGATTGGAGGCTGGTGCAGCAAATGTTGGGAACAAAGTTGAAATTCAGCACAGCCTTCCACCCGCAAACGGATGGGCAGACCGAGAGGGTCAATAGAACCATGGAAGACATGCTTCGCATGTGTGTCTTGGATTTCAGAAAGCAATGGGAAGACCACCTCTATTTGGTGGAGTTCGCATACAACAACAGCTACCAAGCGAGTATTCAGATGGCGCCCTTCGAGACCCTATATGGTAGAAGATGTCGCACGCTGTTGTCTTGGTTAGAAACGGGTGAGTCAAAGTTGTATAAGCGATCGGAAGTGGAGGATGCTACTTCTTTGGTGAGAACCATTCGGGAGAGGTTGCTTATCGCTCAGGACCGGCAAGCAAAGTACTATAATGCCAAGCACAGGAACGTGGAGTTCGCTGTGGGCGATTATGTATACTTAAAGATCAAGCCGTTCAAGGGTGTCTCGCGGGTGCGACGATTGAAAAAGCTAAGCCCGAGGTACCTTGGACCGTTTGAGGTTCTGGAGCGAGTTGGCGAAGCAGCCTATAGGTTGAAGCTTTCAGTGGAGCTAAGTGGTTTACATGATGTATTCCACATTTCGGTGCTTCGGAAGGCGGTGCAAGAGCCTACGCAAGTGATCGCGGTTGATCAAGTGCCGGTGGATAGTGGGCTAACGACAAAGGTCAAGCCCGTGCGGATTGAGGACTCGGAGGTCAAGCGGCTACGCAATAAAGAGATCAGGATGGTCAAGGTCCGGTGGGACAATTGCGGTCGTGAGGAGCTCTCTTGGGAGAGAGAGCAGACTATGCTTGACGAGTATCCGGAGTTGTTCCGCTCAGGTACAAATTTTGGTTTTGTATGTCTTTCCTTTATGTAATTTCGTGGGCGAAATTCTTTTAAGAGGGGGAGAGTTGTAACGCCCCGAAACTCAAAGGAACAAAGGGGGACGTTTTGGGCCAGTTTGGGTTCTGGCAGCAGGCACACGGCCTGGGACACGGGCGTGTCCCAGGGCGTGTCAAGCGTGTGTCGACACTTAGCCGCGAAGTCGTCGTGTTTTACTCGACGATTCGTCGAGAGTGGGCACACGGCCTGCGACACGGGCGTGTCACAGGGCGTGTCGACCCGTGTCGACACTTAGCCGTGAAGTCGTCGAGTTATACTCGACGATTCGTCGAGAATGGGCACACGGCCTGCAACACGGGCGTGTCGCAGGGCGTGTTGACCCGTGTCGACGATCGACCCGGGGAGTCGTCGAGATTTATTCGACGATCGTCGAGACAAGGCACACGGCCTAGGACACGGGCGTGTCCAAGGCCGTGTCATCAAGTCGTCGATCTTCCCTCGACGAAATGTCCCGTGTACACGGCCTGGGGTCCAGGCGTGTCAATGTGACACGGGCAAGGACACGGGCGTGTCCTAGAACCCGTGCATTGCTCGGGTTGAAAATGGGGGAAAAATCATGGTGTACACGGCCGGCCACACGGCCGTGTCAGGTGGAACACGGGCGTGTCAGCTCGAACACGGGCGTGTTCGATACCCGTGTGAGGTTCCAGGTGATTCGATTTTGACGGCGAATGCGGCACACGGCCCTGGACACGGGCGTGTGCCAGGCCGTGTTCGGCCCAGATTGGGCATTTCAGCCCCGAATCAAAGCCGTTCGTTTCCTTAGGTTGAGATCCAACGGCTGGGGGTTGTTCCTGAGAGGATATACCCATGAGTTGACTTGGAAAACCTCACTTTTCTTCACTTGTTCTCTTTCTAAATCCTTGGAGAGAGGAGAGCTAAGGCAAGAAGAAGAAGAGCTAGATCCGCCATTGGAGGAGCTTCGTAGCTCCGAATCGCAAGCTGACTCCGGATCCACGGAGGCAACGCAAGTGCGGTGATTTCCATCCGATTACTTTTCAATGGCGCCAAAGAGGAACTCAAGGGTAACGATCCTCATCTTGAGCATGAGTCGCTCTCTCTTCTTAGCATAGGAAGCCCGCTCTCGCGAGTTTGCGGAGAGTTGGAGGCGTTCCTTCGGGTAGATATGTAAAGTCCCCGATGTTTAGAGTCCGTATGCGAGAACGGACATAGGCATGATGTGTGAAGCCTACCCGGACATGTTAGTCTGGATCAGTGATGTTGCATTGCATAAGGCCGGAGAAGACTCCGTGCTATTGGTTGTTTTTCGGGTTTTCTACGCGGTAGATTGCAGCAGGGAGCCTTGGGGACTAACCCAAAGGTGCACCCGGAAAACTGGGCGGATACGAGATCTTGCCAACTTGGTGGCCTGAGAGCCAACTTGAACATAACGGGGTTATGTGACTTGCGATAGAATGGGACTCGGAGGAAGTTTGACCCGCGCAAATGGCTTAAATTGTCGTTGCGATATGAGCACGGGTTAGATGGAACCGTACCCGCTTTATGTCGTTCGGTTAGAGAGACCTAAGGTTACGTGGCACTCGCCGTTGGCATAGATGGGAGTCTTCGGCGGTCAATGGCTTAAATTGTCGTGACCCAGGCCAGGAAGACGAATTGCTCATAGGTTTGTCCGTCTAAGTGGCGGTGGTGAGTCTGGAATGTTAATGGCTTTAATTGACGTAACATCGACCAGTTCACCGAGAATGTGCCTGAGTGCACGGGGCGTGTGGCCGTGCGAGCCAACGCCTGTGATGTAATGGCTATGGTTATATAAATTGCTCGCTTATGCTAATGAAATGCAGGGAAGGAGCATCGCCGCCCCGAGTTGGGGGCGGGATCGTTATAATTTGGTCAGCATTGCTGACCGTTGCCTTGTTTTGCCACCGTGCGGTGGTTTGTTGCTTGCAGGTGCAGCTGGACCAAGCGGTCAATAGTGGGCTAAAGCCCTTTTTGCGAAGCTGGCCCTCGAAGGCCCAAGTAGAAATGTTTCTGTTTTATTCATGTATGACCGGCCTGCGTGCCGAGGTTTGTAAATCATGTATTATTCAAGTGAAACACTCTGTAAGGCCTTAAGGCCGATTTTGGGTATTTTGTATAACATTCCTAATTGTGTAATAGTGGACATTCGTGCTCTAATGCTGGGTTCTTGTTTACAACTTATATAAACTGCTTCCGCTAGAATGCTCTGTGTAGGACGTTGAGATTGGTTGGATGGTTTCCATACGTAACCACCCGGTCTGTTGTGGTATATGGCGTCGGGCCCCGGCCGGACCTACTGCTATATACTATGCGACGGATAGGGGTGTTACATCATGTGTCTGGAACATCCACTGTCCAAGTACCATATTGGGGCATGGCCACTTGGACTTACCTGCAAAACAGATTAGTTGACCTTAGAACCCAAAGAATTCTTGGGTCCTTGGTGCTGGTTAGTTTGCCTCTTAACAAAGCTACCTGTAGATCTTCCAACAGGCAGTGTACTACTCATCTTGGCATTAGAATTATGCCAACAGTCTATGGCAAAGGGGCCTACCTTGTCACAGTACCAGCACTCAAACCTATTGTACCTTTGCTTAGGTACATTCCTAGCTGTTTTATCTACAGCTGGCTTGTTGAGAGCTGGGGCTTTGCCCTTAGACTTGGACTGAACAGTCCTAATAGGTTTTGTGAAACCTAATCCAGTTTTACCTTTTTGATGTACAAATTCATCAATCAAAGGTAGAACAGACTTAGGTTTAGAAAACCTTGCAACTATGTCTCTCTCCTTCTGAAGATTAATCTCCAGATTTCTGATTTGATCATTCTTAAATGTTATAGTCCCCATCTGAATAACAGTTATGTTTTTCAGTCTGGCTATTTCATTTAATTTTTGATCAAACAACTTCTCAAAATCAGTTGCAGCCATTTTGAGACTTGCAATCTCCTTAGCCTGACTCTTGGCCAAGGATTTGCTTTTCTTAAATGCTTGCAACAGAACTCTATATTCATCAATCAATTGATGAACATCACCTTCAGATTCAGATCCACTGGCATCACTTGATGCTGATGTAGCTGAATCTGAACTATCACTAGAAATTGAACTTAAAGAACAATTTTATACCTTACTAGGTCCAGGCTGCTCCTGGATTTTGTCATCTTCTGTCAAGGCCATCAGTCCTTTGCACTGAATGTCCTCTTGTTCATATATAGAGTTCATTATCTGGATGAACTCTTCTTCCTCTTCTTCAGCAAACAGTCCTATGTATGCTTCAGCTTCTGACTCAGTTTCTGAAGAAGATATGTCTGACAGGCTCTTATCCTTCTTGGCAACAAAGGACCTTTCCTTTTTGCCCTTGAATTGAGTGTTTTTCTTATCATTAGACTCTTTCCTTTTCTCAGGACAGTCAGCAATAACATGTCCTTGTCTGTTACAGCAATAGCAAACAATTTTTGATAAAGTTGCTTTGCTTGACTTGGTCTTTCTCCTGTCTTTCTTTGATGACTTCTTGTTCTGATAATAGTCATCTTTTCCCTGTGAAGTGGATGGCTTTGACCTCCACTGTTTCTTCTTTAGAAACTTCTGAAAGTGTCTTGTGAAGGCTGCAAAGTCCTCATCACTTTCACTGCTTTCAGACTTTCTGCTTTCTGAATCATCTGACTCAGTCTCAGCAACCCTTGGAGGTGGAGATGGAGACTTACTTTTGTATTTCCTGGTAGATTCTGTCTTGAATGCCACTGTCCTTTCTTTATGCTCACTTCTTGTAGTCTTCTTCTCTTCTTTCCTCACCATCAACTGCATCTCATAGGATATCAATTTTCCAAACAATGTTGGAGGAGGGATATCTGCTAACTTGGTCATTTCCCTAATGGCATAGATCTTGGTGTCCCAATCCTTTATTAGGGACCTCAAGAACTTATCATTTAGCTCATAATTACTGAATTCTCTTCCATAGGACATTAGCTCATTGACAATCCTATAGAACTTCTTATAGCATTCTGTTATGCTATCAGACTTACCTTGCCTGAAACTTTCATATTCTTGGATTAACAAAGACTTTCTGTCCTGTCTCACTTCTTCTGAACCCTCCATATACACTATCAAGGTATCCCACATCTCCTTAGATGTCTTACAGTGTATCAAGTTCTGAAAGGTAGCATCATCTATGGCACTCACAATGATATTCTGAGCCCTCTTGTCCATTGTGGCTATAATTATCTCATCTTTGGTCATTTCAGAGAAGTCCTTAGGTGTTCTCTGATTTGCATCCAGGACTGAAACTTTCATAGGCACATATGACCCTTCTTTAACTGTGATATATATTCTAGGGTCTGAGGCTTCCATAAATAGTCTCACCCTTTCTTTCCAGATGCCAAAAATTTCTTTTCTGCAAATGGGCAACTTCATGGATCCAAGTTCCTTATGATTCTCTGTTCAACCCATGTTTCTTGATTTTCTTGATTCTGCACTTTACTTATACTGAATCTGCTAACAGGATCTACTCAGACAGTTAAGTCCTTTTTGAGTAACCTCCCTCTGATACCACTTGAAAGAAATTGTACCTAATCACCTAGAGGGGGGGGGGGGGTGAATAGGTGACTAAATCTTTTTAGACTTTTTAGGCAGATTACAGATTATATCACAGAGTTATAATCACTTCTTCACATAAATCAATCAGCAATCACAGAATCAAACATGCACACAGTGAACACACAGATTTATAGTGGTTCCCCAAGGTTTGGGTACATCCACTTTCCCCTTCGCCTATCTAGTAGTGTACTAGATTCGGCCAAACTCCCCCACTATCTCAGATCCTCAGATCTTACACTCAGAACCCCAAACAGGTTCCTACAGCTCAGGCCCAAGGCCCTACAACTCAGTCTTCTCCAAAGACCTACACTCAGCCTTCAACAAGGCCTACACTCATCCACAAGTCCTACACTCAGCCACAACAGGCCTACACTCAGAGAAATAGATCTCCTACACTCAGCCTTTATAATTACAGGATTACAACTCAGATCCCTAAGGATCCTACAAGAAATTTAAAATACAAAGTGTATATACCTACAACTCTGAATAGAGAGATGAGTTGATAGGTTCTTGATGAGTTCTTGAAAGAACTCTGCTGAGATCAACCTCACTTGGCTTTCTTCAAAGCTTCTTGAATGTAGAACACAATAGGATTGATTCTCTGCAGCTGATCTTCAATCACTGCAACTTAAGATTCAGAACTAGGTCTGAACCCTTCTTCACAGCCTGGTTCCAACAGCTGTCTTCTTGGAAGGAGCTCTCTCTCTCTCCAACTTCTTAGATCTTCACTTGATTCTTCAATGAATAGCTAGATCTTCTTCTTTGATTGTTGATCTCTTGTTGTTAAATCTCTTAGTTATGTGATCATCTCTTTCTGTTGACAGTATAAGCCTATTTATAGGCCTTCTTCATGGTGACCGGCTGATCCGGTTTCTAACGGCTTTCTGACATCTCTGACAGTTGCAGTAGACCGACTGGAATGGCAGCTGTCATGTCATCCAGTCACTTCTTGAAATATTTGTAACTGTCTAAAAGTGTCGAGACAATCTGTCTTTAAGTGTCGACACTTATAGACTAAGTGTCGACACAAGTATACTAAGTGTCGACACTAGCCTTCAAGGTGTCGACACAACTCCTTGTGTTGTAGAATTTATATCTCGACACTGCTTCTTCATCATGTGTCGACACTGATATTGTGTGTCGACACAACTTCTTGTTCTTCAGTAATTAGTTGAATTCTTGTAAGTGTCG
Source organism: Platanthera guangdongensis (assembly GCA_039583875.1). Classification (NCBI taxonomy): domain Eukaryota; kingdom Viridiplantae; phylum Streptophyta; class Magnoliopsida; order Asparagales; family Orchidaceae; genus Platanthera; species Platanthera guangdongensis. The sequence continues at coordinate 178,424,127 of CM077152.1, read as the reverse complement.
ACACAACTCCTTTGTGTCGACACATCTTCTTGTGTTGAACTTGTTAAGTGTCGACACATCTTCTTGTTGTCGACACTTATCTTCTGTGTTGATACTTGCTGTGTGTCGACACAGCTCCTTGTGTCGACACATTCTTCTTCTGTTGAGACTTTGGCTGAGTGTCGACACATCTCCTTTGTGTCGACACTTGTACTTAGAATTTTGTTGAACTTTACTGAGTGTCGACACAGCCTCCTAGTGTCGACACTTTCTTCATATGTTGAGTCTTCTGCTGTGTGTTGACACATTCTTCATTATGTCGTCACTTTCTTCATGTGTTGAGTCTTCTGCTGTGTGTCGACACATTCTTCATTATGTCGACACCTATACTTAGACTCTGCTGACTTTTGCTGAGTGTCGACACAGCCTCCAAGTGTCGACACTTTCTGATGTAGACACAGTTCCTCTAGGTGTCGACACTGCTGCTAAGTGTCGACACAGCTTCTCTGGACTTTTCTTCATTGAGTGTAGACACAGCTCCTTGTGTCGACACCTTCTGTCTGGTGTCGACTCTGCATCTCTGGTGCCGACACAATGACTCCAAGTGTCGACACTGCTTGTCTGGCTGTCGACACAAGTCTTCTTAAGTGTCGACACTTTGCTCCTGGGTGTCGACACATGGACTTAGAAACTTTTCAGCTTTCCCTGTAAATACTTGACCTGCACAACTAAACTCAAAACACATCAAATACATTTTGATGTATATCATTGAGTAGGGTGAGACTTCTTTAAATCAGGTACATTTAAACCAATGTAGCCAACATAAACCCTTATCTTCAGTACAGGCCGTTAAGGCATATTTAAAGGGGGAGGAGGTCTACGAGGTGCTGTTTGAGATGGCGGAGGCCACGAATTCTATATCGAATATCCCGGTGGTGCGGGAGTTTGAGGACGTCTTTCCAGAAAAATTACCCGGATTACCCCCGTGCAGGGAGCAGGACTTTCAGATACAGCTTGTGCCGGGGGCCAGGCCAACATCCAAGGCCCCTTACCGGATGGCCCCAAGGGAGTTGACAGAGTTCCGAAGCCAGCTTCAGGAGTTAGTGGAAGCCAGATTTGTCCGGCCAAGCTCTTCACCATGGGGAGCCCCGGTATTGTTCGTCAAAAAGAAAGACGGGACTCTCAGACTGTGCATCGACTACCGAGCACTAAATCGGCTGACGGTCCGGAACACCTATCCACTGCCAAGGATAGACGAGCTGTTCGACCAGCTGCAGGGAGCGCAGTTCTTTTCGAAATTAGACTTGAGGTCAGGATACTACCAGCTTCGGATTGGAGAGGAGGACATTCAGAATTTTTCTTTTAGTAGCAGATATGGTTTATTCGAGTTTACGGTGATGCCCTTCGGGCACACCAATGCACCATCAGCATTCATGACCCTCATGAACCAGGTTTTCAAGGAATATCTAGATGTGTTTGTCATCGTGTTTATCGATGACATCCTCATCTACTCGAGAACGGAGGAGGAGCACTCACGCCATCTAGCATTGACCCTACAGAGACTGCGGGTGAATCATTTATTTGCAAAGTTTAGTAAATATCAGTTCTGGCTGAAGGAGGTGGGCTTCTTAGGCCATATTATCAGTGGAGCTGGGTTGGCAGTGGATCCGGCAAAGATTCAGGCAATTCGAGATTGGCCGCAGCTAAAGACAGCCACCGACGTATGAAGTTTCCTAGGACTTGTCGGTTACTACCGGAAGTTCGTAGAGGGATTCTCTCGAATCGCCCGCCCGCTCACATCCTTAACGAAGAAGGAGGTACCCTTCGTGTGGACCCCGCAGTGCCAGGCAGCTTTCCAGGAGCTGAAGGATCGACAACCTCGGCTCCCATTCTTACTCTCCCCTCGGGGAGGGAAGGATTTCAGGTCTACACTGATGCTTCCTACCAAGGTATGGGAGCTGTACTGATGCAGAAGGGTCATGTAATTGCATATGCGTCTCGCCAATTGAGGAAGCACGAACAGAACTATCTGGTGCACGACCTTGAGATGGGGGCGGTCGTTTTTGCTCTGAAGATCTGGCGTCATTATCTTTATGGAGTCCATTGCGACATCTACTCCGACCACAAGAACCTGAAATACGTGGACACGCATAAGGAACTGAACATCAGGCAGAGGCGCTGGGTGGAGTTCCTAGCAGATTATCAGTATGAGATGCACTACCTTCCAGGGAAGGCAAACGTTGTTGCTGACGCGTTGAGTCGAAGAGCTGCCACTTCCGAGACCGGGCCCCAGGTTATGTATATGGAGTTGGTGAGGAGATTGGAGGATATGCACATCACACTAGTGTCATCCGAGGACTCCAAGCTTTACATGGAGTATTTAGCTGCGGTAAGTGCTACCGACGATATCTGGGACCGAGTCAGAGAGGGACAGAGGCAAGATGGAAAATTGGAGCCGATATTCTGGGCCTTGGAGAACAGTGCAGCAGGAGATTATACGATGAGTGATGGTGTGGTATGTTTTAGAGGTCGGACTTATATACCAGAAGGAGGCAAGGTCCGGGAAGATATTTTGGCGGAGACCCACCACAGCAGATACTTGGTGCACCCGGGCATCACGAAGATGACTGCGGATTTGAAGAAGACTATGTACTGGCCTGGCATGAAGAAGGATATCATTCGGTTTGTGACCCACTACGAAGCGTGCCAGCTAGTGAAGGCAGAGTGCAAAAACCCCGCGTGTTTATTGCAACCACTCCCGGTACCAGAGTTGAAGTTCGAAGACATCGCGATGGACTTTATTCACGGACTTCCCCGATCACAAACGGGAAATGACTCAATTTGGGTCATCGTCGATCGGTTGACAAAAGTAGCCAGATTTATTCCGATCAGGAAGGACGACGCTGTGGGAGTATTAGTACGGAGATTTGTGGAGCAGTTCATTCGATATCACGGGGTCCCCAAGACGATCATGTCGGATTGGGATGGCCGGTTCACTTCCAGGGAGTGGAGATCCGTACAAGCTTACTTAGGCACGCGATTGACCTTCAGCACCGCGTTCCATCCCCAGTCGGACGGGCAGATAGAACGCACCAACCGGATGCTGGAAGATCTTTTGAGGCTATGTATTCTGGACCGCGGGGTACCATGGGAGAAGTGCTTACCCCTGGTCGAGTTCTCTTATAACAACAGCTACCAGTCCAGCATCAGGACGGCACCTTACGAAGCCTTGTATGGAAGGAAATGCCGGACACCGCTTTCTTGGGTTCAGGACGAAGATCCGAAGGTGTTGGGATCAGATTTTGTTGAAGACACCGAGGCTCAGGTGAGGCTGATCAGAGACATGATGCTAGAAGCGCAGAGCAGACAAGCTAAGTACTATGACGCCCGGCATCGGCAGGTGGAGTTCTAGGTGGGGGACCAAGTGTTTTTGAAGATCCGGCCCATGCATGGAGTCTCACGGGTGCGTGGTCGGAGGAAGAAGCTCAGCCCTAGGTACATGGGCCCTTACAGGATCCTGGAGCAGATCGGGCCCCTAGCCTACAGGCTAGAGTTACCACCAGAGCTGGTAGCCCTGCATGATGTCTTCCACATTTCTTCGCTGAGGAGGGCTCTGCTACGCCCGGAGCAGCAGATTTTGACCACCGAAGGGCCGGTAGCTTCAGACCGGTCAGTTCGTTTGGAGCCGGTTAGGATCGACAACCGAGGAGTACGGGTCTTGCGTCGCAAGACGGTCCCATTAGTCAAGGTCCTGTGGAGGAACCACGGCCAGGAGGAGCATACCTGGGAGCTGCAGGACCTGATGCGACAAAGATACCCAGAGCTGTTCAGTCAGGTATACCTCACAAACCTCTCAAGATGTTTTAATTATTTTCCTACTTTAAACTAGCAAGGGCTGCTTTAGGAAGGTAGAGGCTTATCTTTTGTTTATTGGGAGCTTATCTTTTGTTTATTGGGATCTTGGCTTCATCAATTGGGTGAATTGGGCATAGATTAGGCTTCCCTTAAAACCTAATTTAGCAAACATGGCATCGTGATGGGATGTTACAAGTTTCTGTCTTCGGTAGAAAATTCCCGTAGGCTTAACATTGATTTGGGGACGAAATCTTTGTTTTGTTTATTGGGATTTGTAACATCCCATTTCCAACTAGACCCCTAGGAGTGGTTTTGTCCATGACTAGGTCATGACAAACCCTAGGAAGCCAGGAAATGGCCAAGAGATAGGAGACAAAATGTGGAAATCATCATGGTCTGCATATAGTAGAATTCTAAACAATAGTTTAGGATGACCATGGGGCTACACCTTGACCCCAAGACCCTACCACAACACCCCCATAAATTTTGGGAGGCCCATTAGAGCCATAAGGACCCATTGGGGTCAATCAAAGAGACTCAGTTGACCCAAGTCAACCCTAACCCTAAAGGGGTCAAACTAGCCTATTTAGGGTCAATTGACCTTCTCCTAGCCAAGTGGGCCCCACCCATGACCTCCTAACCCTAAAGTGAGGTCAATGGGTCATGAAGGACACATTGGGTTCAGCCCTAGAGATCAAGTTGACCCAAGTCAACTAGGCCCCTCATCTGGTCAAGGTACCCTTACTAAGGGTATGTGACCTCCAAAGTGCAAGGTAACCCTACATAACCCTTCCTAGACCTTAGGGGAGGCCAATGGGTCACCAAGGACCCATTGGGGTCAACCCAAATGGTTATGTTGACCCAAGTCAACTCTAGCCCTAAAATGGTCAAAGTGCCCTTACCAAGGGACATGTGACCCCCAAGATGCCCAACCAAACCTATTAAAGTCTTCCTAGACCTCAAGGGAGTCCAATGGGTCACTAAAGACCCAATGGGGTCAACCCAGATGATCAAATTGACCCAGGTCAACCCTAACTTAAGCCAAGTCAAATCTAGCCCAAAAGGACTAACCCAAGCCCAAGCCACTTCTTCCTTAGGCTAACCTCACTTTCATGATCATCATGACTAAGTGGGCTGCACATAGCCTATGGGGTTGACCAGTCAATAAGGGTGACTAGGAGAGAGAAGGGAGCTTCCCTCCATGTTAATGGTGGAGAGAGAAGATGGGGGAGAGGAAGGGGAGAGTGGAGCCGGCCAAAGGGAGACTAACAGCCACCTTTAATGGCTGCAATCAACTCCTCTAGGGAAGAGGAGTTGATTCCAACCGCTTCCCGGCCACCAAGGGGTGGATTCATCCCCCCTCGACTCAACCCGAGCCACACCATAAATGGTGTTGATGGGCATTGAAGAACCAGCCGCCCCCCTCCCCAATTGCCCATTTAAACATCATCAGTGGGCAGAGGGGAACATTTTCGAGATTTTACCTGGAGGAGACAGGCTGTCTCACTGTGATGTTGCAGAAGCCGAGCGCCGCCGCCGTAAACTATGGCATTCCGCCGCTCCACCCGCATTCAGGCCGCCAGGAAGGTCCTCCCCCTCTCCTTAACTCACGGGTAGATCATAGGTCTCCTTAGGTTAAGGTTTCGGGCTCAATTGAGCCAGATCAAAACCAAGATTTTCATGGTTTTCAGCAAAACATTATCCTGCTAGACCGCCGGAAAACACCTCTCCGGCGGCTGAGCCGCCGCCTGGCGATAGCCACCACCTCAACGGAGGTGGTGGTGGCAGTGGCCGGGCGGGGAAGGGGCTGGATCGCCGGCGGCAGGGCTTGGAAGCGGATCCATGCGGGTTGGATCCTGGCCGTCGGCTCAAGGAGGAAGATGAAGGGATCCCGTCCCTTTTGCTTCAAGATCCGTGCGGCTATATGATTAAACTATAGGAAATCTTTTTATATTAATGTGATTTATGTCACAGATTTTGATATTATTGGTTTTAAATTTTAAAATTACTTAGGCCCCTCTGCAGAAAAAGTCACCAACATGAAAGTTGTAGTCCTTTGTGTCTACTTAATTTTAAAATTTGTTTGAAACAATTTGGTTGCATAGTCTTTCCAGGGCACCCATTTTGGTGGGACATACACTTAGGGCTAGGCAGACATTAAACTGAGTGCCCACATCTCATCCCTGGTCCAAATCACTTGACATTTTGGAAGGGAGTTTAACTTAGCTATACCTAGGGCCAGCCCAAAACTCAGAATTTTTGGAGATACTTTGCCTAAAGTTTTTGCTTATATTTAATAATGCTATGGTAAATTAATTAAGTGGTCAAATGACCTCCAAACCCTCCCAAATTTTGGAGAGTGGTCCATGGCATCAAGACCTAGTTCTATACATAATTCCATCTCATTTGGATATGTGTTGGTTAGGGAATCACCAAACCCTAGTTTGGCCTTAAGAGGGTATTTTTGATTACAGGTGCACTATGGACTTAGGGTGGTCCCCTCCCCTCAACAGAGGCTGAGGATTTGGACACTGACTTGGCATGGACAATGTCACCCTCTTGAGGAAGATGGGATGATTTAGGCTTGATTTGCCCTAGGGTTCAACCTCAAACCCTAAGGAAGGACTTTTGAGGGTTGTGAAGGACATGGGGGCAAATGCCCTTGTATGGCCTTGGAAACCCAGTAGAATTGAGGGTAATGTAACCTAAGTTCTCTGGTAGGAACCTTAGAGGAGTTGGAGCAAGGTAGACACCTCAAAACCCTAACCCTAATTTTAGGGTAGGAGCACAAATTTGAAGATTCAGCCACTAAACCTTCCCCAAAAGTTATGAAACTTGGGTAGAGTAGGTTTTAAGCCATCTAGAACTCCTGGTAATTTTTATAGAATTTTATGGATTTTATTCCTGGTACTTCATTTGTTAATTACCAAAAGGACCAAAATGATGTTTGATTTTCTTATGGTTATTATGTGCATTTGAATCTAATGAAACTTGGTCAGAATATCTTAAAGTCCTAAGTGAATATCCCTGGATTTTATTATAATTTTTACTTGAGCTTATTTAGCACTTCCTTCACAAATTTTGGATAGGGGCTTGGTAGAATAAAATTAATTAATGATGATTTATCTATTGACAAATCATGAGACTTAGGTTTTGATGTTTTCAGGCCAAAATGTACTTGTAGAAATTTATTTATAATTTTTAGAGGTCTGTTTTCAGAACTTCCTTTACAAGGCCATATTTTTGAGAATTGGATAATTAATTAATTTAGGGGATAATTCTTTCAAAAAAAAATTATGAAACTTTACTTAGAGGTTTTAGGTTCCCTTACAATCATCCTGGAATTTTCTCTGAATTTTTGGAAGTATTTTTGTTGTACATTCCCTTTTAATAATTTATTTTGGAATAAATTGGAAATAACATTTAAGGGCTTAAACCTTGCTGCAAAAATTGGGCGATTCTGGATTTTTAGATGATTATTCATTTTGCATTTAACATAAATTTAGTGGAATTTTATCTTGTCTAAAACTTGTACTTCATGTTCAAACTTGGAACTTTTGGTTATTAGAATAAATAAATAAATTATCAGTTAAATTATGAAAATTAGGAAATTATGGATTCAGGCTACAAATACCAATATAGTCCTCCAATAATTATTATATGAGTACTGGATGATCATTTGGTATACTTCCCATTTTACGGGTCATATAGCTTAAGTGGTCTGCATTTAGTAAAACTGCAGGAAATCATTCGGGTTATGAATTAGAGCACATGTGTTGGGTTTTGTTGGTTTGCTGGAAAGGATAAATAGAATTAGGTGCATCACTGGAAGATAAAGTGAGTAGGATGTTGTTTTGGCTATGGTTTAGAGGCGCTCGGGTCCGACGAAAGATCGTCCTCCCCGAGGTGAGGTGGAGTCAAGTCGCCTTAGGATTAGCCTATCGTAACATGAGAAAGTAATGGGTAAGGGGATCAACCAATAACAAAAATAAGTACCTTGCGAAAGGGAACGGTGGGCGTAATCCCAACATAGTTCCTAGTGCCCCTTGAGAGCCCTTCATAGGGAATACCGGGGGCAGTCATGGGTTAACATAAACTGTTTTAACAAGCTGAAAAGAGTAACTTAGTAATTAGGGTTGCACCTTTCACAAGCACTGATAGCACCGGTAGATAGCTGGGAGCTTCGACTCGGATGGTTAAAAGACGGACGTTTGGGTCCGGCGAGCTTCGACTCGATTGTTTGAGATAGACGTGTTGGTCCGGGGAGCTTCGGCTCGGTTTTTGATTACGCTAAATTTGCATGTGCATAAAAGGAAAGGAAATTAAGGTGGTGGGTCTTCGGTATTGGAGGGTCGATGCACCGACGCCAATATGCTGACTCGGCAAGTGTGGTTAGCACTTCGCCAACAGAAGTCCGGTGCGCCATCCGGCAAGAGTACGCAGGAGTTCGCTTCGTGCACCAAGCGTTGAGGCGTACGATAGGTCTGACCGGTAGTGCTTTACTGGTTTAGAGGTGGGTGAGGCCCAACCCACCGCTTCCGTCTGCCACTACGGAGGTATCCTGGGAGGTTACGGCTCCAGAAAGGGGAACTAAAGGTCTGTGTGCACAGAGTCGGGTGTGTGTGTTGCACTTGCATGTTCCATCATACCCACTTGCATGTCATAGTATAATCAATTCATTTAACCCATGACACCTAATGTATAAGTGGAATGAGACGCTTATACATTAGGACCTGCTAAACGACCCCTTGGTCTATAAACTTGTGTGGGCAAGTTTATAAATTAAGGTCAATTTCGATAGATACTTATATATTGCTGTGTGATAACCGACACCCCAACGTATAAATTGGTATGAGACTCTTTATACGATGGGAGCCTTGCAGAAGACCCCTTGGCTTATGTGTTCTCACATAAGTGAAGGTTACTTTTTTATATTTCATCTTATTGTCAATATTTATTATAGAATTGCTAGTATAGGTCCGCTGCCACCTGTTTTGATTATTCTCCACCTTCAAGTCCTCCCCTTTCTTCCTCTCCGCTCGGTGCCTAGGAGCCATGGGGGAAGGGGTGGGGGATGGTAGGACTTAGTCTTTTAGACTAACGGTTTTCGAACCGCATCATTTAGGGGATCGTGGAGCCCAGCTTGGAGGAGCAGCCCCAGAGACCGGTACGCTTGGAGGTGGGGCAGTCTAGCTCCGGAGTTCATACAGTCCGGGACCCTGAGTCTCGACCTTGAGTAGTTTTTCTGCTTTTGCTTTCGCATGAGTGATTTGTAGTGAGGATATGATGTACCGGGCATAAGCCCGTATTTTAGCGCTCTGATGTATTATTCTGTGGACACTCCCTTCGTGGAGATTTATTACTATGATATGTGATTTTCTGTGGACTGTTAGTTTCCATTACTTCATTATGCTACTTTTCTGTGATCGAATTGGCCGGCAGAATCGGCGCTTTGTGGTGATGACTCTTCAGGGCGTGAAGGAGTCACCGCAAAATGACAGTTTTGGGCCTAAGACCCCGGTGTTGAAAAAGAAAAAAAAAGGGGGGGGGGGGTCTTACAATGGAGGGTTGTAAAAATTGGTAGATGATGAGGCCATTGATAGTGAAATACAGCTCTATGATATTGCCTTTAACCTGGCTCTGATACAACTGATGGAACTGTAAAAATACTTTTGGTGGGAGTTTTTAACGGGAGAGAATAGAAGAGCAGTGAAGAAGAAAAAAAGTCTATTTCATTCATTTTCAGATTTTCTGATACAGATGGCTGATTTTATAGACGACAATATAGAAATTTATAGATCATTCTAGTAACAGTACTTTCTAGATTTTACATGATTTTCTTTTCTTAATAATAACTGATATGGGCTTGCAGATTTGGGCTGCCTGGTTTGATTGGGCTTTTACAAGAGTTATGTGATCACCACAAGATTGTGTTAGTATACCACCCTCAAACTTACGGGCAGGTGGAGGTTTCAAACCGAGAAATAAAGCGGGTTTGGAAAAATCCATTCATTTAAATAGAAGGGAGTGGGTGAAGAAGTTTGATGAGGCTCTTTGTACCAAACTGCTTTTAAAATTCTGACCGGTATGTCACCCTTTCAGGAAGTTTACGGCAAGTCTTGCCACCAACCAGTTGAGTTAGAGAATAAGGAACTATATGCTACTAAGTTACTGAACATGGACTTCACTACCGTTGCTAGCAAAGGACTCCTCCAATTAAATGAACTCAACGAGTTTAGACTGTTAGCCTATGAGAATGCCCATATATACAGAGAGTGAACAAAGTGTTGGCATGACCAGCACTTTGTCCCCAAAGAATTCAAACTGCGCTATTTGGTGCTCTTGTATAATTCCTAACTCATGCTCTTTCCGGGAAAGTTGAAATCAAGATGGAGCATGGCAATAAAGGTCACGGGTGTAATGTCGTTTGGTGTGATCAAAATCTATAATGATAAGGAGGGAATCTTCAAGGTGAATGGCAATCAGTTAAAGCTTTTTGAGGGTGGTCTGATTGTTGAAGAAGCTCATAACATTGAATTATTAGTACCTAATGAGATATAGTTAGCAGTACTTTGATCTCTCTCTTTCCCATCCTCCATTTTTGCTTCAGTTGCTATTTTCTTAAATTTAGTTTTTTTTTTGTTTTGTACTTTCTTATTTAGGTCATTTGAACTCTACTTGTAATTGTTAATACGGATATTTGGTCAAGCTTAAGGATGGTAAACAAAAGCGCTACTGGGAGACAACCCAGATTTGATTGTGTTATTTACCTAAAGTGCTAATAGTGTCATCTTATATATATGTGTACTCAAATCTCTTTTCCTACAGGTGTAGATAAATATTTTGAATACGGATGCAGACAATCACAAAGTATTATTGCACTTTCTGGTAAGCTCATTTGTGAGCATTGGGCAATTTCTCCCCTGGCTTACATTCTGATTATATTGGTATATTTTGTGTAGGATTGATTAGCATAAGTCTAGGGGAGAGCCGTTGTTTAGTACCCACTCACGTGCATTTCATCACTTTCATACCAGAAGCACTTTTCAATTTCAGTTTTATTAACCATTTGTTACATACTCCTCGCACACCATAGCACCCACTTGAGCGTGTACTTATCCATGGATGCATCACAGGTGAATTTTATCACTCGTGTGTGATTAGGAAATTCAATTTTGCTGGAATAGGATTGAAAGATGGAGTAAAATGTTGACTCATGCAGTGCTCTTAGTCAAGTGCTCGCGTCTCACCTAGAAATCCATGTAGAATTAGCTTTTCTTAAAGCTTATAATTTTATATTTTTTATTTGCACAAACACAGTTTATTCTCCTCATAATTGGTGAATCTAGTGTAAATCTGATGGTAGCATAAGTGATGTGTGTAGATAATCTCTAGAGTCATATTTCTCAAGTCAGGAGGAATGGTAGTCTTTCTATTGGTTATGAACTTACCCCTAGCGACTCTCAAAGAATATGTATAGGTTAGTTCAATAGTGTGAGCATGATGTAGGCCACCCTTTTGCCCCGATTGAGCCTTTGCACCTATCCTAATGCTCTATCCTTGCTTTGTACCCATTATTCCTGCCTACTCCTTCCTTTTGATTCAGCTCCATAGTCATATCACCAAAGCCAGAAAGTCTATCATAATTGCACACAAAACTCTGAGCTTAAGTTGTATTTTTATTCATATGTTGGGTGTCGATGTGGTGTACATATCGTGGATGTGTGGAAGTGTCCATCAAAAAACTATTGCTGAAATTTTGTTGTTGAAGAATAAAATGAGAACAAAATATGAAAAAGTTAAAAAAATAGTGTAATGAAATAATTAAAAATGAAAAACTGATGTTGATATTTGGGATTAGGCGGTGCACACACCCATTGTTTCAAGTTTAAGTCTGGGGGTGTGGTGTGTGGTTAGTTATATTTGCGACCTCATTTGGGTTATGTGTGTCGACCCTTTGATTATATCTTTATACCCCACCTAAACCCAAACCCTATTCTAAACAGAAAGTCCTACTGATTCAAGCTTTGAACCAAACAAGTGTCGTGGAGAGAGTGGTTCTGGTGAGCTTATGGACATTGATATTGATGGACTCTTTGGTGGTTATCCTTATTCCCAGTCTTTGATAATACACCTCTTAACGATCAATTTACTTTCTCCTTACGCATGACCTGAGAATTCACCGCGATTCTGATTATGAGTAGAAATAATATGTAAATACGCATCTTAGAAAATTATAATCTATTTTGTATTATTAAAAGTTCTTTATACTAGATTTCTATGCGTGAGTACGTGACTTCGCATAGTACTCTGTTGTTCAATTACTATGTCAGCTTCTATTTTTCTCATTTGTAGGGGAGATAGTTAGCTCGGAACGAGCAAACAGGTTAGTTTGGGGATATAATGAGTCCAATTTACATAAGGGTTTTTGGACTCATCTGGGCTCATTTTCATGCACTTACACTCCACTTTTAGATCATTAATGCTCATATTTACTTAGTTCAGTATTCACTCACAAAGTGATCATTTTGCCCATAGTAGTGCGCAATTATTCCTCTTTTGTTGGGGTATGTGTTGGGTTTTGCTATATGTCACAACAGTTGTACGTAGCAGAATTGTGAACAAGAAAACCCAAAATAAATTTGGATCTAGCGATGAACATTGATCAAGAAGTAACATTGCTATGAATAAAATTATACCTTTAAGGGATTGAGTCAACACTCAACCAAGGTGCTCTGAAGAAATCTAATGAATGCTAACGGCCGGAGTTACGAACATAGAATAGTGTCCACATCTCTACGGATATCCACACGAGCACGGAGAACCATTAGACTCTTGTCACACAAGATCTAGGTTGGAAGAAAGTTTGTCTTCAACGTCACCATGGACTACTAGATCTGTTAAAGGAAAGGTGGCGGTGACGAAGACAATGCTTAGGAAACTATTTCCGGTGACGAAAACAAGTCGGCGAACGGTCGACGGCGAGATCGGCTGTCGCAACTAGGCAAAACTGTTCTGTTGGGGAGAAAGATCGTGTCGCTCAATTAGGTCAAAATAAACAGTAACTTCCTTGATTTACTGTACATATCATATATATACATAGTACCGAACAAGCCGATACCTACAAACCACGCCGAACCTGACTTAAAGGAAATAAACTAGAGGATGCAGAATTCGTCGAGTATACACGTCGATATTCAGCAAATCAAAAACTGTTCGTTGAAATAACACGTAAATACTTGACGAATCGAGACAGAGCAAACCGTCTAAGTATTAATGTGATATATAATGATTCAACAATACTCGACGAATCGATGGTACTCGATGAATCAACAATATTTGATGAATACTTCTGACTCATCGAAACTATCATTACGATACTCAACCAACCCAACACAGATTAGTTGAGTCTATCATGATAATATTGGTCGAATTCCAACTCATTCGTTGAAACTTAAGCAATACTCGATGAATTTCCCTTAGAGTCTTTCGACCACTTACCTGTTGACCCATATTCATAATATAGGTCCCGTAATGAAAATTTTTCACATCCAGAATGTCATAGGATTGGTCTTTCACCCATATCACATATATGCAAGGCCAACACAAACCTTTTCAACTTCTCCAATGCTCTTATGTGCGACCTCATAGGCTCATATTGCGTTGGCAGTGAGACTACATGTTTGATGACTTCCAGATCACCATGGTAGCACCAACAGTATGCACGCGGTGCTCCCCATCGCACGTTTTTGTTCTTATTATAGTTTTGGACACATGGGAGCAGAGACCAATCTTTTAGGCAAAATCTATATATTTTGCACGGTCGTGCATTTTTCCTTAGTGTATGGACATTTCGTCCCAGCGTTACCTTTTATCGGCTTGATCATTGTGATCAACTATCGCACGACCATGTGAAATTCCCTCACGCACAGGCTGTTTTTCCCGTGTGAGATCATTATGCTAAAAATCAGTGATCTGCTATCGCTCATTCGTTTTGGTCATGTGCGGTCAATTTCGACCGTGTGAGAACAAATTGAACGAGCGACCTGCTTTGTCTAAAATTTTTATTGGTTGTGTGTTTCCTTCACGTATAGTTGAATTCAACCATGCGAGAAGAAAATCACATGAGTTGCTGCTTGGTCAAAAAATATTGTGTTCTATCCATACATGCGTGTTTTGTTCGCGCATGGTTATTGCAATCAAGCGTGTGGGTGAACCCTTAGCCTAATCTTGAGATTTATCGATAAAAATCACACAACTTCGAATGCATGATCGTGCATTTGACCATGCGAGCTCATTTTTCACAAAATTTGGTATTTAAGCACAGGTTTCACCCTAATTTCGGATCTTCCCTCCATTCCGCCCAGTTTCGCCCAGGTCTCACACTCCATCTCTGCCCACTTTAGGGTGGAGCTTCAGGCTTCTTTTCTCCATCTCCCGTCTACTAGTGCTTTGCCCTAGGCCGACTACATCATCCCAATCTTCCACAAAGTGATTTGAAGCATTTCTAGCTGCATCGAGGAGAAGAAAGCTTACAAGAGATGTAGCCGGATCGTATTATCCGAAGAAGATGGTAAAGTGAGAGGAGGTGAGAGCCCTCTTGGACCCCAGACGTTAGTTGTGGACCGAGCAAGGGCGTGGAGTGATGCCCCATTGATTCCTACTAAGAATCTGCGATGAGACTTTGGCCTCGGCTATATCTTGTGGACCTTTTTCTTTGTTTTAGTTTGGTGTTCCATTTTCATATATTAGATGATACACACCAAACTCTTCTTTGTAACATTTAATTTCATGTCTTTGAAATTATTGTGGTTTGTGAGTGTATGAGGTTGCACCCCCATTCTCGCTTCCATCTCATTGTGTTGCTTGGATTGTCACACTAGCAATTGCTAGTGGCATGCTTTGCAAGGAGGTGTTTGCAACCCTCGAAACTTCCAGTGATTCCAACTCATCCTCTTCACTACTCTTCCACCTACCTAACAAAGTAGTTCATAAGGTCCTGAATAGTTTCCATCCATCTTGCGATGTTGTTCATGTGACCCGCCTAGTTAGTTTTAGTTCTTTTTAATTGCAAATCACTAAGACAATTTTAAAGCTTTGTTTTCAAATCTTTATAATTAATTTTCTAAACAATAGAATCACGCGCCCAACTTGCATTCCTTTGAGATTGATACTATGGTATTTCTCATTGTTTTATATTACTTGCACGACTGGTGCACTTGTCGTAATCACACATCAATATTGCTCGAGCTACTAAGCATGTTGAGAACTTTAGAAAATAACATGAAGAAGGCCAAGTATGTTAGCCCCATACTAATGGTACATAAAAGTAAGAGCAAGGCCAAGTGATCTAAGAAGATGAAGATAGTATCTAAGTCTTATCTTGATCCCAAGTCATCGACACTGAAGAAGAAGGGTCTAGCCAAGGATGGGAAGTACTACTGTTATGGTAAGGTAGGGCACCCGAGGAGGAGTTATCCTCTTTATCTTGAAGATCTGTGGAAGAAGAAGGGAAGTGTGTAACATCCCATAAACAACCAGACCCCTGGGAAGTTTTTGTCATGACTAGGTCATGAAAAAGCTCTAAGAAGACCAAGAGTTCCATGGGTGCCTAGGTAGGGCACCCGAGGTGAAATCGCCTTGCTCTGCAAATATCATTTTTTGGTTACCTAGCTTAGGGCTTGGATTTTGGGTTCTAACCTGACTACTTGACCCCACCAAACCACTTCCAATCTCATGGGGACCCTTTAGAGCCCTTACAACCCATTTGTGGTCAACCAAGGGGTCAGGTTAACTAAGGTCAACCCTAACCCTAGTTAGGTCAAATTGTGTTAACATGACAGAAATTGATTGCACCAAGCCACAAATGGACTTGGGTGGTGGCAGGGGACTCAAGATACTTAATTGACTAGTCAACCCACTCATTTGACCAAGTCAACACCCCCAAGTCAACCTTGGTCAAACCAAGCCCAAATGGGGAGGAAAGTTAAGACCAACTTCAATCCTATTGGTCTAGGCCCAATTGTGATGGCCCACTAGCTACAATAAGTGTGAATTACATAAAGGGCCACTCAAAATTTAGAGGTGGTGACTAGGAGAGAGAAATGGGAAATTCATTCAAGGGAGGAGAGAGAAAGAGGGGGAGTAATGGTGAATGCAAAGAGGGTTCCCCATTCCTCTTCCATTAGCCTCCATTCATCTCCCCTGTCCCATGGGAGGGATTTGTTCTCAATTCCAGATGGCCAAGCATAGGAGAAGGTACCTATTCACCATGGACGAAAACCTCCATGGCCATTAATGGCCATTAAAGGATTACCTCTCCCACTCCCCAAAACAATCTCTCCATCAGTTTTAAAAGCTCCCAATCAATCAAAACAAATCTTTACATCACTAGTTTAGGTGCAGAATTGAGAATTCGGCAAGGAAAAAGCTTGGGGTCGTCGGCCATGGCACACCACCACCACACTCGCCGCCAAGCACGCATGTGGGTCTAGTTCTCTTCCTTTCCCCCCTGTGATAGATCTGTAAATCATTAGAAGGAGAAATCAGTCTCAATCGAGCCCGATCAGTGAGAAAAAATAAGTGTTTTCCGTGAAAATTCAACCCCTTGGGTTTGCTGGAAACAGCCTCTTTGGCGGTCGTGCCACTGTCAGGCGATAGCCACCTCCTCAACGAAGGTGGTGGTGGTGGTAGCCGGCTAGGGAGGTGACCGGAAATTGGAGTTGTAATAGCTCTAGGAAGGTTTGATCTCAGCCCTTGGCTCATCCGTGATGATGACCCGCGACCGTTGGATCGGCGTGATCAGATAACTGCATGCCAAAATTTTAATATTTATATATATTATTCCATTTTGTCACTCTTTTTAACAGTCACTTCGTTTTAATAATTAAAAATAGGTAATGGCATCTTCTATAAATATGTCCAACATAAAAAACCTAGCCCTTGTCTCTAGTTTAATAAAAAATTTAAATCAACCAATTTGGGCCACTAGATTTCCCTCAACACACTTTTTGGTGCAAGGTGTCCAAAGACTAACCAGAAATTGAAATGAGTGCCCCCAGTGACCCATTCAGTCAAATAACCTAACAATTTGACCATAGGCCGGTCTAGCCATGATCCACAATATATCCAAAAATCAGAAGTTTTGGAGATGATTTTTCTGTGGTGTTTGTAATAATTTAATAACTCATACATGTCATTAAAATAGGGTCTATGGACTCAAATTGCCCCCCAAACACTGGTAGATGACCAAATTGGTCATTATATGCCTATGAAAAAATATCAGCCCATTTGGAGTTGATTTGGTGGGTTAACTTGGTGAACAAAGTTGGCCACCTAGCGGTAATATGCCTAGCTCTTCCAAAAGTGCACATAGAGAGGTTGAGTGGTCAACCCTTCAACTATCCAAGGTGAAACCTTGGCCACTGACATATTATCTCACTAAACACCCTCAGGAATATTTTTAGGAGTATTTAGGGTTGATATGCCAAGAAACTCTAGATCAAACCTTAGGGTTGCCTTTTAGGGTTAGTGAAGCATATAGGGTCACATCTCCAAGTTTGGGCTCAAGACTTTGTAAGTAGTTTAATTGGGTGGAGAAACACCATGAATAATTTAATTAGAATTTTATGAGTAATCCTCCCCACAAGTCACTTAATATTTAGGATATGAACTTTTCCATCAAGTGAAAAACACATGTCTATAGAGTATTGAATGGTCATGAAACTTAGGTAATGGAAATGATGTTATTTATCTCTACAAATTTTATTGTAATTTTTGGATGAAGAATTATAGTACCTTCTTTGTAATTCTAGAAATTGTTGATTAGAGAAATATTTTGCTTCAGGATAAACTGAGAATTGAAAAATTATGAAACTTGGCCAGTAAGTTTTTTAGACCACTATAATGCCTTGTTAGGTTTATTGCAATTTTTGGAAGTAATTATGTAGTGGTCCGTTCACAAAGTGCCATAGGTGAAATTTTATTAATTTATTTATTTATGAAGCAAAAAGAAATTAGAGGATTATGAAATTTGGATAGTGATATTTTCTATTAATTATAGACATATGGAAATTTTATTATAATTTTTGGATGATAAAATCTTATAGTCTCTTTGTTAATTATCATTTTGATCAAAAAGTTTACATTTTGATTTATGATAGAAATCATTTTTGGAAAAACATATTCATACCTTTCTGTTATTTAGTTAATAAGAAGCTGTGAAAATTTTGGGGATATCATTGCATATCATAATCTTATACTTCATGTTCAAAGTCTTAGGAGGCATTATTTTAGGAAACGCTGAATTAATTAGAAAAAAATACCAAATTCTGGATTTGGGCTCAACATGTCATGGTAGTCTCGTACAAATAACCCTAAGGTTATCGACAAAGTAAAATTGGAGTATTCACCTTCATACACATAAGTTGGTCAATTGGTCTACATACAGTGAATTGAAGTATTCAAGGTAGAAATGTAGGCCTCATAAGGGGACAATATAGTGGGTGCACCTAATTTGGGTGGAGTATTGATGAGGTCACCCTTAGGGCCAAATGCTAGGTAGTCTGGATACCAAGGAAATGGAGTTGTGCTCGAGGCTAACGAAGTATCGTCTTCACCCTGAAAGTAATAAATCATTTAGGGTTAGCTTAGGAGTAATGTGGGAAGGGGTTTGGTAATAAGTAGTTACGTCTAAAAGTATGTTCCTTGTGAAAGGGAGCTTTAGGCTTCAACCTATCGTAGTTCCTAGGCCCTCAAGAGCCCTTCATCGAGCATGCCCTAGGCAGTCCAAGTTTAACCCTAAACTGTACGAATAAGCTGACTGGATGAGTAACCAATAATAAACCACCATCACGTACACTCACCCCGTCATTTCGGGAGGATAGTTGGTTTAGATTCACGAGCGGTGGACTCAGTGTTTGATAGAAGTGATGTCTTAGATTGGTGAGCTGATGGCTCTAGAGCTCATTTATAGCATGTGTGCATGTGCATTTAGTGGTGGGTCCTCGTTATTGGATGGTCGTTCACACCTATGCCGATACATTGACTTGGCAAGTGTAATTGTTCACATAGACCATAAAAGACTAGTGGTTTTACCAGCACTAGAACAAGAGACTCCGTAGCGCCTGACTGTGGGTGTACCGAGCAGTACGCAGGGTCTAGGCTGTGTAATGTGAATACCGACCTAGGAATGAGGAGGCCCAACCCACTGCCTCTGTTTTCCATAATGTGAGGTATCTGAGAGTTTAGCTAACTCCAAATGGGGGGAACTAAAGGTCTGTGTGCATAGAGTTGGCTGGATGCGCTACACTTTTGTGAGAAATATTAATCAGCATGCATAACATTTCATTCCATTCATAACATTGCATAAAACCTCTACCCCTAATGTATAATTATTATGGGATCTATTATATGTTAGGCCTTGCAAAACGACCCCTTAACTTATAAGTCTGTATGGGCATTCTTATAAGTTAAGGTTACTTTCTCTGTGATGATAGTTAGCTATTTTATCTTTACTTTATATTACTGTTTCCATGATGTTGTTTCCTTTACTTTCGGTTCATTTATATACCTACTAATATTGTGATAGATATATTTTTAGCATATGTTAGTTAGGGCCAATGTCACCTGTTCATGCTTACTCTCCACTTTTAGTGTCTTAGTCCTCATCCTCCCCCGCATGGTGCCCAGGTGTCATAGGGGGGAGGAGGGGGACTAAGACGTAGTTTAAACTAATGACATGATGGGCATAACCCCAGGGACTCCACCTGGGGGCCAGGCTTTAACACTAGGGGAACCATTAGATCTAGGAGGAGGTGAACCAGCCTAGTCTAGGTGTGGCAGTATTAGCAGCAGTCATGGGATCCGTGAGTGACTAGTAGCTTTCTTCTACAATCGTTATGTAGTGAGGATTATATGTACTGGACAGGAGCCCTTTTATCATTACTTTCAGACTTACTACTTCATGTTGATCAGCCTTTATGTTATGTGGACTCGCTTATATGGCATTGCAATTATGGACTTGTTTAGTTTTATGAATACTTCTTTTCTTTTATGGTACGTGGTTGAGTACTTGGTGGCAGAATCGGCGATTTGTGGCGACAACCTTCTCGGGTGTTGGTATCACTACAAATCGGCAGTTCTGGGCATAAGATCCAAAAATGGGGTCTTACAAAGTGTGACTTCTACTTTAGGTATTTATGTCATAGAGATGAACATTTCTGCTCCTTCATCATGAGTATTACATAACAATATGGTTCTCACAATTGTACAAATGTGCAGGAACTGGGAAGGAGAAGATTGATGGGGTAAAGAAGAGATGGACCTGCACGTTGGAAATGGAGCAAGAGTTGATGTCATTTCCGTTAGAGTTTCCTATCGTTCTTTGCCCACTAGGCTTATTATTGAACTGGATAATTATTATTATGTTCTTGCTATAACTAAAAACATTATTTGTATTTCATATTTGGACATAGATGGTTTTTCTTTTATAATTAATAATAATAGTTGTTCAATTTATAAGAATGATGTTTGTTTTATCATAGCTCAGATGTTTAATGTTCTGTATGTTTTGGACTTAGATCAGTCAATCTATAATGTAAAAAATACTAAAAGTCTAAAAATGAATGACTCGAATTCTGCATACCTTTGGCTTTGTCTTATAAGCCATATAAACGAGAAACACATATCCAAGCTCTATAAAGATGGACTATTGAACTCATTTTATTATTAATAATTTGAGAGATGTGTCTTTCTTGTTAGGAAAAATAACTAAGCCCCTTTCACTAGTAATACTAAGAGGGCTAGTGATTTGTTTGGTGTAATACATAGTAATGTATATAAACCTATGAATTCTATGACTATAGGTGAGTTCCACTACTTCATTATATTTATTGATTATTTCAACAGATACAAATACATGTCTCTTATGAAGAACAAATCCAAATCTTTTGAAAAGTTCAAGGCATTCCAGAATAAAGTATAAAACTAACTAGAAATGACAATTAAACACACTAATCTGATTGGGGTGGTGAATAATTGAATCAAAAGTGTTGTGAAAATTTGAAAGTGTGTGGTATTATATGACATCTCACTCCACTTAGAACACTAAAAGATAAGGGCTGACTAATCACCTAGAGGCGGTGAATAAGTGTTTTACTGATTTTATGCTATCTTGGATTTTCCTTAGTTAAGCGCAGTAGAATAAGAAATAATCACAAGCAAAGCACAATCATAACACATGTAAAACCCACCTCCTGGAACACAAGACACAGACAAGGGGAATTTTATGCCCAGAACAGCCGCCTTGTAGTAGACTTAGCACACGGGCCAATCTGTACCAAAAGTCGCCTATTCTTCCAGCTAATCTCTGACATCACAAATGTCAACCAAACCAAAATAAGTGAAAGTTATTTAACTTTAGGTTAGCTAATCAACTAGAGGGGGGGGGGTGAATAGGTCTTTGAGCTTTTAATAAATCTTTTGTTGTTTTCAAGTTTTTCTATCTTGAGCTTGTCCTTAAATCCTGTAATCACAAAGAAAAACAAGCACACATAACAAGCACTAAGATTTATAGTGGTTCCCCAATTGGTTACATCCACTTTCTCTCCCACCTATCCAACTTAGTTGTTGGACTCGGCACAAACTCCTCCACTTATGCTCCTCAGATCTTACACCTCAGGCCCTCAGCCTTACACACAGGTTCTTCTCAAAATCCAACTCAGAACCACAAGGGTTCCTACCTAAGAGCTCTGCAGAACTCTTACAGCTCAGTGATCCACTGATCACCTATCTCAGCCTTATTTCTAAGGCCTACACTCAAGCTCTTCAACCCTACAGCTTCAGGCACACGACCCTACTCTCAGAGTGCCACAACACTCCTATAACTCAGTACACTTTCAAGTACCTACAGCTCAGCCTCCTCCAAGGCCTACAATCTCAATTACAATCTTGTCACCTACAGCTCAGTGACTCTTCAGTCACCTACCTCAGACACAAGGCCCTACATTCAGGCTGGGAGGATAGCCCTACCTCAGATCCACACTTGGATCCTACCTTAGAGAGAAGCACTCTCCTACCTCAGGCACTTAAGCCCTATAGCTCAGATCCTCACTTGGATGCTACCTCAGTTCCCCAACAGGGCACCTACCTTAGTGACAAATTTATCACCTACCTCAGGCACAAAGTGCCCTACACTCAGATTCAGGAAACCTGAATCCTACAGGAAATAAATACACTAAGTTGAAGAAAAAAAACAAATGACTCAGAGAAATATCTCTGAGTAAACTTTGTTGTACTGAGCAGATTTCAGTCCAGCTCACTTGCTGTGGAAGAAAACACCCTTCTTCTACAGCTATCCCTTTTTACTGCTGCACAGATGAGCAGCTTCCAACTTGCTGAAGAGATGAATCAACTACATTATTCTGAAGAGAACAAACTTGTTGAACTTTGAAGTGCTTTAGCTATCTCTCTTTGCCTTCAGGCTAACTTGGCTAGACTTTAGCTTTCAATCTTGAATGGAAGAAAATGACCAGCCGCCTCTTTTCAATTTTTCTTTTTTTGTATTCGTTAACCCTAATCCATTTTCACTTTCCTTTTTTTATACATTGATTTGAATCAACGACATAATAAAATGAGGGCCCACCAAGGATTGGTGATCGTCAACTCCATCAGAAAGGGACAAAACATATTTCGGTGTTGCAGCAGCTTTCCCGCAACAGCTTCCTGTAATTTTGACTTTGATCACGTCAATAGTGGTCATCAACATCTGGACTTAGAAAATTTTCCAGAATTTCATCAAGCGTTGAGTGATGTTAAGACACTCAATGCCATCAGCCTTGGCTCTCAACACCTCTGGACTTAGAAATTTCCCTAGCTTTGTCTCAGTGGTTTTGTATCAATGGTCTCAGTGGTTTTTCATTATTAGCTGAGACATGCCTTTGTCTCAGCGCTTTCTACTTCTTAGCTGAGACAAGTTTCTATCTCAGCGATATCTTCACAGCTGTCTCAGTGGTTTCTTGCATTTAATTGTCTCAGCGTTTCCTTCTTCATTAGAAGCGTTGAGTAAACCTGCTTCACTCAATGCTTCTAGACTTAGAAGAAAATCCAGCTAGGTTTGTCTCAGCTGTTTATCTCTTAACTGTCTCAGCGCTTCCTGCTTTATTAGAAGTGTTGAGTGAATCTGCTTCACTTAACGCTTCTAGACTTAGAAATTTACAGCCAATTTTGTCTCTGTTGTCTCAGCCATCTCAACTCTATCTTCTCAACTGTCTTAGCTATCTCAGCAGTCTCAACGCTATCTTCTCAGTTGTCTTCAGCTATCTCAGCGGTCTCAACATTTTCTTCTCAGCGGTCTCAGCGCTTTTGCCTTAGATAGATTTTTTGGCTTTAGCTGGGTTCGACTATCTGTGGGCTGAGCTCGACGAACTTTGATCTTCTCAGCGGCCTCAACGCTTTTTGCCTTAATTTATTTTTTGGCTTTAGCTTAACAAGTGTTGAGCTGAGTTTGACGATTTGTAAGTTGAGCTCGACGAACTTCAAGCTGAGCTCGACGAAAGTTGAAACTTGAACTCTTGTGCTTATCTACTGAATGTTGAGTTGCGTTTGACGATCAGCGAGCTGAGTTTGAAGAACTCTGAACTGAGTTCGACGAAATTTGAGTTTACTACCCAACTCATTTTCTTTACTTGTCCAATCATAGACTTCCTGCATGCAAGAACTAGAGCACACATCAAATACATTATTTGTGTATGTCATTGACCCGTTTGACTTCTTACAAATCTGGGATATTGGGATCAATAGACCCAACAATCTCCCCCTATTTGAAGAAGTCAAAATAATACAGGTCATTGACAACACAACATTTCATAATAACAAAATTTAACATTAGTAGAGTGTGGAAGTGTTTCCATTTCTCCAACCTGTGGAGAATAACTTACTCCCCGAGCATGCTACAATCCTTACTGTTCCACTTGTCTGTACTTCTCATCCCTTGACTTCTTTCCTCCCCCTTTTTGACTTCGGTAATAAGGAGCATACTGATAGGTTTTTCTCCCCCTATCTATCTCACTGTGACTGAAACTAGTTCAGTTGATGGGATAGCTCCCCCTCAACAGTTGCATACTATCTTCAGTACCTGCAAAATGAATAGTGCAACTTATTGTAGACGAGAGAATCGAAGCTACACAAGATTCAACATGCCCAATTCAAATTTGAAGGTGTTTAACTTGGCGTCATCTAGTGTCTTAGTGAAGATATCAGACACTTGCTTGTCTTTGGAGACAAACTCAAGGGAGATGTCTTCCCTTTCCACATGTTCTCTAATGAAATGATACCTAATTTATATATGTTTAGTCCTGCTATGGGAGACAAGATTCCTAGCTATAGAAATTGCACTAGTAGAATCACAAAAGAGTGGAGTTCTACTTATTTGAACATTGTAGTCATGAAGTTGATGTTGAATCCACAGCAACTGGGCACAACAGCTTCCAGTTGAAATATACTCTGACTCTGCTGTTGAGATTGCAACACTTGTCTGTTTCTTGCTGCTCCAAGAGACAAGCCTTCCACTTAGAAATTGATAGGAGCCTGAAGTGCTCTTCATGCATGTCCTCCTTATAGCTTGCAAAATCTGCATCTGAATAGCTTGTTAGTTCAAATTCCTCATTCCTGGGGTACCATAGGCCAAGATCTGGGGTGCCCTAAAGATATCTCAAGATTTTTTTCACAGCAGTATAGTGAGACTCTTTAGGGCAGACCTGATACCTAGCACATACACATGTTGCATACATAATGTCAGGCCTACTTGCAGTGAGGTAGATATGGGATTCAACTGTACCTCTATATAGAGTTTGATCAATAGGCTTCCTTGGATCATCTATGCCTATAGGCATACTTGAGCTCATGGGAGTTCTTATGGTGGAAGCATTCTCCATGCCATATTTCTTGATAATCTCTCTGGTGAATTTTGACTGGGATATGGATAGACCATCATCAGTCTGTCTTACTTGGAGTCTCAAGAAAAACTTCAATTCACCCATACTACTCATCCCAAACCTCTCCTGTATAAGTTTTGCAAATTTCCTGCAGAGGTTGTCATCAGTAGAGCCAAATATTATGTCATCAACATAAATCTGGACTAGGATGATCTTGCCCTTAGATTCCCTTAGGAATATGGTCTTTTTTATCTTCCCCCTTGAGAATTTGTTCTCAATGAGGAAGGTAGACAATGTCTCATACCATGCTCTTGGGGCTTGCTTGAGCCCATAAAGAGCCTTCCTAAGTCTATATACATCAGTAGGAGAGTTAGAATCAACAAAACCTGGAGGCTGCTCTACATAAACTTCTTCCTTCAAGTCTCTATTCAAGAAGTCTGACTTGACATCCATCTGGAATACCATGAATCCCTGGAAGGATACAAATGCAAGGAAGAAGCAGATTGCTTCCAACCTTACAACTGGGGCAAAGGTTTGATCATAATCAATCCTTTCTTCCTATCTATACCCTTTGGCCACCAGTTTGGCTTTATTCTTGATTATAATGTCATTTTCATCAAGTTTATTTCTGAAAATCCACTTGACTCCATTGTGTCCATCTGGTCTAGGAACCAGCTTCCAGACCTTGCACCTTTTGAACTGGTTCAGTTCTTCCATCATTGTACCAATCCAGAATTGGTCTTAATTTGCTTCTTCAAATTTCTTAGGCTCTTCTTATGACAAGAAGCTGGAATAGAGTGTTGTATTGAGACTCCTGCTTCTGGTCTGTACACACTGGCTAGCCTCACCTATTATATACTCTAGAGGATGATCTCTAAGATATCTGACTGTTGGGGGCAGTCTGACTGCTTCATGTTGATTATCATTTTCTTCAGTAGGTTGGTCTTAATTTCCAGCTTGACTGCCCTGTGCTTCCTTTGGACAGCATCCCTCTCCACAATCTTCTTACAAAGCTGAGTCTTTATCTTTGATGGAGAGCTTTTCCATCATGACTTCTATTCCTGCAGAGCTAGGCAAAGAGCTTGATAGCTCATTGTCAATCATGCATGACTCAACAAACACTACATGAACAGACTCTTCTATAACTTGATTTGTCAAGTTATAGACTCTATATGCCCTACTATTATTGTTGTACCCAAAAAATATCCCCTCATGGGATTTGGCAGCAAACTTAGTCACTTTTGACTTACCATTGTGTAGGATAAAACACTTACAACCAAAGATCCTGAAATTGGATATGTTTGGTTTTCTTCCCTTCAAGATCTCATAGGGAGTATTCTACTGGCCTTTGGTGATATAAGCCCTATTGAGCACATGGCATGCAGTGTTAACTGTCTCAGCCCAGAAATATTCAAGGAGAGATGTGTCACTCAATAGTGTTCTCCCAGCTTCTATGAGAGTTTTGTTTTTCCTCTCAGCTTGTCTATTTTGCTGGGGTATTCTTGGAGAGGGGAGCTCTTGATAAATCCCTTGCTCTTCACAGAATGCAGTCATAGCAGCAGACTGAAACTCAGTTCCATGGTTACTTCTAATTTTTACTACAGAGTATGCAAGCTCATTTTGAATTTGCCTGACAAAATTTGTGAAGATTTCAAGGATTTCATCCTTTCTTCTAAGGAAGAACAACCAAGTAAACCTAGAATAGTCATCAACCACCACAAGGGTGTAGACCTTCCTATCTAGACTATGAATAGGCATATGACCAAACAAGTCCATATGCAGGAGATACAAGCATCTCACTGAGTCCTTGGCCCCAATGCTCTTGAAAGAGGTCTTAGTCTGCTTTCCCTTTTGGCAAGCAGCACAAATACCCTCCTTGGAGCATTTTATTTTGGGACCATTCCTAACAAGCTCATCACTGAAGAGCTGACCAATGATCTTATAATTCAAATGAGCCAGTCTCTTGTGCCACTGGACACAATATGAGTCTTTCTCATCTGCAACTAGACATATAGGGGAACTATTATCTAAATAAGAAAAATTTAAGCAATAAACATTCCCACTCCTAGTGCCTGTTAAGATTACACTTTGGTCACTTAACCTCTTGATGTGGCACTTATCCTTGTGAAAGGAAATGTCATAACCAAGATCACATAGTTGACTTATGCTTATGAAGTTGTGTTGCAACCCCTCTACATAAGCCATCTTTGTGATGGTGATGATGTCATTTAAGATATTACCATAGCCACTAGTTATCCCCTTGTGTGAGCCTCCAAAAATGACCTTAGGTCCATTCTTTATTGGAGTGTACTCCTTCAATAGCTCCTTTGTTCCAGTCATGTGTCTGGAACATCCACTGTCCAAGTACCATTTATGAGATTTGGTACTTGAACTAACCTGAAAAGAATGCAAGTCACCTTACCTTAGGACCCCAATTTCTTTTGAGTCCTAGGTTCACATTAGTCTTGAAATAACCATGCCTTCCTGCAGAATTCCTGATAGGTTGGCAACCTCTGGACATTGAGGGATTGTGCTAGCAATCTACAGCATAGTGACCCACTTTGCCACAACACCAGCACTCATAGATGTTATATCTCCTTTTCTGTTTGGGACCAGTATTTGGATGTACTGCTTCTTAAATAGCGGGGAGATGTGCTTCTCTATACTTATGCCTTCTTTCAATAGCCATTTGACTGAAGAACAGTCTTTCAGCTGGCTGTGTTCGTCTTCTCTGAGAACCACAAGCTGCATATCTCTTTTCAGCTAACATACATCTGATAGCATCTGAGATTGCCATTCCAGCGCTGCTAGAAGACTCACCTTGAGTCACTACTTTTGCTGGATGATTAATTTAGATTTTTATCAGTTGTAATATCTTTAAGTTTTGTGGGCTGGGGCACCAAAAATAAATGATCCAGGATGGGCCATTTGGATTTCCTCATGGGCAGCCTTAAATGCTTTCACATGGCTGTACCTTCCACCATGGATAGGGCCACATTGGTCCATACCAGTGGATCTGCCATTCTCCTAGTGACCATAATAGCTTTCATGGTCATACCTGTTAGAAGGCAACAACACTCTCTGAAAAGGAATTTGAGGCAGAGAGGCTAGAGGCACAACTGGTGCCCTCCTTTTTCCCTTTCCTTCTGGATTGGAAGGTCTAGCAGGTCCCTTAAATCCAAACCCTTTCTTACCAGCTTGGGTAAGGTGGGTATCAATTAAGGGCAGCACAGTGTTTGGCTTAGAAAATTTTCTCACCAGCAATTTCTCATTTAATAAATCATTTTCAAGTTTCTGGATAAGTTTCTCATTTGAGACTCTTACCACGGGCTCACTGTCAATAATCTCCTTGAGCTGAGCTGCTTGAGCAGCCATGTGAGTAAGGGACTTTTCTTGGTCTTCACACCTGCTTTTAAGACTTAGAAGCTCTTTTGCCCGTCTTTTGCAAGTAACTTGCATTTCTTGAATGCCTTAAGAAGTTCTCCATACTTGGAAATTATGGAGTTGACATCATCCTCAGAGTCTGAATCCCCTTCATCTCTTGATGATTGAGGTTCAGAGTCTGAGCTAGCCTCATGACTAGAAATAAAAGAGTGTGGTTTTGCATGTACCTAAGTCTAACAAGGCTGATCCTGGCTGCTTTCTTCATCTGTCATTGCCATTAGTCCATGACACTGAACATCTCCTTCTTCATCTTCATCCACCTCTGAGTCACTATCTGAGTGTGACAGAGGGGCCCTGATCCCTATTCTAGCAGTAGGGAACTCTTCAGGTTCCTCTTCAGCAACAACAATAAGCCCAATGTAGGCCTCATCTTCTTCACTATCTGACTCAGAGAAAGAGTCAGACCAAATCTTCTCCTTCTAGGACACAAGGGACTTCTCTTTCTTCTTTCCCTTATGGTGCTTCTTCACTCTTTCTTCTTTCCTCTTCACTGGTCAGTCAGCAATTACATGCCCAGGTTTGTTGTAGCAAAAGCAAATAATGTTAGAGGAAGATTATTTATTAGAGTTTGGAGCATAACTGTCCTCCTTAGAGGATTTCCTTCTGTGCTGAGAGGAGGAAGATGACCTTATGTTCTTCCAATGCCCCTTCTTCATGAATTTCTGAAACTGCCTAGAGAAGGCAGCAAGGTCCTCATCAGATGTATGGCTGTCAGATGAGCTGGACCTGGAGCTCTCAGATTCTGACATAGTAGTTCTCTTCACTATAGAGATCTTCCTTCTGCTCCCGGTTGAAGCATCAGCTTTGAAAGCCACAGATTTCTCCTTGTTATGTGACTTGCTTCTATTCTCTTCTTCTTACTTTCTTGTAGCAAGTTATATCTCATAGGATAGTAGCTTTCCAAACAGGGTTAGAGGTGGTGTGTCTGCTAGCTTGCCCATCTCCCTGATGGAACAAATCTTTATGTCCCAATCCTTTGTGAGGGATCTGAGAAATTGTCATTCAGCTCATAGTTGCTGAAGACCCTTCCATATATTCTCAGTTCATTGACAGTTTTGAAGAATCACTCAAAACTTTCAGCAATGACCTCAGACTTTCCTTATCTGAAGGCCTCATACTCCTGGTTGAGCATGGATTTTCTATCATCTCTCACCTCTTCTGAGCCCTCCACGAACACCACTAGGGTATCCCACATCTCCTTGGAGGTCTTGCAGTACACTAGATTCTGGAATGTAGAATCATCTACTGCACTGACAATGATATTTTGAGCTCTCTTGTCCATGGAGGAAAGGAGGAGCTCATCCTTGTTCATTTATTTATATGATTTAGGAGTCTGGATGTTGGCATACAAAACTGAGATCATCATGGGGATGAAGGGTCCCTCTTGGATTGTGATGGAGATCATAGGGTCAGCAGCTTCCATGAATAGCATGATCCTTTCCTTCAAAGCCCAAACCCTTTCTTTGTACAGATTGGCAACTTCATGGCTCCCAATTCCTTGTAGTTTACACCAGACCCCATTCTTTATCTTATAGCTAACCTTGGAGGTATACTCAGATTGTTAAATTCTTTTTGAGGAACCTCCCACTGATACCACTTGAAAGTTATTTAACTTTAGGTTAGCTAATCACCTAGAGGGGGGTGAATAGGTCTTTGAGCTTTTAATAAATCTTTTGTTGTTTTCAAATTGTTCTATCTAGAGCTTGTCCTTAAATCCTACAATCACAAAAACAAACAAGCACACACAGCAAACACCAGGATTTATAGTGGTTCCCCAATTGGGTACATCCACTTTCCCTCGCACCTATCAACTTATTTGTTAGACTCGGCACAAACAACTCCACTTATGCTCCTCAGAGCTTACACCTCAGGCCCTCAGCCTGACATATAGATTCTTCTCAGAATCCAACTCAGAACCACAAGGGTTCCTACCTTAGAGCTCTGCAGAACTCCTATAGCTCAGTGATCCACTAATCACCTACATCAGCCTTATTTCTAAGGCCTACACTCTGGCTCTTCATCCCTACAGCTTCAGGCATATGGCCCTACTCTCAGAGTGTTGCAGCACTCCTATAACTCAGTACCCTTTCAGGTACCTACAGCTCAGCATCCTCCAAGGCCTACAATCTCAGTGATAATCTTGTCACCTACAACTCAGTGACTCTTCAGTCACCTACCTCAGGCATAAGGCCCTACAATCAGGCTGGGAGGACAACCCTACCTCAGATCTACAATTGGATCCTACCTCAGAGGGCAGCACTCTCCTACCTCAGGCACTTAAGCCCTACAGCTCATATCCTCACTTGGATCCTATCTTAGTGCCCCAACAGGGCACCTACCTCAGTGACAAATTTGTCACCTACCTCAGGCACAAAGTGCCCTACACTCAGATTCAGGAAACCTGAATCCTACATGAAATAAATACAGTAAGTTGAAGAAAATAAAACAAATGATTCAGAGAAATATCTCTGAGTCAACTTTGTTGGACTGAGCAGATTTCAGTCCAGCTCACTTGTTGTAGAAGGAAATAGCCTTCTTCTACAGCTATCCCTTTTTACTACTGCACAGATGAGCAGCTTCCAACTTACTGAACAGATGAATCAGCTACACTGTTCTGAAGAGAACAAACTTGATGAACTTTGAAGTGCTTCAGCTATCTCTCTTTGCTTTCAAGCTAACTTGGCTAGACTTTAGCTTTCAATCTTGAATGAAAGAAAATGTCCAGCCACCTCTTTTCAATTTTCCTTTTTCTGTATTCGTTAACCCTAATCCCTTTTTAGTTTCCTTTTTATATGAGTTGATTTGAATCAATGACACAATAGAATGTGGGGCCGCCAAGGATTGGTGAGCGCCATCTTCATCAGAAAAGGACAAAACATCTTTCAGCACTGCCACATCTTTCCCTCAATGGCTTCCTGCAATTTTGACTTTGATGACGTCAGTAGTGATCATCAACATCTGGACTTAGAAAATTTTCCAGAATTCCATCAAGCATAGAGGTGATGTTAAGACACTCAATGCCATCAGCCTTGGCTCTCAGCGCTTCTGGACTTAGAAATTTACCTGGCTTTGTCTCAACAGTTTTGTCTCAGCGGTCTCAGCAGTTTTTCATTATTAGCTGAGACATGCCTTTATCTCAGCGCTTTCTTTTTCTTAGCTTAGACAAGTTTTTGTCTCATCGGTATCTTCTCAGCTATCTCAGCGGTCTCTTGCGTTTAACTATCTCAGCGCTTCCTTCTTTATTAGAAGTGTTGAGTGAACCAGCTTCACTCAACGCTTCTGGACTTAGAAGAAAATCCAACTAGGTTTGTCTCAGTAGTTTACCTCTTAACTGTCTTAGCTCTTCTTGCTTTATTAGAAGCATTGAGTGAATCTGCTTCACTCAATGCTTATGGACTTAGAAATTTCCAGCCAATTTTGTCTCTACTATCTCAGCCGTCTCAATGATATCTTCTCAGCTATCTTAGTGGTCTCAACGCTATCTTCTCAGCAATCTTCAGCTGTCACAGCGGTCTCAATGCCTTCTTCTCAGCGGTCTCAGTGCTTTTGCCTTAGACAGATTTTCTGGCTTTAGCTGGGTCGGACGATCTGTGAGCTGAGCTCGACGAACTTTGATCTTCTCGGCGGTCTCAACGCTTTTTTCCTTAGTTGATTTTTTAGCTCTATCTTAACATGTGTTGAGCTGAGTTCGACGATTTGTAAGCTGAGCCCGATGAACTTCAAGCTGAGCTCGACGAAAGTTGAAACCTGAACTCTTATGCTTATCTACTGAATGTTGAGTTGCGCTTTACGATCAGCGAGCTGAGTTCGACGAACTCTGAGCTGAATTCGACGAAATTTTAGTTTACTGCCCAACTCATTTCCTTTACTTGTCCAATCCTGGACTACCTGCATGAAAGAACTAGAGCACATATCAAATACATTATGTGTGTATGTCATTGACCTGTTTGACTTCTTACAAATCTGGGATATTGGGATCAATAGACCCAACAATAAAAACACAAAAACCATAATCCACAGTAAGTAAATGTCCAAAAAGTACATCTATAATAAGAAGCTACAACAGCTCCTTTAATATTAGAGTATAACAAAATTGCTCGATGGCTACATTATAATCTCTCACAACTCACATCTATAACAGAGGGAAGTGAGGGTATCATCGTATCAGGCCTAGTCCCTCTAGTATGGTTGTCCTCCTACACAAGGCATTGTTGCTGCTCCATCTGCTAGATATCCTCCTAAAATGGTAAACAAAGTAATTGTTAGTCATAAAGACTAAATGGCTTCACATCCGTTCACCCTAGTGACTCTTAGGCACCGAGCAGAGGAAAAGAAAGAGGAGCTCAATATAGTAGTAGTAAATCTCAAACAGGTGACAGAGGAGTCTTATCATTATAGCAGTTCATATATATATCAACATAGTCATATTAAGCAAGTATCAGCACATTCATACTAAGCAAGTATCAGTACATTCATACTAAGCAAGTATCAGCACATTCATATTAAGCAAGTATCAACACTAAACATCAACATATGAAGAAACAATCTATACTATCACCATATTAATCATAAGTACAAAATTTAACTTCACTTATAAAAATGCTCATACAGATTTATAAGTTAAGGATCAGGTACATCAAAGTAACTCATCATATAAAAGAGTTCATGCAATTTATATGATGAGAATCTTATGTGGTGCAATGCAATAATTATGAAATGAATGCAATATGATGACTCACCTGTGTGCACACACACACTTGCTATGTTGACATAGACCATTAGTTCCCACTTTTCCAGCAGGTAACTAACCTCTCAGGCATTACCCTTCGTAGCCAAATGTTAACAGTAGAGTGGGTGTCTCCACTACTATGTGGGCATACACACTACTAGTCCTAGGCCTTCGTACACCTCAACTCTAAGAACACAACAGCAGAGCCCATGTGTACTACGACTTAGAAGGGGTCCTGGGTAGATGTACACCAAGAGCCCAGCCCAACTAGAATATAACTGGTATGGAAGGAGTCTTCGGGAGTGAATACCAAAGAACCATGCCCAACCATCCACTGGAATGGAAGGCGCCTTTGGGAATGAACACCAAAGGACCAAGCCCAACCGTCTAAGGTTTATTTTCCAGCTCCCATCGGTGTGACGACTGGAGCCCATAGACCTGCCACCAAATCCTCAACGCAGGATCATATATCATGTATCGACACACCCAACCCATGCAAATCACCATTACCATGCCATGATGCATTCAAGGGCTCCAACCGAGTCCCTTCATATCATAACCAACACCATGCTCCAAAGCATGAAAGGGCCCACCCTTAACATAGGTGACAGTACACCTTAATTACTATACCAGTCCCTCACTGCTACCCGTAGGGAGTTAACATAACTCTAAGTAGTGGACTACACCAGTCATCCCTTCAATACTTGAAATCAAGGTTCAACTCATCATATGGCCATGGGTGTATACCTTATCCAACCCCTTTCTAGAATGTATCATATACATATACATTATATCATTTCAATCTTCTTCATTGAACTTCATTTCCCAAACCTCCAATTCCTTACAGTAAGTACTCTTTACAAAGTTTATTAATCATGCAAGCAGTGTAAGTACTCTTTACAAGGCTTATTAATCATGCAAGAAGTGATCACATTATCATCAACTATTAAACTGTCAGATCCCACGAGTAATCAATTCATAGAATAGTTGATTCATCCAAATATTTATGCATCATAGCTACATGCCACAGTTTACTAAAACTAGATTTTGTGAATCTACAGTCCACCAAAAATTATGGGCAACCCCAAATCAGAAAGGTTTTTAAAGGGATAAAACATACGTGTTGAGCCTGGGGTCCAAATATAAATTAATCATACCTAAAATCGGGTTTCAATACAGCTGTGTACACTCTGACATAACTCAACATGCACATTTATTATTATAGTACATCAACTTCGGTTGAACATCCCGACTGATTTCACATGTCTACTCGAGTTCACTCGATGAGTTCACGTGTCTTCTCGACTATTTCTCGACTCATTTCAATGAATGCTCTCCTGTCCTCTCGATGAATTTACTCCAAGCCTGTTCTAACTATCGTCTTCCATCTCAAGTCACCATAGTGACACCACAGCACACATGAGGGGTTTAGCTCGAAATAGGATGTTACAAATCCGATAAACAAAGAAAATATTTTGTCCTCAAAATTGAGCTAAGCCTACAAGAAAATAGGGTACGAAGTATACAAGGTATGTGTTTTAAGTTTACCTTGGGGAAATAACTTATAGTAGCACTACTGCATAGGTTCCATAGGCTCCCAAGTGTACTCCTCTTTCCCATGGTTGGACTACAGGATCTTCACTAATGGAACACTTTTCCTCCTCAGCCTTTGTACTTCAAAATCCATAATACACACATGTTCTAGTTGAACAGATTTATCAGATGCGACGGGGCCAGATGTAGCGATGATAAACTGCTCAAGCCGAAGTAGTATTTTCCTAAGGGAAGACACATGAAATACAATGTGTAAGTTCTCAATTCCTGTGGTAGCTCCAGCCTATAATCCAGGGAACCAATCTTCTCCAAAACAATATACGGGCCCATATATCGCAGGCTGAGCTTCTTCCTTCCACGAATATATGATACACTATACATCAGTCAACTTTTTAGAAATACCTTGTCACCCACTTGAAATTCCACCATCATGTGCTTCACATCATAATATTGTGTTTGTCGGCTCTGAGCCTCTAGCATGCAATCTCAGATCTACCTAATCATAACATCAGTATCATCGATGTACTTCACTCCCAACACCTTAGAATCCTCGTCCAAAACCCATGATAAAAGGGTTCTACACCTCCTACCATAGAGTACTTCATAATGTGTCATTCCAATGCTTGTTTGGTGGCTATTATTATACGAAAACTATACCAATGGTCGAAGTATCTCACATGGCTCCCCCTATCCAAAACACATAACCGCAGCAATTCGTCTATAGTTCTAATTATTCTCTCAAACTGGTCATCAAACTGGGGGTGAAAAGTCATGCTAAAGGTAAGGAGAGAACCCAAATATGCTTGAACTGCCTTCCATTCCTTGGAGGTGAAGCGACCATCACGGTCCGAGACTATCATCTTAGGCACCCCATGGTATCGAACAAAATATTCCACAAAGAGACCTACCAACGCATCAACATGCTCCTCCTTCCTCATCGGGGCAAACCAGGAAACCTTTGTCAAATGATCCACAATCACCCAAACAGAATCATTCCCGGATCGTGACCGGGGAAGACCGTGAACAAAATCCATGGAGATATCCTCAAATTTCCACTATGGAATTAGAAATTACTGTAATAATCCATCCGGTCTCTTGCACTCCACCTTTACCTTTTGAAAAGCCTAGCAGTGTGTAATATAGTACGTGACATCTCTCTTCATTCCCGACCAAAACAAGGTCCTTCGCAAATCGTTGTACATTTTGGCAATTTCGGGATGCACAGAATACTTGGTGCAATGGGCCTCTCTCAGGATGTCTTCCCAAATCCCACCACCTGTGCAAATATAAAGTCTGTCATGGAACTAAATGAGGTCCTAATTTAGTGTGTATCCTTCTATTATTCCTCCCACAATAGCTTGAAACATCGGGGCCAAATCAACATCCTTCCCTTGCTCTGCACGAATCTGATCTCGAATGTCACAAACTGCACTCATGGTGACCAGATACTCCATATAGGCCTCGGGACAAGCCTTATACACCAGTGTAATCTCCATCTCTTCAAGTACCCTAGCCAACTCCATAGCCATCAATTGCGATTTAGGGCTTGACAAGGGTTCCTTCCTGCTTAAAGCATCTGCCACTAAGTTCGCCTTCTCGGGGTGATATTTCAATATAAAATTCATAATCACATAAAAACTCCAACCACCGTCATTGTCTCAAGTTCAAATCCTTCTGGGTGTGGATGTACTTCAAATTCTTATGCTCCGAAAAGATCTCGCAGTGGAAGCCATACATATAGTGTCTCAAGATCTTCAAGTTGAAGACCACTGCTCCTAACTCTGAATCATACACTGGGTAATTCAATTCATGCTTCTTAAGCTGTCTAGAAGCGTATGCAATCACATGTCTGTGTTGCATCAACACCACCCCCATACCCTAATAGGATGCGATAGTATAAATCTGGAATCCTTCCTTCCCAAATGGTAGGGCTAGAATTGGCGTGAAGGTAAGACAATCCTTTAAGTCTTGAAATGCAGTTTCACAATTGGGTGTCCATACAAAAGGAACATCCTTCTTCATCAGTGCAGTGAGGGGAAGAGCGATTTTTAAAAATCCTTCAACAAACTTGTGATAGTATCCAGCAAGTCCAAGAAAACTTCGCACATCGGTCACCGACCTCAAGGGCGATCATTCCTTCACGACACGCACCTTGGCTGGATCCACTACTAATACAGCCAAAACTAAACTTCTCAGAGCCAAAACTCGCTATTGTTGAACTTAGCAAACATGCAGTGCTCCTTTAGTTTCTTCAAAACTAAGGCCAAGTGCTCGGCATGTTCCTCCTACGTCCTTGTGTAAACCAAAATGTCATCAATAAATATGATGGCTAACACATCTAGATACGACTCAAACACCCGATTCATCAGACTCATGAATGCAGAAGGGCATTTGTGAGTCCAAACGGCATCACAGTGGATTTGTATAAGCCGTATCTCGAGCTTAATGTTATTTTCTAGATATCTTCCTCTTAAATCCTTAATTGATAGTACCACGATCACAAATCAAGTTTGGAAAACAAATGCGCTCCCACCAACTGATCGAATAACTCGTCGAACCGGGGTAATGGATAGGTTTTTTGCACCGTCAGTCGGTTGAGCTCTCCATAGTCAATGCACAACTACAGTGATCCATCCTTCTTCTTAATGAGCAAAACATGGGCTCCCCACGGTGATGAACTGGGACGAAAAAACCCTGATTCCACTAACTCTTGCAACTGGACCCTAAACTCTGCCAATTCCTTTAGAGCCATCCTGTAAGGATTTCGAGAGATGGTCTTGGCACCCTGCACTAGCCTAATCTGGAAGTCTACCTCCCTAAGTGGGGGCAATCCAGGTAGATTTTCGGGAAAACCTTGGGAAAATCTCACACCACTGGTACATCCTTTATGTTAGCCACCATCTCTTTTAGCTCAAAACATATCATGTACACCTCATCCCCTTTATTATGGGCCTTAATGTCCTGAATTGAAGACAACAATATTCAGTGTGCGAATATAATACCTTGGAAAATGATCTCCGAGTCTTCATGCCTTAAAGTGATCTGTTTTGCCATACAATCAATCCTGACATGATGCCAATCCAGCAACATCATACCCAAGATAAGATCAAATTCTGGCATCCCTAACATTGCTACAGGGGTTTCGAAAAGCTTCCCTCCAATATATACATCCAAGTCATACTTGGCGGACGAGGTCATCACGGAGCCGTCTGGGAGGCATACTCTCAGGGTGACTCCGGTGAAATGTTGCACACCATTCAGATTATTCACAAAGTCCGCTAAGATGAATGAATGGTTGGCACCAGTATCAAAGAGATTGTGGGCCGGTCTCCCACTAACAGTCATAATGCATAAATGTTAAGTTATAAGAATTTCAAAGCTAGATTTCTAGCTCAATCTCTGGCATACTAAGGACTAATGATTATAACATATCAATTTGACTACGAAATACCTTCAATAACGTCCTGCGAGTTCCACTCTTGAGTTATATCCAACAAAAATATCTGCTCTCGAGCAGGTCCAGTGTTCCTATCATGTGGTCCTCGTCCTTGACCACACACTTATCCTTGTCCTCGGTAAGCTGCCAGAGGAAAAATCGGGCGGACATTCCCACATAGCTGTTGGAAATAACGCCGGATGTGGCCTGACTGATGACACTAGAAACAAACTTGCCTGAATGGATCTCTGGGTCGTTGATAAGGCTGAATCTGCGAGGGTGGAGGCAGTGTTGGCTGCGGGGCCGGATGCTCCATTCTAAAATTATGACGGAAGCATCTACCACCTCTTTGGTTTCCTCCTCCACCTCTAGTATTCTATCTCCTTCTGAAGCTGGGTCATACTTCCACCACACCTTCTGTGGGTCACTTACCACTAGCCTGGACCCCATGATGGTTCACCTCCAATCTTTTTTCCATGTCTATAATCTGAGCGAAGCTTGAGTCATCTATAAACAAAAGAGCCTGCCCAAGGGGGTCTCGTAAACCTTTGTAGAATCACTTTGAGTATCCGCGATCATCCAAATCATAGGAGTCAGTAAACATGGCAAGGTGCTAAAACTCTCGTTGGTATTCCACAACCGACTTAGATCCTTGTTTCAGCTGTAGGAACCTTTATTCGAGTTCATCTCGAGCAATAAAAGGAATGAAATGATCTAAGAAAGCATCAAAAAACTCATCCCAACTGATGTCAGTGTATATTCATCCTTCAAAGGTGGATCCCATAAGGGACTTCCACCACCTCTTAGCATGTGATTCTAGGATGAATACAGCTAAGGTGACAGCCATATTACCTGGACATCGGATTTCGACCATCAACTCCTGTACTAAATCTAACCACTCTTTTGTGCGAACAGCCGACTCTGTCCTATATAAAACAGGTGGAGAAAGAGCTCAAAAGGTACTCAGCCAATTAGAACCCGAGGCTTGTTGCAGCACTGGGGCCTGCTGAGACATGCAGGCATTTAAAATCATCGTTAAGGTCTATCTCAGCTCCGATTGTTGGAATGGAGTAGGGATCGGAGGAACGGTAATGCCTATCGTTGGCTCTGTATGTACTAGAATCTACATATAAAACACTCAAGTTGGCAAAATGTAGGGTAATGGGTGGACATACTTAGTGTGAATCACAAATAGGCATAACACAGCTTCCGCTAATTTAGTTTGTCCACAAACTAAATAATCGAGCGGGGGTAACGCCACATTCAATGACTTATTTATCGTAGGATCGGTGCAAGCTGATTCCAATTATAAAACCCCATGTTGGGTTTTGCTATATGACATAACCGTTATGCTCGCAACGGAATATGGAAACAAGGAAAACCCAAAAGAGAGTTGTGGATCGTGCGATAACCATTAATCAAGAAGTAATGTGTGCAATATATAAATTTATACTTTAGTGCGATTTCGTCAATACTCAACCAAGGTGCTTTGATTGATTCCAACGAACGGCAACGGCCGGAGTTACGAGTGTAGAGTAGTGTTGATGAGTTGTAAATATTCCTATTTTGATGTACATTAAATAAGTCGTTTTACTTTATTTTTGTTATTTTTACTTAATTTTGTGTAATAAATTGCTCCTATTCTGTAAATATTTTCTAACTTAATTTATTTTTAATTTTCTGAAAAATTTCAGGAAAAGTAAAATTTTTGCATGGGTCACGCCCGTGTACTATGGGTCACGCCTGTGACCTGGGCGTGACAACTCTTTTCCAATGAATCAGTGTATCTGAAGAAGAATCATGTTACACGCCCTGTCACATGGCCGTGTCAAATATGACACGACCGTGACCTGAACTGTGTCAGCCTGCTCGACGTTCTATGCTCGACGTTCATCGACCCGACGGGACACGCCTGTGTCCCATAAGCGACACACCCGTGTCAGCACGACATGCCCCGTGCCGAAGCCCGTGACCATCTCTAGACATTCTTCACACGACGATCGACGAGTCAACCAACACACCCGTGTCAAGATGCCACACGGGCGTGACTCCTCCACCTGGCCCGACAAACTGCCGCCGGCAACCTCCCGAAGTCAACAACGCCATTAATCGTCGCACGACACGCCCACCGTCACGCCCGTTACCAGGGGCGTGACCGCCGTGTTTTCAGCCGCAAAGTCAAAATCTGCTGTCAATTCACGGCCGCCATATGTACAGTGCCGACACGCCCCATGACACGCCCGTGTCATACGGCGTGTCCGATGAAAATTTTTGTCTATAAATTTCCAGTTTCTTTTTGAGCTGCTGTTCTCTTTCCTTGAACCATTTTGTATAGGGTTATGTTGCCGAGATGATCCCAAATGTTATGTAAGAGATATTTTTCCCCCCACTCTTTAGCTTTTGTTTTCGTTCTTTTGTAACCCCTGTTTTTACTTAATCAAATGCGTTTTTTTCCTCTCTTTACATGATGGTGGAATGAATGTAAGCAACAAAACCTTATACAATCTTATTTCTTTTATTTTGTTTTAACTTTGATTTTGTTCTTTTAAAATGTGTGTGTGTGTGTGTGTATGAGAGTAGTTTTCATGCTTTTATACTTAGTTAATCTTTACTTTGACTTGTTAGACTTAGGCAATTTCTAGTCTTTTATGCATTCCTATAAGCCCGTAAAGAGTGTTTTCAAAGTGGTTTTGATTTTTCACTAACTTAGATTTTCCTTTTAGGTCGTAAAACTTCTGTTCCTTTTTACTTTATTTTCACTTTTTAACCACTTTTGCGGAGTTATAGGAACGTTTATATAGTCATTTTAATTTTTCAAACACTTCATTTTTGCTTTTATTTACAAAACTTTTTGCCCGTTTAAATTTTATTTCCTCATTTTACGCATTTCTACCGCATTCCATCGGTAGAAATGTATTCAATTCAATTTTTCGAGCACTTGCACTTTTCGCTTATTTGCAAAAACTTTTGCTCCTTTTAATTTTATTTTCACTTTTTATTCATTTCTACCGCATTCTAGCGGTAGAAATGTAGTAGTTTTAATTTTTCAGTCACTTAGTTTTTCTTAATTTTGTACGTGTGCGTACGTGTATGAGTAGTTTTTTATAGCTTTATTTCAATTCCTGTAGAGTGTGTGCGTGTGTTGTTTTTAATTTTCCGCCTACTCACTTGAGTTAAATGACTGGATTTTATTCAAGCAAGTGTGTGTATTTTTATTTTTCCGCCTACTCACTTGAGTTAAATGGCTACATTTTATTTCAGTAGAGTGTGTTTACTTTCTATAGAGTGGGTGTGTTTTAATTTTATGTCGAGTGCATGAGTGTTAGCTTTTATTTACCACCTACTCACTTGAGTTAAATGGCCGGTCTTTATTGTAATAATTGGAATAGACTTGTAAATGCATTTATTTTCTCCTACTCGTTTGAGTAGGACTCGCTTTATTTTGTCCCTCCCACTCATTTGAGCAGGGACTTGCAATTTTCCTGCTTTCATTTCAGTCCTACTCGTTTGAGTAGGACTTGCAATTTACTGCTTTCCATTTACTGCTTTCATTTTCCTGCTTTATTTTACGACTTTAATTTTCTGCTTTTTCACCGCTACCGTCCCCATTCCGATGAGTGGCTAATGTTCCTAGCCCTCAGTATCGAAGAACATTGGGACAAATAATATTGCTTTAAATAATTAAAGGTCTCATTTTTCTAATTAATTAAAAACACTTTAGGTTTGACGTGGGTTTACGACGCGTAAGACCACATAATCGATGTGTGAGCCCAATTTCCGTAGTCCATATGCTAGCTAGCCGAGAGGCCGTGCATATGGACCGATCACCCCTTGGTAAATGGAGTTCCGTACTAACCCTCGAGAGAGGAGGCGCGCCAAATATACCGGATTGGGTTCCCCACCCAATAGCGGGGTTCTTAGCATAATGCGGGCATTAAGAGGAATCCTTCGTCGGACGAGAGCCCGGTCGAATAGTGTTAATGTTCAGGTGAGCGATAGTCCTAGAGATAGGTGAGTTCATTTTAGTGGAGCCTCCACGGCCAAGTCTCCGCCCTAATTATTTAGAAACTTAGAAGCTCTTTTTATTAAAAGTTTATTTTAGTTCAATGTCTTTTTGGTGCCCTCGAGCTAAGCTCTTCATCAGCTCCACCCTTTATTACGTTTTTATTTTCTGCCTTTTGTTTATATATATTACCCGACAAGTAATTATCGGTAAAATAATAGTCCCCTCTAGGGAAGAGTAGAAATAAACGAACTGACCCCGAGAACAATACGACCTCGATATTCCACCCAGAATATCTTGTACTACTCACGATAGGTACACTTGCATCCTTTCGTTAAAACTCGATCACCTCCATTTTATATCCAAATAAATACGCGCGCCCCGTTTTATAAATAAAAAAAACCACTTCCGCTTTACTTAAATAAAACCGCCGGGTCGCCGCGTGACCGTAAATATTTTTGGAGTTTTAACCAATCAAGTTTTTGGCGCCATTGTCGGGGACACATTCGTGTCGTTATTTTGAATCTTGGAAACCTATTAATTTTACCTATTTTTATATATATCTATATTAAAAAATAAAAACGGGCCCACAAAAAATTTTATTACGAATAAATACTAATACTAATACTAATAATAATAATAATAATAATAATAATAATAATAATAATAATAAACCTACTAAAAAAATTAAAATAAAATAAATAATAACTTATTTTATACTTAATAATTTATATACTTATTAATAAAACAAACAAAAATGAAATAGCGCTATTTCCACAAAAAAATTAAAAAAACCTATAAAACTAAAACAACGAAAAATCTCTAAAAAGCCAAAACAAATCTAAAAAATGAAAAAACTTAACAAAAAATATTTTGCATTATTTATTTTATTTTATTAAAAAAAACGATACACCAAAAAAAAAACTTTCAAAAAAAAGAGAGAAAACCTTTAAAAAAAACGCAAAAGATTTTTACTTTTTACGAAAACAACAAAAAAGAAAACAAAAAATATATATCTAAAAACCCTCAAAAATCACAAAGTCAAAAAATGTATTGTTTCTTATGTAACGAATAATTCGAATATCTCAATTGCTTACTATTCGCTTTTTAGCAAGCCCGCGGCGTTCGACTCATCGAACCAACCACCTTAATAAGAGTCTGTTCGCGGGCCAATAACTAAAAAGTCAAAAAAAATTGTTTACATGTAAAATTTTTGTAAATAATTTGATAAAAAAAATCTAAAAAAATCAAAAAAAAATTTGAAAATCCAAAATTCCTAAAAAGATGATAAACAAAAATTCAAAAAAGATGATAATCACAAAGTAAAAAAAAATGTATTGTTCCTTATGTAACGAATAATTCGAATATCTCAATTCTTAACACTTTTCGCTCTCCAAAAATATAGTTGTGAGTTAATTTATAAGTGAATTTTAGTTATTCTTTGCTTACTATTCGTTTATTAATTGGAGATCGATAAATTTAGATATTTGGGGTTAAGTTTAAAAATTTTTTTATGCTTTTTTATTTAGATAGAGACCTATTTTCAGAATCACTTCTACCTATCTAAATAGTTGCCACATTTATTTTGTTTGAAAATAACGATCTTAGATTTCAAGTTATGATAACTCCAAGCTTTTTTTGAAATTTAGGAATGTTTAATTTATAAAGGTTGCTCTCAAAAGTTTTTTATTAAATCTAGTTTTATTTTTGAACAACCCTATCACTTTTTTCATGTCATACTTTACATGATTTCGACCTTAAAAGATCCTATGTCAATGGGAATAAGATTTCGTTCCGTAAACATAGGCATCCAATATTTGAAAAGATTATATGTTATGGAGTAAGAGGATAAAATTCATTACTC
This sequence comes from Platanthera guangdongensis, assembly GCA_039583875.1. NCBI lineage: Eukaryota > Viridiplantae > Streptophyta > Magnoliopsida > Asparagales > Orchidaceae > Platanthera > Platanthera guangdongensis. The sequence goes on along the minus strand of CM077152.1, from coordinate 178,380,330 downwards.
CTACACATATACATTGGGTTAATTTTATAAAGTTGTAAAAAATATATATATTATATTAGGAAAATAAGATTTCATTTTCCTAATAATCCAAAAAGAAAAACATGAAGGTTCGAGCGAAAAAATATACCCTCGCCTCTAACTATTCTAAGCCTTCTTCATATACCACGATATCCTACTCCGCCAATCTCAAATAATTCTAGATTTAATTTTAAAAATCTTTTTGAGAGCATAATTTATAAATTTCATTATTTCCTATAAATACGTTCAAGCTAAAGTTTTCATAAATCCAATCTATTTTTATTAGCCTAACAAATAAATTTTTTTTGCTATCTATTTGCTTATATCAGAAGTTTTTAACTGAAACACTTCCTTTATTTAAATTTTTGGCATAATTTAGGATTTAACTCTAATACCCCAGATATTTCTTTAGATCTTTCTTTCGATTAATTCAAGCGGTAGGTAAACTTAGGATTTCTTTAATTCATTATAAGTTCATCTCCAACTTTTGCTCTGGAATAGCAAAAGCTTAAGTATGGGGGTATTTGATGAGTTGTAAATATTCCTATTTTGATGTACATTAAATAAGTCATTTTACTTTATTTTTGTTATTTTTACTTAATTTTGTGTAATAAATTGCTCCTATTTTGTAAATATTTTTCTAACTTAATTTATTTTTGATTTTCTGAAAAATTTCAGGAAAAGTAAAATTTTTGCATGGGTCACGCCCGTGTACTATGGGTCACGCCCGTGACCTGGGCGTGACAACTCTTTTCCAGTGAATCAGCGCATCTGAAGAAGAATCATGTGACACGCCCTATCACACGGCCGTGTCAAATATGACACGACCGTGACCTGAACCGTGTTAGCCTGCTCGACGTTCTGTGCTCGACGTTCGTCGACCCAACGGGACACGCCCGTGTCCCATGAGCGACACACCCGTGTCAGCACGACACGCCCCGTGCCGAAGCCCGTGACAATCTCTCGACATTCTTCACTCGACGATCGACGAGTCAACCAACATGCCCGTGTCAAGATGCCACACGGGCGTGACTCCTCCACCTGGCCCGACAAACTGCCGCCGGCAACCTCCCTAAGTCAACAATGCCATTAATTACCGTAGGACACGCCCACCATCATGCCTATGACCAGGGGCGTGACCGCCGCGTTTTCAGCCGCAAAGTCAAAATCTGCAGTCAATTCACGACCGCCATATGTACAGTGCTGACACGCCCCATGACACGCCCGTGTCATAGGGCGTGTCCAATGAAAAATTTTGTCTATAAATTTCCAGCTTCTGTTTGAGCTGCTGTTCCCTTTCCTTGAACCATTTTGTATAGGGTTATGATGCCGTGATGATCCCAAATGTTATGTAAGGGATATTTTTCACCCCACTCTTTAGCTTTTGTTTTCGTTCTTTTGTAACCCTGTTTTTACTTAATCAAAGGCATTTTTTCCTCTCTTTACATGATGGTGGAATGAATGTAAGCAACAAAACCTGATACAATCTTATTTCTTTTATTTTGTTTTAACTTTGATTTTGTTCTTTTAAAATGTGTGTGTCTGTGTATGAGAGTAGTTTTCATGCTTTTATACTTAGTTAATCTTTACTTTGACTTGTTAGACTTAGGCAATTTCTAGTCTTTTATGCATTCCTATAAGCCCGTAAAAAGTGTTTTCAAAGTGGTTTTGATTTTTCACTAACTTAGATTTTCCTTTTAGGTCGTAAAACTTTTGTTCATTTTTACTTTATTTTCACTTTTTAACCACTTTTGCGGAGTTATAGGAACATTTATATAGTCGTTTTAATTTTTCAAACACTTCATTTTTGCTTTTATTTTCAAAACTTTTTGCCCGTTTAAATTTTATTTCTTCATTTTACGCATTTCTACCGCATTCCATCGGTAGAAATGTATTCATTTCAATTTTTCGAGCACTTACATTTTTCGCTTATTTGCAAAAACTTTTGCTCCTTTTAATTTTATTTTCACTTTTTATTCATTTCTACCGCATTCTAGAGGTAGAAATATAGTAGTTTTAATTTTTCATTCACTTAGTTTTTTCTTAATTTTGTACATGTGCGTGCGTGTATGAGTAGTTTTTATAGCTTTATTTCAATTCCTGTAGAGTGTGTGCGTGTGTTGTTTTTAATTTTTCGCCTACTCACTTGAGTTAAATGGCTGGATTTTATTCAAGCAAGTGTGTGTATTTTTTTATTTTTCCGCCTACTCACTAGAGTTAAATGGCTGAATTTTATTTCAGTAGAGTGTGTTTACTTTCTGTAGAGTGGGTGTGTTTTTAATTTTATGTCGAGTGCGTGAGTCTTAGCTTTTATTTACCTCCTACTCACTTGAGTTAAATGGCCGGTCTTTATTGTAATAATTGGAATAGACTTGTAAATGCATTTATTTTCTCATACTCGTTTGAGTAGGACTCGCTTTATTTTGTCCCGCCCACTCATTTGAGCCGGGACTTGCAATTTTCCTGCTTTCATTTCAGTGCTACTCGTTTGAGTAGGACTTGCAATTTACAGCTTTCCATTTACTGCTTTCATTTTCCTGCTTTATTTTCCTGCTTTAATTTTCTGCTTTTTCACCGCTGCCGTCCCCATTCTGATGTGTGACTAACGTTCTTAGCCCTCAGTATCGAAGAGCATTGGGACAAATAAAATTGCTTTAAATAATTAAAGGTCTCATTTTTCTAATTAATTAAAACACTTTAGGTTTGCGGTGGGTTTACGACGCGTAGGACCACATAATCGATGTGTGGGCCCTATTTCCGTAGTCCATATGCTAGCTAGCCGAGAGGCCGTGCATATGGACCGATCACCCCTTGGTAAATGGAGTTCCGCACTAACCCTCGAGAGAGGAGTCGCACCAACTCTACCGGATTGGGTTCCCCACCCAATATCGGGGTTCTTAGCATAATGCGGGCATTAAGAGGAATCCTTCGTCGGACGAGAGCCCGGTCGAATAGTCTTAATGTTCAGGTGAGCGATAGTCCTAGAGATAGGTGAGTTCATTTTAGTGGAGCCTCCACGACCAAGTCTCCGCCTAATTATTTAGAAACTTAGGAGCTTTTTTATTAAAAGTTTATTTTAGTTCAATGTCTTTTTGGTGCCCCCGAGCTAAGCTCTTCATCGGCTCCACCCTTTATTATGCTTTTATTTTCTGCCTTTTGTTTATATATATTACCCTACAAGTAATTATCGGTAAAATAATAGTCCGCTTCAGGGAAGAGTAGAAATAAACGAACCGACCCCGAGAACAATACGACTCGATATTCCACCCGGAATATCCTGTACTACTCACGATAGGTGCACTTGCCTCCTTTCGTTAAAACTCGATCACCTTCGTTTTATATCCAAATAATACGCGCGCCCCATTTTTTAAATAAAAAAACCATTTCCGCTTTACTTAAATAAAACCGCCGGGTCGCCGCGTGACCGTAAATATATTTGGAGTTTTAACCAATCAAGTTTTTGGCGCCGTTGCTGGGGACAAATTCGTGTCGTTATTTTGAACCTTGGAAACCTATTAATTTTACCTATTTTTATATATATCTATATTAAAAAATAAAAACGGACCCACAAAAAATTTTATTACTAATAAATACTAATACTAATACTACTAATAATAATAATAATAATAATAAACCTACTAAAAAATTAAAATAAAATAAATAATAACTTATTTTATAATTAATATTTTATATACTTATTAATAAAACAAACAAAATGAAATAGCGCTATTTCCACAAAAAAATTAAAAACCTATAAAACTAAAACAACGAAAAATCTCTGAAAAGCGAAAACAAATCTAAAAAATGAAAAAACTTAACAAAAAATATTTTGCATTATTTATTTTATTTTATTAAAAAAAAACGATACACCAAAAAAAAACTTTCAAAAAAAAGAGAAAACCTTGAAAAAAAACGCAAAAAAGTTTTACTTTTTACGAAAACAACAAAAAAGAAAACAAAAAAATATATCTAAAACCCTCAAAAATCACAAAGTAAAAAAAATGTATTGTTCCTTATGTAACGAATAATTCGAATATCTCAATTGCTTACTATTCGCTTTTTAGCAAGCCCGCGGCGTTTGACTCATCGAACCAACCACCTTAATTAGAGTCTGTTCGCGGGCCAATAACTAAAAAGTCAAAAAAAAATTTTACTTGTAAAATTTTTGTAAATAATTTGATTAAAAAAAATCTAGAAAAATCAAAAAAAAATTTGAAAATCCAAAATTCCTAAAAAGATGATAAACAAAAATTCAAAAAGGATGATAATCACAAAGTCAAAAAAAATGTATTGTTCCTTATGTAACGAATAATTCGAATATCTCAATTCTTAACCCTTTTCGCTCTCCAAAAATATAGTTGTGAGTTAATTTATAAGTGAATTTTAGTTATTCTTTGCTTACTATTCGTTTATTAATTGGAGATCGATAGATTTAGATATTTGGGGTTAAGTTTTAAAAAATTTTTTGTATGCTTTTTTATTTATATAGAGACCTGTTTTCAGAATCACTTCTACTTATCTAAATAGTTGCACATTTATTTTGTTAGAAAATAACGATCTTAGATTTCAAGTTATGATAACTCCAAGCTTTTTTTGAAATTTAGAAATGTTTAATTTATAAAGGTTGCTCTCAAAAGTTTTTTATTAAATCTAGTTTTATTTTTGAACAACCCTATCACTTTTTTTCATGTCATACTTGACATGATTTCGACCTTAAAAGATCCTATGTCAATGGGAATAAGATTTCGTTCCGTAAACATAGGCATCCAATATTTGAAAAGATTATATGTTATGGAGTAAGAGGATAAAATTCATTACTCCTACACATATACATTGGGTTAATTTTATGAAGTTGAAAAAAAAAATATTATATTAGGAAAATAAGATTTCATTTTCCTAATAATCCAAAAAGAAAAAACATGGAGGTTCGAGCGGAAAAAATATACCCTCGCCTCTATCTATTCTAAGCCTTCTTCATATACCACGATATCCTACTCCGCCAATCTCAAATAATTATAGATTTAATTTTAAAAATCTTTTTGAGAGCATAATTTATAAATTTCATTATTTCCTATAAATACGTTTCAAGCTAAAGTTTTCATAAATCCAATCTATTTTTGTTAGCCTAACAAATAAAATTTTTTGCTATCTATTTGCTTATATCAGAAGTTTTTAACTGAAACTCTTCCTTTATTTAAATTTTTGGCATAATTTAGGATTTAACTCTAATACCCCGGATATTTATTTAGATCTTTCTTTCGATTAATTCATGCGGTAGCTAAACTTAGGATTTCTTTAATTCATTATAAGTTCATCTCCAACTTTTTTTGCTCTGGAATAGCAAAAGCTTAAGTATGGGGGTATTTGATGAGTTGTAAATGTTGCTATTTTGATGTACATTAAATAATTCGTTTTACTTTATTTTTGTTATTTTTACTTAATTTTGTGTAATAAATTGCTCCTATTTTGTAAATATTTTCTAACTTAATTTATTTTTGATTTTCTGAAAAATTTCAGGAAAAGTAAAATTTTTGCATGGGACACGCCCGTGTACTATGGGTCACGCCCGTGACCTGGGCGTGACAACTCTTTTCCAGTGAATCAGCGCATCTGAAGAAGAATCATATGACACGCCTGTCACATGATGTGCAAGAACCAAGAACTTCTCCTGCACAGTCTCCACCTGAATATACAATGGAAGATTTGTTTTCTAAATCTAGATCAAGAAGATTTTAACATGGACAAGGATGCTGCTGCTGAAGATAAGAGTGCTGCTGCTGAAGGGGAGCAAATGACAGTTCTGGAAGAGCCTTCTCAAGTGGTTGAAGAACCAAGAACTTCTCCTGCACAGTCTCCACCTGAATATACAATGGAAGATTTATTTCTAAATCTAGATCAAGAAGATTTTAACATGGACAAGGATGCTGCTGCTGAAGATAAGAGTGCTGCTGCTGAGAGGGAGCAACTGACAGTTCTGGAAGAGCCTTCAAGACCAGAAAGTGAGAAAGCACCTGATGTGCAAGCTGACAAACCTCCAAGCCCTAAGGAAAGGGTTGAAATAGCCAGCACTTCAGAATCTGAAGAAGATGAGGCTGCAAAGGCTAAGAAGAAGAAACTCTATGTCTTCAAGAGGAGAAGTCAGAGTTATAAGAAAGCATTGCAATCCATTGCCCCACAGCCTATAGTTCAGCAAGCTCCAACTGCTGATTATAGTGCTTTAATGGTTGCACTACAGATAAAATTAGATGAGCAAAGAAAGGCAATTGAGACATATGTGGATGAAGGGCACAAGACCCTACAGTTTGATCTTGCATAAGATATAAAGTCTATAAGGTTTGAAATGAACCTTAACAAGAAAGAGATGACAGACTGCTTCCACAAGGGTGGCAATGCAGTGGTGTATCTGGCAACACACCAAAAGAGAAGATAAAAGTACAAGTAGAAGATATAGCATTGAAGCAAGGATATGTGCTGGAAAACCAACTCAGAATGAATGACAATCTCACACAATCTCACAATGCTATAGTCACTGAATTGAAGAATAAGACTGCTGAACCTTCTACATCTGCTGCTGCAGTTAAGACTGACTTTGATAAAGTATTTCAAGCTGAGATTACTGCTGTCAAGACTGCAATTCAAGATTCCCAGAAGGCCATCTCTGAACAGCTCACTAAGCTCAAACCTTACTTTAAAGATGGAATCAGGTACTTGGATAGTCAAATCAGATTCCAGAAGGATGATGTAAGAGATCATGTTGCCCAAGAAGTCATAAAGGGGGAGAGAGTTTTAGTCAAAGCTAGCTCTGACCATGCAAAATGGATATCTAATTCCATCAGAGCTACACTGGGCTATCCTCCACTCTGTGATGATGACAATGTTGCTGAATCTGGGATTCAAAGTGCATATCTTGGAGGTGAGCAACCAGAGGTAGCTCAGGTCATATATCCTCCACCAGATTTTGACATGGTGCAAGCTGATATTCACCAGATGTATAGCCCAACTGCAGGGAAGTCAAATGTTGTTCTGGAAAAGGTTGTTCAACCTATTTCTGCAGCTATGCAAGAGGCATTAGAGAAAGAAGAAGAGGCAAGGTTGTCAAAGAAGAGGTTTAGGGAACAAGCAGAACAAAGGCCAGACTTTGAACAGTGGAGCCCTACCTCTAGAAATATAATTTTAACTGCCTGGAAAGCTGCCAAAGACAACATGAATGACAGGAACAAATGGTTTTCTGAAGCTGAATGGAGGAAACATGAGATCAGACAAGAAGCCATAGTTCAGTATAGAAGGAAGGCAAAGATGGGAAAGCTACCTCCTACTGCAGTGGAGCCTAGCAAGTACTTTCCTAAGCCATACCACTATTTTGAGAGGCAGAAAATCAAAGCAGAAGAGCTGAAGAGAAGGACTTAAAAGGCAAGAAGCCTGCTGATGCTGCAACTGTTGATGCCCTGTCAAAGCTCAAGTTCAAGCTGGCAAAGGGAATAGTTATCAAGGAACCTGATCAGAAATAGATTAAGATTTTACCTGAAGATTATGTTGCAATCTTTTTAATGTTAAACATTTTTGTAAACTGCTGAAAATGTATAAGGAACAATGTTAGAGACAATATATGATAAATATATTTCATGATTGTTCTGTAAATGTGTATATTTCTTGATTGTTCTGCAATGATGAATGTGTATACATGTGTGAATTTCTACATGTTTATGTTTACCCTGCTGAATATAATCTGCTGTACATCATTTTGTAATTTTAATTATGGATGGTGTATATCATTGACTAAGGGTTATGACTTCTCCAAATAGGGGGAGATTGTTGGGTACATTGGTCAAATGTACCTGATTTGAAGAAGCCTCACCCAACTCAATGATATACATCATAATGTATTTGATGTATGTTGAGTTTACTTGTGCAGGTTAAGAAATCACTGAACTGAAGCAAAAAGTTTCTAAGTCCATGTGTCAACACCCAGAGGGAAAGTGTCGACACTTAAGAAAGCTTGTGTCGACACCCAGACAAGCAGTGTCGACACTTGGAGTCATTGTGTCGACACCTGGGATGCAGAGTCGACACCAGACAGAAAGTGTCGACACTTGGAGCTGTGTCGACACTCAGTGAAGAAAAGTGCAGACAGAAAGTGTCAACACAAGGAGCTGTGTCGACACCCAGTGAAGCTAAGTCTATACCAGAAAGTGTCGACACTTGGAGCTGTGTCGACACTCAGCAAAAGTCTGCAGAGGACTAAGTACAAGTGTCGACACTCAACACAATGTGTCAACACTAAGCAGAAGAGTCAGCACTTGAAGTAAGTGTCGACACTCAACACAATGTGTCGACACTCAACAGAAGAGTCAGCACTTGAAGTAAGTGTCGACACTCAACACAATGTGTCGACACTCAACAGAAGAGTCAGCATTTGAAGTATGTGTCGACATCCAGAACAATGTGTCGACACACAGCTGAAGACTCAACACTTGAAGAAAGTGTCGACACAAGGAGCTGTGTCGACACTTAGCAAAGAACAGAATTATCAACAAAATATTCTAAGTACAAGTGTCGACACTAAAGTAATGTGTCGACACTCAGCTGAAGTCTCAACAAAAAGAAGGTGTGTCGACACAAGGAGCTGTGTCGACACTCAGCAAGAATCAACATAGAAAACTATGTGTCGACACCAAGAAGCAGTGTCGATACTTAACAGATTCAACACAAGAAGTTGTGTCGACACAAAGGTGATGTGTCGACACTTAGAAGATACAGCTAAAGAAAGAAGATGAAGTACTTGTGTCGACACTCAATTTCAGTGTCGACACATGAAGAAGAATCTGTGTCGAGACATACAAGGATATGTGTCGACACCTTGTAGACTTGTGTCGACACTTACAAAGCATGTGTCGACACTTGGTCTATAAGTGTCGACACTTAAAGACAGAAAGTCTCGACACTTTCAGACAGTTAGAGAATTTCAAGAAATGACTGGATGATTTGACAGCTGTCGTTCCAGCCGGTCTACAGCACCTGTTCAGAGATATCAGAAGTCAGTTATGGACCGGTCCAGCCGGTTACCATGAAGAAAGCCTATAAATAGGCACCTACAGTTTACAGAAACTGTTGTTCAGAGTTGTTGAAGTTGTTGATCAGATTATTGTTAAGGTTGATCACCTTGTTGAAGTAATTATTAAAGTGGTACAAAGAGTATCAACACAAGAAGATCAAGCAGTTCAAGTGCAGATCTAAGAAGTTGGAGAGAGAGGGCTCCATCCAAGAAATCAGCCTCTGGAACTAGGCTGAGAAGAAGGATTCAGATTCAATTCTGGATCTTAAGTGGCAGAGGTCAAGGAACAACTGCAGATGATTCAGTCTTATTCAGTTCTACTCAAGAAGCTTTGAAGAAAGCTAAGTCAGGGTGAATCCAGCTGAGTTCTTCCAAGAACTCATCAAGAATCTCTCAACTCCCCTCCTTTAATTCTGAGTTGTAGAGTTATTATTTGTAAAACATTTTTATCTTGTAGGATCCATTGGATCTGAGTGAATTGTAAGCCTATAATTATAAAGGCTGAGGGTAGGGCTTGAGAGCCTGAGTGTAGGAGATTGAGATCTCTGAGTGTAGGCCTTGTTGGCTGAGTGTAGGCCTTGGTTGGCTGAGTGTAGGCCTTGATTGGATGAGTGTAGGCTTTGGGATAAAGCTGAGTTGTAAGGCTTTGGGCCTGAGGTGTAGGAACCAATTTGGGTTCTGAGACAGTGGAGAAGTTTGGCCGAATCTAGTACACTGCTAGATAGGTGAAGGGGGAAAGTGGATGTACACATATCTTGGGGAACCACTATAAAACACTGTGTGTTGTGCTGTGATTGTGCTGTGGATTAGCTGTGTATGTTTTGTTATTGCTGTTTGCTGTGCAAAAGTAGTTAGAAATCTGTGATATAACTGTTTGGCTGCCAACAAATTTAGAAAAGGATTAGGTCACCTATTCACCCCCCCCCCCTCTAGGTGTTTAGGTACCATATCTTTCAGCTGTCGTGAATCCTCCACGAACCAGCTCATATCCTTCATTCACCTTATCATCTTGGTGAGGCGCCATTGTCGAGAGATGGAAGAGAAAAGAAGAGAAGGGCTTTGTCGACACAAGGTGCAGAGCCTAGATTTTGAAAGCGTAGTCGACCAGATGTTGGCTTTACCCATTTATAGTGTGAGCGTAAAGGGCAGGTCAAAAGACGGGCCTTAGTCGACAAAACTTTTACATGTGTCAACAAATATGACCTAGGTCTCGAAAAACTTAGGATAAACAGACACGACTAGGTGTCGACATGATTGTGTCAGAGTCGACACATAAAAAATATCCTCTAGATATAAGGTCGCGACAAGGTTGTGTCGACACTTATTCTTCTGTCGACATAGATACTGTTTCTGTGTCGACACATCCTTATTCTTTGTCGAAACAATATACTGACTGTGTCGACACAATGTTGCTTGTGTCGACACAAACTTTGTACTCAAACAAATTTCCTGAGAAATTTTGTACTTACTAATTCTTCTTAGAGAAGTTTGTGCTAACATATTCTAGGTTCAACATACCTAATTCAATTTTAAAATAATTGAATTTAATTTCATCTAGAGGTTTTGTAAATATATCAGCTAATTGATTATTTGTGTTCACAAACTCTAGACTAATATCTTCCTTCTCAACATGTTCTCTGATGAAATGAAATTTAATTTCTATGTGCTTGGTTCTACTGTGCTATACAGGATTCTTAGCAATAGAAATTACACTGGTAGAATCACAAAACAATGGAATTCTACATACCTTGATGGCATAATCTTCTAGTTGGTGCTTTATCCACAACAGCTGTGCACAGCAACTACCTGCAGCTACATACTCAGACTCAGCTGTTGATATAGCTACACTTGTTTGCTTCTTGCTGCACCATGACACCAGCCTTCCTCCTAGGAATTGACAGGTTCCTGTTGTACTTTTTTTGTCTTCTTTGCATCCTGCAAAGTCTGCATCTGAGAAACCTGTTAGTAGGAAATCTCTATTCTTTGGGTACTAAAAGCCTAGATTAGGTGTGCCCTTAAGATATCTCAAAATTCTCTAAACTGCAGTATAATGAGATTCCTTTGGGCAAGCTTGGTACCTAGCACAGACACATGTTGCATACATGATGTCAGGTCTACTAGTAGTCAAATAAAGTAGGGAGCCAATTATCCCTCTATACAAAGACTCATCAACAGGTTTCCCTGCCTCATCTTTGCCTATAGGTATACTTGTTCCCATAGGAGTTTTCATGGTGGAGGATGAGTCCATACTGTACAACCCCGTGTCCGGCGAGCAAGGTCACCAGGAACCAGACGGATCGGGATGAAGATAGCGGGCGAGCTCGGTAGTAGAGAAGCCGAGCCTGAGCTCGCATTCATCGACCGGAGATCGGAATTCGTCGACCGGAGATCAGCATTCGTCGACCCCGAGCTCGGCATTCGATGAGCTAGTCCAAGAATCATCAAGATCAGGTCAACTGATGGCGACCAAGGGATGGGCGAGCTCACCGTCCCAGCTCGTGCCCTCGCAACGGAGCTCGGCAACAGCAGGCGAGCAGGACCTGTCGAGGTGATCAAGCTCCCCAACTCGCCTGGATGTGTGAGGTACTTTTTACTATTTTACCCCCGCTGGTCTGCCTATAGCCCTTCAAAATAGCGGAGTCTGGCTGTTGGCAGACCCATCCAAGGGTTTTCTGGTAATTCCAGGTCAGATCATTTGGTTATTGGCAGTTCAGATTCCAAAACTATAAATAGGACCCAATGGGTATCCCAGAAGGCATGCTTCCTGTGCTTTCCTGCTCCAGTTTTCAAGTGCTTTCTGAGGGTACCTTAGCTCGGCCTCTGGCTAAGCAGGGGAAGCACTCTGAGATCTTTCGGGCGTGTCGTAGGACCTCCCCGCCGAGCCCTTGGGTCGGTCTTTCCTTGTCTTCTTTGTTTTTTTGCTTGCAGGAGTGAAGTAGGTGCGAGACCACCCCTTCCCCAAGGGCGAACTCCATAGGAGATCGATTTTCGGTCTCAACATTTTGGTGCGGTGAGCGTGGAGCGTGGTCAGTACAGAAAAGCTTCAGAGAGTTCGATGACAGGAGGACAGGGATTTGGCACGCCGAACTCGCCGCCCCCCCCCCCCCCCCCCCGCCTCTCGCCACGGTGGGGATGTTTGAAGATTTCAGGAATGAGGTGCTGAACCTCATCAAGTTTGCACGTGGCATGCGGGCCAATTGCTCGACTCCAGCAGTCCAGAACACGGCCGCCCCCTCTTTGGGCGAGGACGCCCCCGGCAGGCGAGCTGGGAAGGAAGTGGCCGAGGAAGGCCGGGGGTGTGAGCTCCCCGGGCGCGAGCTCTTCCCCGGCTCGGAAGGTCGAGGCCGGTTCGGCGAGCTAGGCTCCCAAGATTCGCCAGCTCGCCCAGCAGGGGGAGGTAGCCCCTTCAGCGAGTTGGTCTCTTCAGCTCCAGTTCCAGATGGGTTCAGGGAACCCGAGATGTCCTACTACACCGGGAAGGGAGACCCGGTCCAGCATGTTCAATGGTTCGAGGATGTAGTCTCCATCCGACAGATGTCGGACGGATTCAAGTGCCGACTCTTCGTTAGCACCCTCAGGGAGAAGGCAAGGGAGTGGTTCCATCAGCTACCGGCCAGCTCCATCTACTGCTTTGAGGACCTGCGCCGGGGGTTCATGCTGAGGTTCACTACCTCGAAGAAGAGGAAGAAGGAGTCAGAATCCCTGTTCCACATCAAGCAGGGGGTGAATGAGACCCTGGGGAGCTACGTGGACCGGTTCTAGGAGGAGGTTACTCAGGTCCAGGAGATGTCGGGGCATAGTTTGATGATGGCCTTTACCCTGGGCCTGCAACAGGGATTCTTCAGGATGGAACTGAAGAGAGTTCCCCCCCCCCTCTCCTACGAGGAGCTGATGGAGAAGGCGGCAAGAGAAGTTGACGGGGAGGCTTCAAACTCGGAGTTTGCGCGGAAGCTGGCCAGGTGGGCCACGGAGGAGGAGAACGAGTCGAGAGGGGGAAGGGGACAGGAGGAGAGGAGAGGAGAGCCCCGACAGAGGGAGCAGAGGCAGCTCCAGTGGCAGCAGTAGCCGAGGTGGGGGCGTCAGGAACCCGACCGTCGATTGGGCTGGAGGCCTGAGTGGCAATGGCAGGGGCCACAAAGGGGATACCACGGAAGGGATCGCTATCAAGGGGGGCAAGATCAGTTCCACCCCCCAGGCTGGAGGCAGGCCCATAGGCCCCGGCTCCCCGATCAAGAGGAATCTATGGCCATAGCCTTGGGGGCGAGGAGGCAAATAGTAAGGAGGAGGAGGAGGAGGAGAGAAGTTAGGGTGGAGTTGCCCTATTGCGACTTCCATCAGGAGGAGGGGCACGCCACAGCCGCGTGCCCGGAATTCCTTGAGATGAGAGAAAATAGAGAGCAGCAGCAGCACCAGGGGCGGCAAGAAGTAAGGATTGAGTAGGTCCTGCCTCGGGCGGAGGAGGACCGTTGCAAAGACTGGGTGGATGTTGGAACCCAAGGAGGGATCAGAGTGATCCACGAGGGGGGGGGGGGGGGGAAGGGGGGGAGGGGGGTCGGGGCTTCCCACAAGGCGAGCCTCCACACCATGTACCATCGGAGCGTTGCCTCCACATCCTAGACCCTACCCCCCAGAGGAGAGGATCACCTTCTCTAGAAGCGACATGCCAGATCACGAGGATCCATTCTATGATGCGTTGGTCATCAAGGCAGCCATCAAGAATTTTACCATCTCTCGGATCCTCGTTGACAACGGGAGCTCCGTCAACGTCGTTTTCAAGAGGGCGTTTGATGCGATGAAGGTATAGGCGAAGAGGGTGCTGGCCTCGGACGAACCCTTGTTCGGGTTTTCAGGGGAGAGGAAGGAAGTGGAGGGAGTAGTAGGCCTCCATGTTACCCTGGGGGTGCAGTCCAGGAACTGCAAGTTCGTCATTGTGGATGCCCCCAGCAGCTACAATGCCATCTTCGGGAGGCCCCTTATCAGCGCCTTCCGCTGCATCCCCTCATCATTCCACCAATGCTTAAAGTTCAACGCTGAGGGGATTCAGGTCCGGGTCAGGGGGGATCCCAAGGTGGCGCGGGAATGCTATGTCACCGCCGTGAACTCCATATCTTGGCAGGAGGGAGCCGAGGAGATGGGGCGAAGAATGGAGGAGGCTGAGCAGGAGGCTGGTAGGGAGGAGCTGGAGGTGGTGAGCTGCGCTGAGGAGGCGGCGGGAAGAGATCAGGAGGAGATTGCTGAAGTGATGGCCATGGAAGAAGAGATGGAGGTGGAGGTCCCTGTTCCAGAGGGGAGAGATGTTGAAGAATGGGGGGAGCAATCCAGGCTAGAGGCTGCGGAAGAGGTGGTGGAGCTGGAGGTCTGCACCCGTGAAGGCAGGGTGGAGAAGGTCCGCGTCATCGGGGGGCTGACCCCGGAGGATCAAGGCAGGATGCTAGAGTCCATCCAGAAGAACGTGGACATCTTCGCATGGAGCGCCACAGAGATGCCGTGGGTTGACGCGGATGTGGCTTGCCACCGCCTCAACTTGGACCCGGGAACACGCCCCGTTCAACAGAAGAAGAGGTCCACTGCGGACAAGATGGCAGAGCCCATCAGAGAGGAGGTGGCAAAGCTCCTCAAGGCCGGCTTCGTGTCCGAGATCCAATACCCCGGCTGGGTCTCCAATGTGGTCATGGTCAAAAAGGGAGACGGCCGGTGGAGGATGTGTATCGATTTTTCTTTACTTAATAAAGCTTGTCCTAAGGACTGTTATCCTTTACCTCGGATCGATGCGCTGGTTGACTCAGCCGTTGGTTTTTATGTAATGAGTTTTCTAGATGCTTTTTCAGGTTATCATCAAATCAGGATGCACCCCCCGAACATCAAGGATGTCTCGTTCATCACGGGGGATGGATGCTACTGTTACAAGATGATGCCCTTCGGGCTGAAGAATGCGGGGGCGACCTACCAGAAGATGATGGATAGGGTTTTCAAGGAGCAAAAGGGGAGGTATTTGGAGGTATACGTGGATGACCTCATGATCAAGAGTCGGGATGTGGACTCCCATCTCCAGGACCTAGAGGATACCTTCGCCACCCTGCGCAAGTACAAGATGCGGTTGAATCCCTAAAATATGTCTTCGGGGCTAGCAGGGGAAAGTTCTTGTGGCACCTCCTCACCCCTGCGGGGGTCGAGCTGAATCCTGATAAGGTCAAGGCTATCTTAGAGCTGGGGTTGCCGCGGAATGCTAAGGAGGTCCAGCGGCTGACAGGGAAGCTGGCAGGGTTGAGTAGGTTCCTCTCCCGAGCAGGGGAGAAGTGCTCCCCCTTCTTCAAAACATTGAGGGGTGGTCGAAAGTTCGAATGGACTAAGGAGTGCGAGGAGGCATTCCGGGCCCTCAATATGCAGTTGACTCAGGCTCCGCTGCTCCAAGGGCCGAAGGAGGGGGAGGACCTGTTTTTATATCTCGGGGTCGGGGCAGAGGCCTTGAGCTCCGTCCTAGTTCATGAAGAGGGGAAGAAACAGCTCCCTATTTATTACGTAAGCCGGGTCCTGAGGAAGGCCGAGCTCCGGTACCCGATTTTCGAGAAGCTGGCCTTCGCCCTGATCATCTCAGCCCGGAGGCAGCGACCTTACTTCCAGGCGCACTCGATCCGAGTGGTGACTGACCATCTTCTCCGCAACATCTTTGAGGGGGTGGAGCATTCAGGTAGGCTGGCCAAGTGGTCGGTGGAGTTGAGTGAGTTCGACGTCTCATTCATTTCGTGCCTCTCGATCAAAGCTCAAGCGATGGCCGACTTCTTGGCTGATTATGTGATTGAAGTGGCAGAGGAAGAGCTCACCCGTCCGGCTCCTTGGAAGGTGAAGGTAGACGGTGCCTCGGGGAGGCATTCCCTAGGAGTGGGGGTGATCTTGGAGAGCCCTCAGGGGACTAAAATTGAGCAGACGGTGGTGGTGCACTTTCCCATCACCAACAATCAGGCCGAGTATGAAGCCGTGATAGCAGGGCTACGTCTGGCCAAGGAGCTGGGGGTGTTGGACGTGGAGGTCCTTACAGACTCCATGGTGGTAGCTTCCCAGATCAACGGGGAGTTTGAGGCAATGGAGCCCACCCTGCGATTATACTTAGCCAAAGTGAAGGGGGTCATAGGCACTTTCCAAACCTTCTCCATCCGACACATGCCCAGGGAAGAAAACAAACAGGTCGACCAACTAGCAAAGCATGGTCCCCAGGTGGGGGGTACCATCACCGACTTGTTCCTCCCTTCCATCGAAGAGGGAGAGCTCATGGATATAGACCAGCGGCCTTCATGGATGGACCCAGTTATAACTTTCCTTTCCACAGGAGAGTATCTGGAGGGGGCAGATAAGAAGAAGCTAAGGCACAAGTCAGCATACTACCTCCTCCAGGACGGGCAGCTGTACAGGAAGACACTCTCGGGGATGCTGGCTCATTGCGTGGCCGAGGGGGAGGTACAAAGAATCTTGGAGGAAGTCCACTCCGGAGAGTGTGGAAGCCACTCCGGGAGTCGGACCCTGGAGGGAAGAATCGTCAGGCAGGGATACTTCTGCCCCACCCTGGGCCATGATGCAATAGAGTTCGCAAGAAGGTGCCATAAGTGCCAGCTGTTTGCCCACCTCCAGCTACAACCGGCCCAGCAACTCAAAAGTATCACGGCCCTCTGGCCCTTCGCTATTTGGGGAATGGATTTGGTTGGGTCGTTCCCCCAGGACAGTGGGCAGAGGAGTTTTATCCTAGTAATGACCGATTACTTTTCCAAGTGGTTGGAAGTGAAGGCGCTGGCCAAGGTGACCTCCCAGGTTATCAGGAACTTTGTTTGGGGGGAGATCATCTGCCGCCATGGGCTGCCCCAGGCCATTGTCACGGACAACGGGCCCCAGTTCGCCATCGCCAAGTTCACTGGTTTCTGCGAACAGCTGGGAATCAACCTCAGGTTCGCCTCGGTTCACCACCCCAAGAGCAACGAAAGGTGGAAGCTGCGAACAAGATCATCGTCAACCTCCTCAAGAAGAAAGTGGAGAATGTGAAGGGGAGCTGGGTGGAGCAGCTTCCCGCGATTCTATGGGCCCTGAGAACCACCCCCAACACAGCTACTGGGGAGACCCCCTTCAAGCTCTCCCATGGGTGCGAGGCGGTGCTCCCCGTGGAGTTTGAAATTCAAACACCTCGAGTTGTTGCGGCCAAGGAAGGTAGGGAAGAATGGCTGGCCGAGAACGAGGAGGAGCAAGGCTCTACCTCGACATGATGGAAGAACTGCGGGACCTCTCTGCCCTCCGGTAAGAAGTGGTGAAGAGGAGAATGTCCAAGTACTTTGACTAGCATGTCAGAGTCAAACAATTTGTGGAAGGGGACCTGGTACTAAAGAAGGTGGATGCAGCAGGGAGGTTGGCATCCGTAGGGAAGCTCAACCCCAGCTGGGAAGGACCGTTTATTGTAAAGGAGGCTTTAAAATCGGGAGGTTATCGACTCCAGAATGTGGAGGGCGAGACCCTAAGTCTCACCTGGAGTGGTGACGACTTAAAATGCTTTTTTCCTTAAAGCTTGTAAGTTATGCCTTGATTTTTAATGAAAATTGTTTAACATGCCAATATTGTTGCTGTGAGTTCGCATGAAGGAATGAAGTGAACTTTTACCCCGAGCAGATCCCGCTGTTAGGCTCTCACCTAGCTGGCAGGGCTGGAAGTCACTCGGTGTCATCCTTGGGCCTCGAGCAGATCCCGCTGTCAGGCTCTCACCTAACTGGCAGGGCTGGAAGTCACTCGATGGTATTGGTAGTGGACCCCGAGCAGATCCTGCTGTCAGGCTCTCACCTAACTAGCAGGGCTGGAAATCACTCGGTGTCATCCTTGGGCCTCGAGCAGATCCTGCTGCCAGGCTCTCACCTAGCTAGCAGGGCTGGAATTCACTCGATGGTATTGGTAGTGGACCCCGAGCAGATCCCGCTATCAGGCTCTCACCTAGCTGGCAGGGCTGGAAATCACTCGGTGTCATCCTTAGGCCTCGAGCAGATCCCGCGGTCAGGCTCTCACCTAGCTGGCAGGGCTGGAAGTCACTCGATGGTATTGGTAGTAGACCCCGAGCAGATCCCGCTGTCAGACTCTCACCTAGCTAGCAGGGCTGGAAGTCACTCGGTGACATCCTTGGGCCTCGAGCAGATCCCGCTGTCAGGCTCTCACCTAGCTGGCAGGGATGGAAGTCACTCGATGGTATTGGTAGTGGACCCAGAGCAGATCCCGTTGTCAGGCTCTCACCAAGCTGGTAGGGTTGGAAGTCACTTGATGGTATTGGTAGTGGACTCCGAGCAGATCCCGCTGTTAGGCTCTCACCTAGCTGGCAGGGTTGGAAGTCACTCGGTGTCATCCTTGGGCCTCAAGCAGATCCCACTGTCAGGCTCTCACCTAGCTGGCAGGGCTGGAAGTCAATCGATGGTATTGGTAGTGGACCCCGAGCAGATCCCGCTGTCAGGCTCTCACCTAGCTGGCAGTGCTGGAAGTTACTCGGTGTCATCCTTGGGCCTCGAGCAGATCCCGCTGTCAGGCTCTCACCTAGCTGGCGGGCCTGGAAGTCACTCGATGGTATTGGTAGTGGACCCCGAGCAGATCCTGCTGTCAGGCTCTCACCTAGCTGGCAGGGCTGGAAGTCACTCGGTGTCATCCTTGGGTCTCGAGCAGATCCCACTGCCAGGCTCTCGCTTAGCTGGCAAGGCAGGAAGTCACTCGATGGTATCGGCCTTGAAATCGCCAGGTAAAGACCAAGTTTCGAATGTCAAGGAATAAGGGGGAAGAGGTGCTGCATAGGCGAGTTTGGACTCGCCCAACCCAGCTCGGCACTGGCAAAGGGGTGGCAAGCCAGGTCTCAGGACCTCGCTGAAGGAAGGCGAGCCAGGCCAGGGCACTTCACGCCTTCGTCTATTTTACTTGGAAGAATTTTTCTGAGTTCAACCTGGATGTCTCGCGGGCGAGATGAGGTGGCGTGACAAGGGCGAAGAGCATCCCGCTCGTGAATCGTCTGAAGCTCGGCAAGCACCCAAAACGTAGCCTCTCGCGGGCGCGTACTAATGACTATCCTACTCACAGTATCTGCCTGCGCGAGGTCGCCTGGGGAAGCACTCGCGGACATACATAGCATAGCAAATAGAACAAAAAACAAAAATGGCATGGGTATGATCAAAAATCTTTCTTTCATTAAATAAATGTGTTTACAAAAAATGTTTACAGGGGCTCGCCTCGGCGGGTAAACCAAAAAAGAAGATGTACAAATTCAGGCCTCCCCCCACCCGAACTAGTCCTCCCCTTCACCCGGCTGGTCCGGAAAGCCCTTCCCGAACATCGTGTCCATCCTGTCCTCTTTCTCACTGGGCGGCGTCGCCGGGAACAAGCTCGGCATCAGGTCTCGGGCGGAGATCTCCTCGCACCCTTGCACCAGCACTCCTGTGTCCTTCATCATTTGGAGGGTGCACTCGGCCTCTTGGATGGAGTTGATCCGCAACCTCTCGGCTAGATTGGCCTCACCAAAGATCCGTGGCCTATTATAGGGGAGGGTAGGGTCAACGTCGCGGGCTGGGAAGAAAATCTCCGCCTGGTGACGGACCTCGCGGTTGAGGTGCTGATTCTCCTCCTTCAGCTTCGCGTTCGCCCCCTCTAGCTCGGCAAGGCGGGCGCACAGCTGGCTAATCTCCTCCCCTTGCTCGGCATTGCAAGCCTGAAGCTCCCCTATGGCCTTGGCATCCTAGTAAAGAGAAAATCCGGTTTAGTATCAGCGCAGAATGTTCTAAGTAAAAGAGAAGAGGAGTGCTTGAAACCGACCAACCCGCCGGCGGCCTGGGCGAGAAGACCCTCGGCGATGCCGAGCCGTCACTTCTGATCAGCGACTTTGTCTTTGGCGATGTCGCGAGCCTGCTCAGCTTTCTGGAGTTGATTGCTGAGGGCGAAGCTGCGGCGAGTCAGCATGTGGTGGAGCTCCATGGTCTGCAGGTGGGCCTGCAGACCCTCATGGCCGAGCTACCGGAGGGTCATATTCTTGTAGGCCTCGGCATCCTCGCGGCCATAGAGGCCGAAGCCGAGGGCATAAGCATGACCGGTGGTGGGCTCGCGGTTATGCCAGGATGGGTGCAGAGTGGATATGGAGACCCGGTGGGCCAGCTCATCCCACAGTTGCTTGGGCTCGCCCGCCGAGTCCTTCCACCGCCCCCCCCCCCCCCCCAAAGTTGAAGAGGGGATATTGCTTCGGCGCCCTGCGCTCGCAAGCCACCCTCTTCGCCGAGGGATGCGGAGAGATCGTCTCCGCGGAAGACGGGGCCTCACCGCTCTTCCGGCCTTTGCTGGTAACCTCCTTCAGCGGGCTCTCTGGCGACGCGTCGGGAAGGGTCTTAGATGAGCATATGTATTTAGGGCTGGGCTATGTTGTTGTTGTTGTTGTTGCCCCCATGGATCCAGCAGGGCTCTCCTCATCTTCTTTGGCAGCCGCTGGCGGTGTGGCGGGTTCGACCCCGCATCCTCAGGTCGCCTCTTGCTGGAAGAGGGTTGGGAGAGGGCCGCGTCATCTCGGCAGGCCACCGCCGCCGCCTTCTCACAAGCAAAGGGGTCCGAGTGTGACCCCGGATCCGCATATGGCGGGTTCGCCGGAATTATCCGCTCCCCTGCGAGAAAATACTTGGAAAAAGTTAGAAGAAACTCAGCAGCAATGTGGCGAGCTCAGCCATCGGGTGAGCTCGGCAAGAAGAGAAGAGAACGATACCTTCTCTAGGTAGAACGGGGGGGGAGTGAGTCAAGGCCCCTTCGCAGGAAGGCGACCTCGAAGTCCTTGTGGAGAAAGTACTTGTGGAGCTCGGCATCGTTGCTGGACACAGCAGGGGGACGGTAGACCTCCACGCCCTTCTCCTGGGGCGAGTAGGGGATGTTGCCGAGATCGCCGTTGATGAAGGCGATCTTGGTCATCCAAGTGTGATGCTTGTTCGCGATCTCGCGAACCTTGATCAGTGAGCCGCCGAAGTAGGCGATCCCATCCAGCGTCGCCTTGTAAGAAAAGAGCTTCCTGAACACTGTCAGGTTGAACTCGATCCTCTCCCGCCAGAGGTAGTTCGCGAACGCCACCATCATCGCGACGGCGTTTGAGTTTAACTACGCGAGTACTGCGTCGTAGTACTGCAGGATTTGCCGGATCTCCGGCCAGAGGGGGAGGCGCAACCCCACCTCGAAATGCGAGATGGGGAAGGCGAGATCATCCTCGTAGAAAGTGTTGATGGCATCCCCCTGCCTCGGCCTTGGCGCCTCGAAACCCGGCAGCACATACTCGGTCTTGAACTCCGCGAGCTCCTCCTCACTGGTGTGCCCCTCGAAGAAGCAATAGTTGGTGAAGTGCTACGCGCACTTGGAGCGGCCGTCAGCATCAGGGTTGGCCTTGCCCATGTTCACAGAGGAAGAAGCAGAGCGCGAGCAAAAAATGAGAAAAGCGCAAGAAGAGAGGGAAAGAAAGCAATAAAGGCACAGTACAGGGTTGGTGAGGGGGGGGGGCTATTTATAGAAAAAGAAATCTGGGGTCAGGCCGCCCAATCGGCTCAGCTCGCCGCCTCAGCTCGCCACCCCAACTCGCCACCCCAGCTCGCCGACTTCCGGCGCGCCCCAACCAAGGCTAAGTCGAACATCGCAATATTTTATTTGAATAACGCCTGTCCAAGAATATTCTAAAAATTACCTATTACAGAAACCATATTCATGAATGAAAAGCAGGCCGCGCGAGCAGGGGGAGCATCAGGATGCGAGTATCGGTCGGCTCAGCAAAGGAGCCGCCCTCTTACCTACCCCGGCCTCGCGGCTCGGGCCCCCTAGACTGCCGCGCTCGGAGCAGCTCGCGGATCCTCCCCGAATTCCTCTGCTCCATCGAGAGGCCGTCATCTATCTCATCCAGAAGCCGGGAGGGGGACATCAGCTCGCCAGCCCGGCCGCTTCGCACCTCGTCGATGAGACGCGCGTAGTCGCGTTGTAGCGTTTCGTTGACCCCCTGCACCTCGCGCAGCCCGCACACCAGCTTCGTGAGAAGCTTGACCTCCCTCCTCGTCAGCTCTACTTGATCCACTTCAGGGCCCAGGTAAGAGTCCAGCGAGCTTGGGGAAGGGAGGGGAGAGTAGTGGGCTGCCCGTAAAGACTCCTCGGCAGCGGATTGGCTGGGTGGAGCTGTGAAGACAAATGTCAGCAAGAAGAGGAATGCAGGAAAAGCTCATGGGGCAAGAGTACAAGCAAAATTGACCTGACGAGCTTGGCAACTCGAAGGAGATGCGGGGAGGGAGGAACCTCAGATCCTTCCCTCGACCTGGGTCGTGAGTCCCAGGCGAGAGGAGCTCAAATCCTGGGGTGGGGATGGTTCCCAGGCCCGCCCCGCGGCCACGTCAGTTTGCCGAGGAGAGGGGGCGCGCACCGGCAAATTCGGCCTCTGCGAGCTAAATCGCAGTATACCGAAGAGAAGAGTCGTGTCCCGGGGATGGATATCCGGTGTCACGAACCGTGAGTCTGCGAGAACGGCCTCGCCTCGCGGTGTGGGCTCTCGCGGCGTGACTCCCCCGCCATCAGGTTGACCGTCCGGGTCGTCGCCGACCACGACAACCTCTCTATCCTTCTCAAGAACTGTCCAAGTGGAGGAGCCGGTCCCCATCTCCAGGGTGGTCCTCAGGTCTTCATAAATTGGCTCGGTTGCTTTGGGGATTGACTTCGACCTCTTTGAGCTGGGCTCGGCAGAGTCAACTTGAGGAACATTGGACGGGACCGCTGTCAGAGCGGCCACGCGAGCAACCGAGGCCTGGCGAGCCCAGTTGAGGCGCTCTTGGATCTCCTGGGGGAGCGGCATCTTGGAAGGGTTAGAGCAAAGTGAAGGGCAAGAGCCAAGCAGGTATGCAGGTATTTATATATAGCCACAGGTGAACCCCACCCAAAGATTCCCTCCAACTCGCCACCCTGCGCTCGCCGCACACTTAGGGTTGGATGTTTCTTTCTGAGCTTTGCCAAGCTCAAAAAGAGCGTGGATTATGTACAATCCCGTGTCCGGCGAGCAAGATCGCCAGGAACCAGACGGATCGGCTGAAGATAGCGGGCGAGCTCGGCAGTAGTGAAGCCGAACCCGAGCTCGACATTCGTCAACCGGAGATCGGCATTCGTCGACCGGAGATCAGCATTCGTCGACCTCGAGCTCGGCATTCGCCGAGCTAGTCCAAGAATCGTCAAGCTCAGGTCAACTGATAGCGACCGAAGGATGGGCGAGCTCACTGTCCCAGCTCGCGCCCTCGCAATGGAGCTCGGCAACAGCAGGCGAGCAGGACCTGCCGAGGTGATCAAGCTCCCCAGCTCTCCTGGATGTGTGAGGTACTTTTTACTATTTTACCCCCGCTGGTCTGCCTATAGCCCTTCAAAACAGCGGAGTCTGGCTGTTGGCAGACCCAGCCAAGGGTTTTCTGGTAATTCCAGGTCAGATCATTTGCTTATTGGCAGTTCAGATTCCAAAAACTATAAATAGGACCCAAGAGGTACCCCAAAAGGCATGCTTCCTGTGCTTTCTTGCTCTAGTTTTCAAGTGCTTTCTGAGGGTACTTTAGCTCGGCCTCTGGCTAAGGAGGGGAAGATCTCTGAGATCTTCCGGGTGTGTGATGGGACCTCCCCGCCGAGCCCTTGGGTCGGTCTTTCCTTGTCTTCTTTATTGTTTTGCTTGCAGTAGTGAAGTAGGTGCGAGACCACCCCTTCCCAAGGGCGAACTCCACAGGAGACCGATTTTCGGTTTCAACACATACCATGTTTCTTAATCAACTCCTTGGTGAACTTAGACTGGTCATCAGTCTGTCTAACTTGAAGTCCCAAAAAGAACTTCAGCTCACCCATACTACTCATCTCAAACTTTCCTTGCATAAGTTTGGCAAACTTCCTACAAAGATTGTTCTCAGTAGAACCAAATATATTGTCATCAACATATATCTGGACTAGGATTATCTTTCCTTTAGATTCCCTAAAGAATAGAGTTTTGTCTATCTTTACTCTAGAGAACTTATTCTCAATAAGAAAAGCAGACAAGGTTTCATACCAAGCCCTTGGGGCTTGTTTTAAACCATATAGAGCTTTCCTAAGCATATACACATAATCAGGATAATGAGAGTCTACAAAACCTGAGGGTTGTTCAACATAGACTTCCTCTTTTAAGTCACCATTCAGGAATGCTGACTTTACATCCATTTGATATACTTTAAACCCTTGATAGGCAGCATAGGCCAAGAATAATCTTATAGCCTCCAACCTTGCCACTGGGGCAAAGGTTTGATCAAAATCAATCCCTTCCTCTTGCCTGTAGCATTTTGCTACCAATCTGGCTTTGTTCTTGATTATAGTGCCATTTTCATTTAGTTTGTTTCTATAGATCCACTTGGTTCCTATGATGTTGTGATCCTTTGGTCTAGGAACAAGTTCCCATACATTACATCTTTTCAATTGAGTCAGCTCTTTTTGCATAGCATCAATCCAGTTTGTGTCTAGCCTGGCTTCTTCAAACTTTCTGGGTCTTATTTGTGACAAGAAGCTAGAACATAGGACTGAGTTCATACTTCTGCTTCTTGTGATAACACCTTGACTTGCATCACCAATAATTTTGTGTGATGGATGATCCTTCAAGTGTCTTCTTGCTGGAGGAAATTTGTCAACCTTATGGCCTTCTTCATTTTCCTCAACCTGATGCTCCTCATTATCTTCTTCATCCAGTGAGACTTGTTCTCCCCCTGGACATCAAGCATCTTTATCTTCATTTAGCCTAGCAGGTACTTCTTCATTGATGGTCAGCTTGTCCAGCCTGTCTGTTAGACCTGTAGAACTAACTGAAGAACTAGACAATTCACTGTTAATCAACTTAGACTCATCAAATACAACATGAACAGATTCCTCTACAACTTGGGTAGTTAAGTTGCAGATTCTGAATTCCCTACTATTATTATTGTACCCAACAAATATCCCTTCTAGGGACTTGGCAGCAAACTTTGTTTGGTAGTGCTTACCATTAACTAAAACATAACACTTGCGACCAAAGATTCTAAAGTAGGAAATGTTTGGTTTTCTGCCTTTCAAAATCTGATAGGGAGTCATCTTATGTTTCTTATTGATGGAGGCTCTATTGAGAACATGACATGCAGTATTTACTGCCTCAGCCCAGAAGTACTCTGTGAGAGTAGTGTCACTAAGTAATGTTCTACTTGCCTCAATTAGAGTCCTATTCTTTCTTTCAGCAACTCCATTTTGCTGAGAAGTTCTTGGTGAGGAGAAATCCTGATGAGTCCCAAGTTCAACACAGAACTTTGTCATACATTCAGAGTGAAATTCAGTTCCATGGTCACTTCTAATTTTGGCCACTAAACTGTTATACTCATTCTGAATTTGTCTAACAAAAGACTGGAAAACAGTTGGGGTTTCAGATTTCTGCCTCAAGAAGAAAACCCATGTGTATTTAGAATAGTCATCCACAATAACTAGTGTGTATATTTTTCTACCAAGACTATGAACTAGCATAGGACCAAACAAATCCATATACAAGAGATAAAAACATCTTATTGAATCTTTGATATCAAGTACATGGAAAGAGGACTTAGTCTGTTTGCCATTTTGACAAGCTGAACACACACCCTCTTTAATGCACTTGACTTGAGGACCATTCCTCGCTAACCCCATGTTAAACAGCTGTCCTATAGACTTATAGTTCAGATGGGCAAGCCTCTTGTTCCATTTGACACATAGTGAAGCTTTTTCTCCTGCAATTCGACAAATGGGTGAGTTGTTAAACTCACAATCTAGGTTAAGACAATAAACATTCCCTTTCCTAGAACCAGTCAAAATGATCTCTTGATCACTTGACCTTTTTATTTGGCACACCCCTTTGAGGAAGGAGATGTCATAACCTAGATCACTAAGTTGACTCATGCTGATAAGGTTATGTTTTAGACCCTTCACATAAGCTACTTTAGTGATAGTAATTGAATCACTAAAGATGTTACCAAATCCTTTGATGATTCCTTTTTCTAATCCACCAAAGATTACTTTGGGTACATTCTCTATGAGTACATAGTCCCTCAACATTCTTCTTGTTCCTATCATGTGTCTGGAACATCCACTATCCAAGTACCATATAGGGGTATGGTCACTTGGATTCACCTACATCAACTACAGAATCACTTACCCTTAGAACCCAAATTGTTATTGGGTCCTAGGTCATTATTAGATTGAAATCATGCAGCTGTTCTGACAGGTAGACTACTCTTGGTTTTAACGCTTGTGTTGAACCAACAATCCCTGGCAAAATGGCCCACTTTTCCACAGCACCAACACTCAAATCTATTATACCTTCGCTTAGGTACAGACTTTACTGCTTTGTTGCCAGCAGTTCTGTTGAGTGAAGGTGCTAGAGAAGTAAACCCCAAGACTTCCTCTTGAACCTGATGGGCTTGCCTATAATGTGATCTAAGGACATTTTCACCCTTGCCCATGAGATCTTCATCCTTACAGTGACCATGAGTACTATCATGATCATACCTGTTTGTTGGTTACATCACTTTCCTAAAGAAAATAGGGGGCTTTGAAGCTAGTGGCTGTGCTGGGGCCTTACCTTTTCTATGAAAATTTGAGGCCCTAGTTCTACCCTTGAAACCTAAACCAGTCTTTCCTTTATGGGAAATGAAATTATCTATGAAAGGCAAGACTGATTTTGGTTTAGAGAATTTAGCCACTAACTCTCTTTCCTGTTGAAGTTTTGCCTCTAGTTTCTTGATGTGATTTTCCTTGAAAGAGATTGTGCCCATCTGAATAACTGTAATATTTTTCAGTTTGGCAATCTCCTTCAGTTTTGAATCTATCAACAAGGCTGTATCTGATGCAGCCTGCTTCATAGACTCAATATCTTTGGCCTGCTCCTTAACAAGAAACTTGCTCCTCTTCAGAGCGTGCAACAACCCACCATACTCATTAATGAGTTGATGCACATCCCCTTCTGATTCAGAACCATCCACATCTCTTGATGCAGAAGTTTCTGATTCTGATACAGTGTAGTAATCTGAAGCTGAGGGAGAACTGCATACCTTACTAGGACTAGGCTGATCCTGGCACTATTCATTTTTTGATAGAGCCATCAGCCCTCTATAACAATATACTTCTCCTCCATTTATGGAATCCAACATTTATAGGAATTCTAGTTCCCTAGAATCCTCTTCTGTTGAGATTAGCCCAACATATGCTTCTGCATTATCTTCATCTCCTGATCATGAAGATGAAGAGTCTGTCCAACTCTTCTGCTTCTAAGCAACAAGGGATTTCTCCTTCTTGCCTTTCACTTGCTACTTCTTCTTATCTTTAGATTCAGTCCTCTTGTCTGGACAGTCAGCTATGACATAACCTGGCCTGTTGCAACAATAACACACAATCTTAGAATTATTTTGTTTACTAGGTTTTGAGGCATACATGTCCTCCTTGGGAGTCTTCTTTTTCTTGTAATACTCATCCTTGGAAAAGGATGTTGATGGTCTGGTTCTCCATTTCTTCTTTTTCATGAACCTTTGGAATTGTCTTGTAAAGGCAGTAAAGTCCTCATCAGATGTGTGGCTATCTGACGTGCTGTTGTCAAGATCTTCTTCTTCAGCCTCAGCACTCCTTCTGGGTGGAGAAGAAGACTTTCTCCAACCCTTTCTTGTGCCTTCATCTTTGAAGGCTACAGACCTTTCTTTGTATTCAGGCCTACTGCTTTTCTCCTCCTCTTTTCTGGCAATGAGCTGCATTTCATATGATAGCAGCTTTACAAATAGTATGGGTGGAGGAGTATCAGCAAGCTTGGCCACTTCTCTGATGGCACATATCTTTGTGTCCCAGTCCTTTGTTAGTGACCTCGGAAACTTGTCATTCAGTTCATATGTGCTGAAGACTCTGCCATAGGTCATCAGCTCATTGACAATCCTGAAGAACTTTTTGTAACATTCATCTATGCTGTCAGTCTTGGCTTGTCTAAAGCTCTAATACTCTTGATTCAGCATAGATTTCCTGTCGTATCTGACTTCTTCTGTTCCTTCCATGTAGACAATTAGGGTGTCCCACATTTCCTTGGATGTTTTACAGTGCACCAGATTCTGAAATATGACATCATCTATAGCACTTACTATAATGTTTTGTGCTCTTTTGTCTAATGTTTCCAGGATGATCTCATCTTTAGTCATTTCAGAATAGCTCTTAGGGGTTTGAATATTTGCATCCAGAACTGAAACCTTCATTGGAATGAAGGGACCCTCTTGTACTGTGATGTAGATTCTTGGATCAGATGCTTCCATGAACAACCTGACCCTTTCCTTCCATATGCCAAAGCATTCTTTCCTGCAGATAGGCAGTTGCATAGATCCAAATTCCTTCTGATTCTCTATTGACCTCATTCTTGAAATCTGTTATATGCCTTGGATCTTCACTCAGAATGTTAGGTAAAACTTTGAGTAACCTCCCTCTGATACCACTTGAAAGACTTGATTTCAAGAGCCTAAACACCTAGAGGGGGGGGGGGTGAATAGGTTCTAAATTTTTCTTAAAAAAACTTTAGCAAATAACAAAATTTATCTCATCACTGCAACAATTCAAATCACAGAATAATGAACACAGCACAACATACACCAGATTTATAGTGGTTCCCCAAGTTCTGGGTACATCCACTTTCCTCCTTCTCCTATCTAGTAATGAACTGGATTCGGCCTAACTTCCTTCCACTTCTCAGGTCCGCAGATCTTACAGCTCAGAACCAAGAATGGTTCCTACAACTCAGAGTGAATCCAGACTCCTACAACTCGGGCACAAGCCCTACCTCAGCCTCTTTCACAGGCCTACAACTCAGAGTGAAACCCCACTCCTACAACTCAGGCAACAGCCCTACCTCAGCCTTTTTCACAGGCCTACAACTCAGAGTGACACCTCACTCCTCCAGCTCATGCAAAAGCCCTACCTCAGCCTTTATTATTACAGGCTTACAACTCAGATCTAACAACAGATCCTACCAGAAATAATTTGATAATGCGATATAGAAATTGCACCAGATGAATCTCTTCACTGGTGAGCTTCTTGATCAGTTCTTGAATGTACTGATCTTCAGATCCAACCTGAGTTAGCCATTTCAAAGCTTCTTGATATAACAAAATAAGGTTGATCTTCACTTGATGTAGAAGTTGATCTTCAGATAGCTTCCTTCTTGAATTCAGAATGAAATCTGAATCTTCCTTGCAGACTGATCTGGATCTGCCTTCATAAGGGTTTCCCCTTTTCTTGTTGTAGAAAACTTCTCTCTGAAGAATTCACTCCTTAATGTAGTGTTCCTTGCTTCTCTTCTCTATTTTTTCACTACTTCACTACAGTATGTTGTATCGAGCCAGTACTTTATATAGAGTTTCCTCCTGATTACCGGCTGATCCGGTTTGTAACAGTCTTCTGACAGTTCTGACAAAAGTGTCAGACCGGTTGGTTAAGGTTTTCCAACACAACATGAATCACTCAGCAAACTGCTTCACATGTGTCGACACAAAATAGACTAAGTGTTGACACAAGTCTTGATGATGTCGACACAACACTCCATGTGTCGACATAGTAATTCTTCTGGTACTCGACACAGCATCTGTTAAATGTGTCGACACAGCTTCTGCTTCCAGTGTCGGCATAACTTCTGGGTGTCGACACAGCTTCTGCTTCCAGTGTCGATATAACTTCTGGGTGTCGACACAGCTTCTGCTTTCAGTGTCGACATAACTTCTGGGTGTCGACAGAACTTCTGCTTTCAGTGTCGACATAACTTCTGGGTGTCGACAGAATTCTGGTGTGTGTCGACACAAGTTTTGTGTGTCGACACAGTCGTTGTCGACAGAATTCTGGAATGTGTCGACACAAGTCCTGTTGATGTCGACACAATCAGTCCCTTGGTGTCGACACAGCGTTGTCGATAAATTTTCTGTGTGTCGACATAAATTCTGGGTGTCGACACAATCTGGACCTTGGTGTCGACACATCCATTCCCAAGTGTCAACACTTGTACTTAGAAAAATATTTCTTCCATTTACTTAACATGCACATGATAACTCAATACAACATCAAATACAACTTGATGCATATCACTGAGTTAGGTGAGGCTTTCCAAATCTGGTACACATTTTCCAATGTACCCAACACATACCTCCCTCCATCTTTTGCAGACCCTCAATGCATGAAGGATAATTTCTCCTCCAATGACCAGCCTTGCCACAGTGGTGGAACTTTCCCTCCTTCCCTGAACCATTCTTTTTCAGTGCAGAAGATTTGGGCTCCAGTCCAGACTTTGGTCCCACCTTCGTCTTCTTGAAGCCCTTGTCCTTGCCCTTTCCTTTATGCACCATCAATATGGGGCTAGCAGGCTTGGCCTTCTTCATGTTTATCTCGGTAGTTCGCAACATACCTAGGAGCTCGGGCAGTTTCTTGTCTATTTCATTCATATTATAGTTCAAGACAAACTGCTCATAGCTGTCTGACAACGATTGTAAAATCAGGTCTGTGGCCAACTCTTGGCTCAGAGGGAACCCTAGTCTTTCAAGGTTCTCTATATACCCAATCATCTTAGGTACGTGAGTACTTACTAGGTCCAGAGCTCCTATTTTGCACTGGAGCAACGCCTTAGTGACATCGAATCTCACTTGACGAGCTTGCCCTTGAAACATTTTCTTGAGATGCTCGTCAATTTCCTGGCAACTCGTGCTCTTATGTTGCTTTTGGAGCTCAGATTTCATGGTCGCAAGTATGAGACATTCGTCGTCTAAGGAGTCATCGAGATACTTCTTATAAGCATCCTTATCAGTTCGGGACGCATTCCCGGCAGAGTCTTTAGGGGATTCCTCTTCCAAAACATAGAGCTTGCGCTCTTGCCTGAGAATAATTCTCACGTTCCTGTACCAGCCCAGATAATTTGTCCCGCTCAACTTTTCCTCTGAAGCATCGCTCTGAGGTTCAGTGTGGAATGTGAACCACTTGCCATGGATTTTCTACAAGGATACAAACAAAGAAAATTGGTACTACAATTCAAAATACAATTTCTGTTTCGATTAAGACTTTAATCAAAACAAATCTCACTGTTTTTATCAAACTGATAACCCTCGATATCAATTCGAAGAGTTTGTGCGAGTAACTCTCTTAGTGGACAAGATCCGTATTTCACCAACACTATGAGTCAGCTTTGGCTTTTCTCTCACAATGTGGTTATTTAGGTAGGCAACACTTGCCAATTGCATCGCTATGCAATTCCTGTATAGCTGATGAATAACACTTTATTCGCATCCATCATATGGTGCATGCCAACCCTATGCCGCTGGGCACTCAACCTTTGAGGTAACCCAGTTAAGATTGAATCAATGTCGATAGTGGATATCACAATTATCAACTCGCACCCTTACCAAGATAGATTAATGCACCTTGCTTTGGCAAGCCCACATTTCATCGATCGAGGCAGGAAGAGTGTCATCCATCGGAAGACATCCTAATACTTAATATTGCTTAAGGGATTTTAATTCTTGATTAACTCTTTAATCATGGTTAACAATTAACCTTTGTGCATATCCATAAATAAACAACAACAAACATAATCCAAATGCATCCCAGATGTGCACTAGAAATATCATCAACACTTGATGAGGCAGGCTAAATCTGAACATCTAGGACACTTCTAAATCTTCAGATTTACATGAACTGGACATGAGCAACACCAACTCCACTTACACAGTAGACAAGCTCGTCTCTCTATGTGAGATTCAAAATCTAACATACTTTGTTTCACAAACAAATAAGAGGGGTGGTTACTGTTAAGGAGTAACTAAGATATCACAACGAAATCACATGGATTTATCAACTTCTGAAACAATGATCATAACACAACCTGGCTTTGATACCACTGTTGGGTTTTACTATACGACATAACAGTTATGCCCCTAGCAGAATATGGAAATAAGGAAAACCCAAAAGAGATTTGTGGATCTTGTGATAACCATTAATTAAGAAGTAATGTGTGCAATAAATAAATTTATACTGTACAACCCATATTTGTCGAGGAAGGCCAGGTCAGCAGAAGTCAAGGTCAACCAATCAAGATAGAAGTCAGATTCAGCACGCAAGACTGCGGAAGGCCCGGGCGAGTACGGCGAGCTCCTCTCGCATACTCGCCAGGTAGGCGACTAGACTAGATACTCGCCCAGCCAGTGTGAGTTCCCTTTGGAAGTCGCATAGTCGCTAGGGGTTGGTGTATAAATATGACCTCCCCCCCCCCTCGTTAGATTTCCCTATAAATAGGACCCCAGGGGTACGAGGTGAGACACGAAAAATCCACTGCATGATACTCGCGAGCTCTCCTTTCCGGATACTAACCGAGCCTTTGGATTCCTTTTCCTAAAAGACCAGCTTGTGGCCTTGTGACTTAATCATCAGGTAGTCTCCCTCATACCTAGTTCGACCACTTTTGGTTGAGAAGGGTTTGCTACTTTCAAGCATCCGGGTACGTGGTGGGTCCTTCCTACCGCAACATCTGGGGTCCTGTTTGCCTTTGTTCTTCATACTAGACATCCTAGCCGTCTCGTATTACCCCTGAACTGGTAACCTTAGGCGGCTTTGATCCGAATTCTAAGGTTGGGATTTTGTCCTTGCTTCAACACTTGGTGCGGTGAGCGTGGATCGCAGCCAAGGAGGAAAATTTGGTGGTTTAGCAAGATGGCCAATGATGGCGAACATGGAGAGTTGGTCAGTAACTCGGAGGGAGCTGGTGATCTCGCGCGAGGTGGCGAGTTCGTGACCATTGTTGCATTCGAGGAGTTCGCGAACAGGATTGAGAAGACCATCTTTGTCGTGTGTTCTCATCGCCCCGATGACACGACGACCTCCACCCCGTCGCGTGACATTAGTGGATGAGGAAGTGCCACCGAGGCGAGCTGGGAAGGAGCCTGCTTGGGCAAGAGAAGAGCGACCGATGCAGTCGCGACACCATACGGCGGGCAGCTAAGGGGTCTGTTTTTGAGATCCAATATCGCCGGCGAGATACCGAGATACTCACCAGTGGAGCGAGTATGATGTTTCCAGCGAGGATGAAACTCGTCACTGCCAGGGAGGGAGGAGCCCCTTCTATGACGAGATCCTTGCCGCCCCCATCCCTGAATGATTCAGAGAGATAGTTCTCACCTACTACTCTAGCAGGGATGACCCTGTCAGGCATCTTCAATGGTTCGAAGATGTCATCTCCATCCTCAACATGTCCGATGTAACGGCCTAGTTTAGAGCTCAGAGGCTACCGCACCACGCTGGGCCGCATAGCTTGTCTCACCTCAAGGCCCGTTACAGGGCTGCAGCCCAATACACCCCAACGCCTCTCCGGCCTGTTTCTCAGCACAGTGAGTTGTTGGCGCTAGGTATCGAACCCGCAACCCTTGTTAAGCAAACCACCCAACGTTCTCATCACCAGTTGAGCTGCAGCTCAGCTGGTGTTGAGAACGTTGGATGGTTTACTTATCAAGGGTTGCGGGTTGTGACATCCGACGCTTTCAAATGTCGATTCTTCTCCATTACCCTTAAAGGCAATGCGAGGGACTGGTTCCACTAGCTGCCAACAGGTTCCGTCCATTGTTTCTCCGATCCGCGTCAGGGCCTCATGGCGAGGTTCGCGACATCCAAGAAAAGGAAGAAGGAAGCAACTGCCCTCTTTAAAATCAACTAAGGGCAGCACAAAAGTCTCGGCCATTACATAGATCGCTTCTAGGAGGAGATCTTGAAGGTGGAGGAGGTGGATAGCTTCACCTTAATGGTGGCCCTGAAGTTCGGGTTGAAACATGGTCTTTTCATCATGGATATGGGGTCCACCCCCCCCCCCCCCCCGAGGTCCTTTGTAACATCTCATTTCCAACTAGACCCCTAAGAGTGGTTTTGGCCATGACTAGGTCACGACAAAACCCTAGGAAGACAGAAATGGGCCAAGAGATAGAAGGCCAAGGTGAGGATCACCATGGTCTGCCTATGGCACAACCTCATCACCAAACCTAGGGTTTGACATTAGGGCTTCACCATGACTCCATGACCCCACCACAACATCACTAACCCATTAGAGGGTCCACTAGAGCCTTAAGGGTCCATTGGAGTCAACCACAGGTGGCCAATTTGACCTAGGACCACCATAAGCCTAAATTGGCCAAGGTGCCCTAACTAAGGGAAATGTACCCTAGTAAAGCCCAACTAACCCTACCAGGGACTCCCTAGACCCAATGTGGGATCAATGGGACACTAAGGACCTATGGAGGACAGTCAAAAGGGTTAAGTTGACCAAAGTCAACTGTAACCCTAAATGGGTCAAACTGACCTACACAAGGGCCAATTGAAGTTCCCTTAGCCAAGTGGACCCCACACTTACCTTCAAAACCCTAGTGAGAGGCCAATGGGTCACCAAGGACCCATTGGGACCAATCAAAAAGGATAAGTTGACCAAAGTCAACTCTAGCCCTAAAGTAGTCAAGGTACCATGCTTAAGGGTCAAGTGACCTCCAAAGGGCCAAGACAACCCCACCTAGACCATAGGGGAGGCCAATGGATCACCAAGGACCCATTAGGGGCAAGCTCAAAGACCAAATTGACCAACCCTAGCCTAGGTTTGGGTCAAGCTAGCCCAAATGGGCTAACTCAAGCTCATGCCCAATTCTCTTGGGCTAACCTTGCTTGGATGGGTGAAATAAACATATGGGCTGCCTTAGGGTTAGGTAGGAGTCAAAATTCAGCTTGGTGAATGGGAGAGAGAAAGAGCTTCAAAGGGAAGAGAGAGAAAGAGAAGAGAAGAAATGGAGGAAGACTTGGGCTCATCCTTCCCCTTCCCCAACCTTCCCCAACCTCCCATTCAATTCCCTAAGTCCAAAGGAGTGCAACCAGCTACCCTTTGACTGGTTTGAGCCACATTTTTCCCCCTACCTACCATGGCCGCCAAGCTTGACCAAGAGCCAATAATGGCAAATGCATTTCCAGCTACCTAACACCCCATTTCTTGTTTTTAAAAGCTTCACTGGACTCCAAGGAGTCATTCCTACCCTTTACCCGAAGGAGCCAGAGCTGTTCACTGTGTTGTTGCAGAAATCCGACCACCACCCCCACTGAAATGGCTTCCCGGCGATCGTCAAGGATTCAGGCCACCAGAAAGGTCCTCTTCCACTCCCTCTCACATGGATAGTTCTTAGCAATCACTAGGATCAAGGTTCAGGCTCAATTGAGCCCGAATCAAATTCGGATTTTCATGGTTTTTCCACAAAAATTCACTTGTTCGGGATCGCCGGAATAGTACTTTCCGGCGGCTGTGACGCCGCCTGAAGATGGACACCACCTCAACGGAGGTGGTGGTGGCGGTGGCCGGCCGGGGAGGTGGCCGGATCGCTGGCGATGGCAGCTGGAAGAAGCTCCAGGACGGTTGAATCTGGACCATCGGCCGAAGGTTGAAGATAAACGGATGCCATCCACAGCTGCTTCAAGATTCGTGCTTTAATAACTTTAAACTTTAGGTTTAATTAATTTGGTTAATTCAAATTCTATCACAATGTTACTATTTAATGTTTTAATTTTTTAAAAATAGTTAGACTCTCTGTATGAGAACATGGTCAACACATGATTTGTAGGCCTATGGGATAACTTTAATTCAAAATTAATTTAAACCAATTTGGGTGATTGGTTTGACCAGGACACCCATTTTGGTGGGGCCTACACATAGGGCTAGGTAGAAATTAAATTGAGTGCCCACCTTTCATCTTTGGTCCACATGAGTTGAAATTTTGGCAGGGAGTCAACCTGGACCATATCTAGGTGCTGCCCAAAAAGGGAAATTTTTGGGGACAAATTTTCTATAGTATTGTAAATTATTTAATTTATCTAGGGTAAGTTAATTTAAGGGCCAAATGACCTCCAAACTCACCCAACTTTTGGTGAGTGGTGCTTGGGGTCATTATACTGCTCTGGTTAAAATTTTATCACATTTGGATGTGGTTTGGACTATAATCATGCAAACCCTAGCTTTGCACTAAAAGGCTATTTTGGTCAAAAGTGCACTTTGGGGTTTTGAGTGGCCAAATCACCTCAACAGAGGTTGAAATTTGGGCCACTGGATTGGCATGACTTTTTGCACCTCCTCATGGAAGATGGAATAGATTGGAATTGGTTTGCCCTAAGATCTAAGGCCATACCCTGAGGAAGGGCTTTTGTGCCTTGTGAAGGGCATGAGTCCTAAACACCTTAGATGAACTTCAAATTTTGTAAGGATGGTACTAGGGTAGATAAAACCCTCTGGTAAAAAGCTTAAAGAATTTTGAAAAGGGTAGGGTCCACAAAACCTTAACCCTAGCTTAGGTCATAAAACTTTTAGTGCTAGTTTAGGTTAGCTAAACTCCTTGAAATATACTGAAATTTGGGTACTATGGGCATAAGGATATAATAAGCCTCTGGTAATTTATTTGGGAATTGTGGATCAATATTTGTAGCACTTCATTTGTAACCCATGAGAATGCCCTAATTAATAATTTGACTATTATGATCTCACTGCCCATTTAAAGGTCATGAAAATTTGGCAGAGGTGGTTTTAGAGCATAATGATCATATATGAATTTTAATAGAATTTTTGGATTCATGATTAGGGCATCTCCTTCACATGTTCATAACTTTGGGAACATGCTAAATAATTCTTATAGAATTTAATACTTGGTAAACAAATTATGAAACTTGATAATTAGTGTTCCTATTTCATTATGCTCATATGAAAAATTATTTGGAATTTTTAGATGGATAATTGTTATACTTTGTTCATTAACCCCTTATCTTGGAATATTATGAGAAAATCAAATATAGACTTTATTATTCTATGATAAATTGTGAAACTTGATCTAGAGTACTTATATGCCCTTAAAATTATCCATGAATTTTATCTGAATTTTTGGAATTATTAATGCTGTAAATTCTCTTAAAATGATGTATTATGGGATATATTTGAAATTAAAATTAAGGGGTTAAACTTTACTGGAAAATTCTGAGACTTTGGATTTAGAGTTGATTATTTATTTTGTAATTAACATAAATTTAGTGGAATATTATCTTGTATAAAATTGGTACTTCATGTTCAAACTTGGGCTTTTTGGCTACTAGAATAAATAAATAAATTATCAGACAAATTAGGAAAATTATTACTTTCTGGATTTATGCTAAAAATGTCATTATAGCCTTCTAATAATTATAATAGAGGTACTGGATGATTATTTGATGTACCTCCCATTTTTGCGAGTCATATAGCTTAAGTGGTCTGCATATAGTAAAAACTACAGAAATCATGTTGGAGTATAATTTGAGCACATGAGATGTGATTAGTGGTTGGCTGTTTTGGATGGTTAAAAATAAGTTCATTATTGGTAGTAGGATGAGTAGAGGGATGGATTGACTAGAGTTAGGCGGTGCCCGAGATCGACGAAAGATCGTCTTCCCCGCAGGGAGGAAGTGTTTAATGTAATAGGGCTAGGTTCAGTAAAATTAATTATGGGTCGGGAAATCGGGTAGCAACCAATAATAGTAAATGCCTTGCGAAAGGGAGCTTTGGGCGTAATCCCATCGTAGTTCCTAGTGCCTTCGAGAGCCCTTCACGGGGTATATGAAAGATATGGTACCTAAACACCTAGAGGGGGGGGGGGTGAATAGGTGACCTAATCCTTTTCTAACTTTGTTGGCAGCCAAACAGTTATATTACAGATTTCTAACTACTTTTGCACAGCAAACAGCAATAACAAAACATACACAGCTAATCCACAACACAATCACAGCACAACACACAGTGTTTTATAGTGGTTCCCCAAGATATGGGTACATCCACTTTCCCCCTTCGCCTATCTAGCAGTGTACTAGATTCGGCCAAACTTCTCCACTGTCTCAGAACCCA
Organism: Platanthera guangdongensis; assembly: GCA_039583875.1. Classification (NCBI taxonomy): domain Eukaryota; kingdom Viridiplantae; phylum Streptophyta; class Magnoliopsida; order Asparagales; family Orchidaceae; genus Platanthera; species Platanthera guangdongensis. The sequence continues at coordinate 178,342,297 of CM077152.1, read as the reverse complement.
AATTGGTTCCTACACCTCAGGCCCAAAGCCTTACAACTCAGCTTTATCCCAAAGCCTACACTCAGCCAATCAAGGGCCTACACTCAGCCAATCAAGGCCTACACTCAGAGATCTCAGTCTCCTACACTCAGGCTCACAAGCCCTACCCTCAGCCTTTATAATTATAGGCTTACAAATCACTCAGATCCAAAGGATCCTACAAGTTAAAAATGTATTACAAATAATAACTCTACAACTCAGAATTAAAGGAGGGGAGTTGAGAGATTCTTGATGAGTTCTTGGAAGAACTCAGCTGGATTCACCCTGACTTAGCTTTCTTCAAAGCTTCTTGAGTAGAACTGAATAAGACTGAATCCTCTGCAGTTGTTCCTTGACCTCTGCCACTTAAGATCCAGAATTGAATCTGAATCCTTCTTCTCAGCCTAGTTCCAGAGGCTGATTTCTTGGATGGAGCCCTCTCTCTCCAACTTCTTAGATCTGCACTTGAACTGCTAGATCTTCTTGTGTTGATACTCTTTGTACCACTTTAATAATTACTTCAACAAGGTGATCAACCTTAACAATAATCTGATCAACAACTTCAACAACTCTGAACAACAGTTTCTGTAAACTGTAGGTGCCTATTTATAGGCTTTCTTCATGGTAACCGGCTGGACCGGTCCATAACTGACTTCTGATATCTCTGACAGGTGCTGTAGACCGGCTGGAACGGCAGCTGTCAAATCATCCAGTCATTTCTTGAAATTCTCTAATTGTCTGAAAGTGTCGAGACTTTCTGTCTTTAAGTGTCGACACTTATAGACCAAGTGTCGACACATGCTTTGTAAGTGTCGACACAAGTCTACAAGGTGTCGACACATATCCTTGTATGTCTCGACACAGATTCTTCTTCATGTGTCGACACTGAAATTGAGTGTCGACACAAGTACTTCATCTTCTTTCTTTAGCTGTATTCTTCTAATTGTCGACACATCACCTTTGTGTCGACACAACTTCTTGTGTTGAATCTGTTAAGTGTCGACACTGCTTCTTGGTGTCGACACATAGTTTTCTATGTTGATTCTTGCTGAGTGTCGACACAGCTCCTTGTGTCGACACACCTTCTTCTTGTTGAGACTTCAGCTGAGTGTCGACACATTACTTTAGTGTCGACACTTGTACTTAGAATATTTTGTTGATAATTCTGTTCTTTGCTAAGTGTCGACACAGCTCCTTGTGTCGACACTTTCTTCAAGTGTTGAGTCTTCAGCTGTGTGTCGACACATTGTTCTGGATGTCGACACATACTTCAAATGCTGACTCTTCTGTTGAGTGTCGACACATTGTGTTGAGTGTCGACACTTACTTCAAGTGCTGACTCTTCTGTTGAGTGTCGACACATTGTGTTGAGTGTCGACACTTACTTCAAGTGCTGACTCTTCTGCTTAGTGTCGACACATTGTGTTGAGTGTCGACACTTGTACTTAGTCTCTGCAGACTTTTGCTGAGTGTCGACACAGCTCCAAGTGTCGACACTTTCTGGTGTAGACTTAGCTTCACTGGGTGTCGATACAGCTCCTTGTGTCGAAACTTTCTGTCTGCACTTTTCTTCACTGAGTGTCGACACAGCTCCAAGTGTCGACACTTTCTGTCTGCTGTCGACTCTGCATCCCAGGTGTCGACACAATGACTCCAAGTGTTGACACTGCTTGTCTGGGTGTCGACACAAGCTTTCTTGAGTGTCGACACTTTCCCTCTGGGTGTCGACACATGGACTTAGAAACTTTTTGCTTCAGTCCAGTACTTTCTTAACCTGCACAAGTAACTCAAACATACATCAAATACATTATGATGTATATCATTGAGTTGGGTGAGGCTTCTTCAAATCAGGTACATTTGACCAATGTACCCAACAATCTCCCCCTATTTGGAGAAGTCATAACCCTTAGTCAATGATATACACCATCCATAATTAAAAATTACAGAATGATGTAAAGCAGATTATAAACAACAGGGTAAACATAAACATGTAATATTTCACACATGTATACACATTCAACATTGCAGAACAAACAAGAAATAGACATATTCTCAGAACAATCATGAAATATATTTATCATATATTGTTCTAACATTTTTCTAATACATCTTCAATGGTTTACAAAAATGTTTTTCATTCAAAAGATTACAACAATCTTCAAGTCAATTCCTAATCTATTTCTGGTCTGGTTCTTTGATAACTATGCCTTTGCCAGGTTGGACTTGAGCTTTGATAGTGGCTTCAGCAGTTTCAGCAACAGCAGGCTTCTTGCCTTTTAGATCTTTCTGTTTGAGTGCTTCTGCCTTGATCTTCTGCCTCTCAAAGTAGTGATATGGCTTGGGGAAGTACTTGCTAGGCTCCACTGCAGTAGGAGGTAGCTTTCCCATCTTTGCCTTTCTTCTATATTGAACAATGGCCTCTTGTCTTATTTCATGTTTCCTCCATTCTGCTTCAGAGAACCACTTGTTCCTTTCATGAGCATTGTCCTTGGCAGCTTTCCAGGCAGTTAAAATTATATTCCTAGAGGTAGGGCTCCACTGTTCAAAATTTGGCTTTTGTTCTGCTTGTTCCCTAAACCTCTTCTTTGACAACCTTGCCTCTTCTTCTTTCTCTAATGCCTCTTGCATAGCTGCAGAAATAGGTTGAACAACCTTTTCCAGAACAACATTTGACTTCCCTGCAGTTGGGCTATACATCTGGTGAATATCAGCTTGCACCATGTCAAAATCTGGTGGAGTATATATGACCTGAGCTACCTCTGGTTGCTCACCTCCAAGATATGCACTTTGAATCCCAGATTCAGCAACATTGTCATCATCACAGAGTGGAGGATAGCCCAGTGTAGCTCTGATGGAATTAGATATCCATTTTGCATGGTCAGAGCTAGCTTTGACTAAAACTCTCTCCCCTTTATGACTTCTTGGGCAACATGATCTCTTACATCATCCTTCTGGAATCTGATTTGACTATCCAAGTACCTGATTCCATCTTTAAAGTAAGGTTTGAGCTTAGTGAGCTGTTCAGAGATGGCCTTCTGGGAATCTTGAATTGCAGTCTTGACAGCAGTAATCTCAGCTTAAAATACTGTATCAAAGTCAGCCTTAGCAGCATCAGTAGATGTAGAAGGTTCATCAGCCTTGTTCTTCAATGCAGTGACTATAGCATTGTGGGATTCAGTCAAATTGTCATTCATTCTTAATTGATTTTCAAGAACATATCCTTGTTTCAATGCTATATCATCTACATGTGCCTTGATCTTCTCTTGGTGTGTTGCCAAATACACCACTGCATTCCCACCCTTGTAGAAGCAGTCTGTCATCTCCTTCTTGTTGAGATTCATCTCAAACCTTATAGACTTTATTTCCTGTGCAAGATCAAACTGTAGGGTCTTGTGCCCTTCATCCACATATGTCTCAATTGCCTTTCTTTGCTCATCCAATTTTATCTGTAGTGCAACCATTAAAGCACTATAATCAGCAGTTGGAGCTTGCTGAACTATAGGCTGTGGGGCAATGGATTGCAAAGCTTTCTTATAACTCTGACTTCTCCTCTTGAAGACATAGAGTTTCTTCTTCTTAGCCTTTGCAGCCTCATCTTCTTCAGATTCTGAAGTGCTGGCTATTTCAACCCTTTCCTTAGGGCTTGGAGGTTTGTCAGCTTGCACATCAGGTGCTTTCTCACTTTCTGGCCTTAAAGGCTCTTCCAGAACTGTCAGTTGCTCCCCCTCAGCAGCAGCACTCTTATCTTCAGCAGCAGCATCCTTGTCCATGTTAAAATCTTCTTGATCTAGATTTAGAAACAAATCTTCCATTGTATATTCAGGTGGAGACTGTGCAGGAGAAGTTCTTGGTTCTTCAACCACTTGAGAAGTATCATCTCGAACTATAGCAGATGTGTCAATATCTGGAACTTGACTGTCTAGCTGAGTTTGCTGATGTACATCAGACAAATCAGAATCTACTATAGAAAAATTCAATGTATTTAGGTCAATGAGTACCTCTTGTATGATGTTAGTGGCTTGCTCACTGTCTAGTGTAGATGACTTTCCTACAACTGGAGGCTCCCCCTGGCTTTGATCCCTGTGGATGGGGCTAGCCTGTGGTAGCTCCCCCTGGATCTCAGCAATATCTTCAGCAGCAGGGGTCTTCTCTGTAGCCACTTCCTCTTGATCATCAGGAGTGAAAACAACTTGTTCTTCACTCCCTGAACTGCTGGAGGACTCCTGTGCCACAGGAGCTGTCTTCCTTTTCTTCCTTGGAGGAGAATCTTTCTTAGTAACTGTCTTCTCTGGGGTAGGCATTTCCTTGGACAACACCCTGTCCCATCTGGAAAATATCCTTTGATCCATCTTCCTCATGTGGTTGATCTTACTTCCTGCAGCTGTAGTCATTACCTCTGGTATGGTACCAACTAGGTAGAGACTAAGTATTCTGCCCAGGTTGGGCTTCTTCAGACTCTCCTTGATCTTGTCAAACACTATCATTGACCAATCAGTTTTAATAGTGAAGATGATTCTTGTCATTATTTCAAACATGTAGGCAGACACTCTGTCATGCCCTCCAGTCTTGCTGAGTAAGACTTTTCCTACAATTTCAGACATGAACTTTCCTTGGTTATTCATGCCTTTTCTGTTGAATACAGATCCTATCTTCATCTTAGGATCAAGACCACACCAGGTTAAAGCTTCCCTGGTCATTGAAGCAGTAACCTCTTCTTCATCTTGAATTTTGGGTAGCTGGAGCACCTTCCTCAGATTCTTTGGTGAAACCTTGACCTTAGTCCCATGAACTCTGGATTTGATTCTGAATCCAGATTCATCGACTGCAGCTCCATTAAGGAATTCAAGCACTTCCTTCTTCCAAATCCTTGTAGGTTCAGACAAAAGATATTCTAGTCCAGAATCGGTGACTAGGGTTACTACAGCCTGAATTTCTGCATCTGCTTCGTCGAACGCGCCGCGCACTAGCTCATAGCCCTCGTTAACGTTCTCCTCAAGCTTAGGTGCCATTAGGGTTTGTAGAATTTGTCTTTAGAAAAGAGAGGTGTCGACACAGGAGTTTTGGTCTCGAAACTTTGAAAGCGTGTCGACAAACAAAGACAGAACCCTATTTATACCTTTCTGATTTTGAAGATGAACAGGCGGGACAGCTAGCTTAACATGTGTCGACACTGGCAATAAGTGTCGACACTGACTTATAATGTCTCAACACATATATGTCGACACAAGTTTAGTCAACAGATGTTATGTGTCGACACATGTTTATGTGTCGACACCACACTACTCGACGAATAGTCGAGACTTTACTTAGAAAATTCTGAGTAAAAACCTAAGTGTCGACACCACATTGGATGTGTCGACACCTACTTGACATGTGTCGACACTAACATTCTGAAGTGTCGACACCAACTTCCTAGATGTGTCGACACCTTTTTCCTGAAGTGTCGACACTACTATACTGTGTCGACATAGACTTGTCTATGTGTCGACACCTTTTTACTTAGCCAATTTTAATTCTGTAAACTTAGCCTAAGTTTATCATTCCTAGTTCAATTTTAAATCTATTGAACTTAGCTTCTTCTAGTGGCTTAGTAAACATATCAGCTACTTGTTCATCTGTTTTAACATATTCTAATAAAATATCTTCTCTTTCTACATGCTCCCTAAGAAAATGATATTTAATCTCAATATGTTTTGTCCTACTATGGGATACAGGGTTATTAGCTATTGAAATAGCACTTGTAGAATCACAGAAAAGTGGAGTTCTACTTACCTGAAATCCATAGTCCTCTAGCTGATGTTGAATCCACAGAAGTTGAGCACAGCAACTTCCTGCAGCCACATACTCTGACTCAGCTGTGTAGATAGCCACACTGGTTTGCTTCTTGCTACTCCATGAAATTAGTCTCCCACCTAGGAATTGACAGGTTCCAGTAGTGCTCTTTCTATCCTCTTTGCATCCTGCAAAGTCTGCATCTGAATAACCTGTTAGATCAAAATCTCCATTCCTAGGGTACCAGAGGCCTAGATAGGGAGTGCCCTTTAGATATCTCAATATTCTTTTAACTGCAGTCAAATGAGACTCTTTAGGGCAGACTTGATACCTTGCACAAACACATGTAGCATACATGATGTCTGGTCTACTAGCAGTCAAGTATAATAGGGAGCCAACTATCCCTCTATACAAGGTTTCATCTACAGGTTTTCCTGCATCATCCTTGCTAAGAGACATACTTGACCCCATAGGAGTCTTCATGGTACTGGATGAATCCATACCATACTTCCTTATGAGTTCTAGGGTGAACCTTGACTGACAAATGGACAAACCACTCTCAGTCTGTTTAACTTGGAGACCCAAGAAAAACTTCAGCTCTCCCATACTACTCATCTCAAACTGACCTTGCATAAGTTTTGCAAACTTTTTGCAAAGGCTGCTTTCAGTAGACCCAAATATAATGTCATCTACATATATTTGGACTAGTATGATTTTGCCTCTAGATTCCCTAAGGAATAGAGTCTTATCTATTTTCCCCCTTGAGAATTTGTTCTCAATGAGGAAACTAGATAGGGTTTCATACCAAGCCCTAGGGGCTTGCTTTAACCCATATAAAGCTTTCCTAAGTCTATAGACATAATGAGGTAGAGTTGGATCAACAAAACCTGAAGGCTGCTCCACATAGACTTCTTCTTTCAAATTACCATTTAGGAATGCTGACTTGACATCCATTTGGCATACCTTGAATCCTTGATAGGTTGCATAGGCCAAGAACATTCTTATGGCTTCCAGTCTGGCTACTGGAGCAAAGGTTTGATCAAAGTCAATACCTTCTTCTTGCCTATATCCTTTAGCAACCAGTCTAGCTTTATTCTTAATGATGACCCCTTGTTCATCCATCTTATTCCTGTAGATCCACTTAACTCCTATTACATTGTGGTCTTTAGGTTTAGGAACAAGTTCCCAAACCTTGCACCTCTTGAACTGATTAAGCTCTTCTTGCATTGCTTCAGTCCATTGTGGATCTTGTATTGCTTCTTCAAACTTCTTAGGTTCAACTTGTGACAGAAAGCTGGAATAGATTGCAGCATTCTGATTTCTGCTCCTTGTTTGAACTCCTTGTCTTGGATCTCCAATAATCAGCTCTACTGGATGATCTCTAAGATGCCTGTGGGCTGGAGGCATCCTCACTTCAGGTTGAACCACTTCAGCATCTGCATCATGTTGTATATCTTGGATTTCTTCAGCAATTGGCACATGTAGTTCTCCCTCTGGACAGCAGCTACTCTCCTCTCCTTGCTGTCTTGCAGCAGGCACTTCTTCTATAGTAAGCTTGTCCATTTTCTTTGTCAAACCTGTGGGGCTGCATACACTGCTAGACAACTCATTATTAATAAGTTTAGTCTCATCAAAAACTACATGCACTGATTCTTCTACAACTTGTGTAGTCAAGTTGTAGACTCTATAAGCCTTACTATTATTGATGTACCCAACAAAAATTCCCTCTTGGGACTTGGCAGCAAACTTAGTTAAGTAAGACTTCCCATTGTTAAGTATGAAGCATTTACAACCAAAGATCCTAAAATAGGATAGGTTTGGTTTCCTGCCTTTCACTACTTCATAGGGGGTCTTGTTAAGCCCTTTAGTGATGGTAGCCCTATTTATAACATGGCATGCAGTGTTAACTGCTTCAGCCCAGAAATACTTAGGCAGTGATGTATCACTTAGTAGGGTTCTACCAGCCTCTATCAAGGTCCTATTCTTCCTCTCAGCAATGCCATTTTGCTGAGGTGTTCTAGGTGAAGAGAATTCTTGAAATAACCCAAAGTCTTCACATAGTTTTGTCATGCTTTCAGACTGAAACTCAGTACCATGGTCACTTCTAATCTTGACCACAGTACTATTTAGTTCATTCTGAATTTGCTTGACAAAGCTGTAGAAGACACTAGGTGTTTCAGATTTCTGTCTTAAGAAGAACACCCAGGAAAACCTTGAGTAGTCATCTACAACTACAAGGGTATAGACCTTCCTACCTAAGCTGTGAACTGGCATTGGACCAAAGAGATCCAAATGCAAGAGGTACAAACACCTCACAGCATCTTTGTTTTCTATGCTTCTAAAGGTGGATTTAGTCTGCTTGCCCTTTTGACAAGCTGAGCAAATGCCATATTTAACACACTTAACTTGAGGACCATTCCTCACTAACTCTTTGCTAAAGAGTTTGCTAATAGTCTTGTAGTTAAGATGGGCAAGCCTCTTGTGCCATTTGACACAATGAGAGACTGTCTCATCTGCTACAAGACAAACTGGAGAACCATTGTTCTCAACCATAATGTCTAGGCAGTAGACATTCCTCTTTCTATATCCTGTCAAAATGATCTCTTGATCACTTGACCTCTTGATATGACAACCATTTTTAACAAATGAGATGTCATACCCTACATCACTTAATTGACTTATACTTATTAGGTTGTGTTTCAACCCTTTAACATAAGCCACTTGAGTAATGGTAACTAAGTTTGAAGAAATGTTACCAAACCCTTTGATGATTCCTTTTTCAGAACCACCAAAGGTCACTTTAGGACCATTTTTGATTGGAATGTAGTCCTTCAGTAGTCCCCTTGTTCCAGTCATATGTCTGGAACATCCACTGTCCAAGTACCATGTAGGGGTATGGCCACTTGGACTAACCTGCAAAACAAATTAATGAACCTTAGAACCCAAAGTATTCTTGGGTCCTTGGTGATTGTTAGTTTGCAATTTGACAAACCTACCTACTGGCTTTCCAACAGGTAGTTTGGAACTCACTTTGGCACTCACATTGTGCCAACAGTCTACTGCAAAATGGCCAACTTTGCCACAGCACCAACATTCAAATTTATTGTACCTTTGCTTAGGTACTGCCTTGGCTGTCTTGACTACAGCAGGCTTGTTGAATGTTGGGGCTTTGCCCTTGGACTTATACTTGGACTGCTCAGTCCCTGCAGGTCTAATAAAGCCCAGTCCAGCTTTACCCTTGTGATGAACAAATTCATCAATTATGGGTAACACTGACTTAGGTTTAGAAAACCTAGCAACCAAGTCCTTCTCCTTCTGAAGATTGTTCTCCAGACACTTAATTTGATCATTCTTAAAAGTGATAGTTCCCATCTGAATCACTGTTATGTGTTTCAGCCTGGCTATCTCATTCAGTTTTTGATCAAATTGCTTCTCAAAATCTGTTGCAGCAGCTTTAAGATCAGCAATTTCCTTTGCCTGACTTTTGGCAAGGGACTTGCTTTTCTTGTAAGCTTGCAACAGCACTCTATATTCATCTATAAGTTGATGAATATCATCCTCAGACTCAGATACATTCTCATCACTTGATGAAGAAGAATCTGAATCTGAACTAGAACAAGAAACTAAATTTAAACTTGAACTTTGTACCTGACTGGGTCCTGGCTGCTCCAGGATTTTGGCACTTTCTGTCAAAGCCATTAGCCCTTGGCAATGACTGTCTTCTTGTTCATAAATTGACTCCAAGATCTGTATGAATTCTTCCTCTTCTTCTTCAGCAAACAGCCCTATGTAGGCTTCAGCCTCAGACTCAGTTTCTGAAGAAGAGATATCTGATAGAGTCTTCTCCTTCTTAGCAACAAAAGACTTTTCTTTCTTCCCTTTGAAGTGAGTCTTTTTCCTGTCACCAGATTCCTTTCTCTTCTCTGGACAATCTGCAATAACATGGCCCTGTCTATTGCAGCAATAGCAAACAATCTTTGAACCAGTTGCCTTGCTTGATTTTGTCCTTTTCTTGTCATTCTTTGAAGACCTCTTTTTCTGATAAGAGTCTTCCTTTCCTTGTGATGTAGAAGGCCTTGACCTCCACTGTTTCTTTTTCAAAAACTTCTGAAAGTGTCTAGTGAAAGCAGCAAAGTCTTCATTACTTTCACTGCTCTTAGACTTTGTGCTGACAGACTCATCAGACTCTGATTCAACTACCTCTGGAGGTGGAGTTAAAGACTTATTCCTGCACTTTCTGGGAACTTCTGTCTTGAAAGCAACAGTTCTTTCTTTGTGCTCAGTCCTTGTTGATTTCTCCTCCTCTTTTCTCACTGTTAACTGCATTTCATAAGACAATAGCTTGCCAAACAGTGTGGGAGGAGGAATTTCCCCCAACTTAGCCATTTCTCTTATGGCACAGATCTTGGTGTCCCAATCTTTGGTTAGGGACCTTAGGAACTTGTCATTTAGTTCATAGTTACTGAACTCTCTTCCATAAGACATGAGTTCATTAACTATTCTGTAAAATTTCTTATAGCACTCAGTGATGCTATCACCCTTTCCTTGCCTAAAGCTTTCATACTCCTGATTTAGCAAGGACTTCCTATCTTGCCTAACTTCTTCAGAACCTTCCATATAGACAATGAGAGTATCCCACATCTCTTTTGCTGTTTTACAGTGAATTAAGTTCTGAAAAGTTGCATCATCAATGGCACTCACTATTATGTTCTGTGCCCTCTTGTCCATGGTGGCCAGGATAATTTCATCCTTAGTCATCTCAGAGAAATCCTTTGGAGTTCTCTGGTTTGCATCTAGAACTGAAATCTTCATAGGCACATAAGGCCCTTCCTTTACTGTGATGTAGATTCTAGGGTCTGAGGCCTCCATAAATAGCCTTACCCTTTCTTTCCAGATCCCAAAGATCTCCTTTCCGCATATGGGTAATTTCATGGAACCCAATTCCTTGTGATTCTCATAGGAACCCATGTTTCTTGATTTTCTTGAATTTCTTGAATCTATGTTTTGCCAACACTGAATCTGCCAAACAGGATCTCCTCAGACTGTTAGTCCTTGTTTTGAGTAACCTGGCTCTGATACCACTTGAAAGATATGGTACCTAAACACCTAGAGGGGGGGGGGGTGAATAGGTGACCTAATCCTTTTCTAACTTTGTTGGCAGCCAAACAGTTATATCACAGATTTCTAACTACTTTTGCACAGCAAACAGCAATAACAAAACATACACAGCTAATCCACAGCACAATCACAGCACACAGTGTTTTATAGTGGTTCCCCAAGATATGGGTACATCCACTTTCCCCCTTCGCCTATCTAGCAGTGTACTAGATTCGGCCAAACTTCTCCACTGTCTCAGAACCCAAATTGGTTCCTACACCTCAGGCCCAAAGCCTTACAACTCAGCTTTATCCCAAAGCCTACACTCAGCCAATCAAGGGCCTACACTCAGCCAATCAAGGCCTACACTCAGAGATCTCAGTCTCCTACACTCAGGCTCACAAGCCCTACCCTCAGCCTTTATAATTATAGGCTTACAAATCATTCAGATCCAAAGGATCCTACAAGTTAAAAATGTATTACAAATAATAACTCTACAACTCAGAATTAAAGGAGGGGAGTTGAGAGATTCTTGATGAGTTCTTGGAAGAACTCAGCTGGATTCACCCTGACTTAGCTTTCTTCAAAGCTTCTTGAGTAGAACTGAATAAGACTGAATCATCTGCAGTTGTTCCTTGACCTCTGCCACTTAAGATCCAGAATTGAATCTGAATCCTTCTTCTCAGCCTAGTTCCAGAGGCTGATTTCTTGGATGGAGCCCTCTCTCTCCAACTTCTTAGATCTGCACTTGAACTGCTAGATCTTCTTGTGTTGATACTCTTTGTACCACTTTAATAATTACTTCAACAAGGTGATCAACCTTAACAATAATCTGATCAACAACTTCAACAACTCTGAACAACAGTTTCTGTAAACTGTAGGTGCCTATTTATAGGCTTTCTTCATGGTAACCGGCTGGACCGGTCCATAACTGACTTCTGATATCTCTGACAGGTGCTGTAGACCGGCTGGAACGGCAGCTGTCAAATCATCCAGTCATTTCTTGAAATTCTCTAACTGTCTGAAAGTGTCGAGACTTTCTGTCTTTAAGTGTCGACACTTATAGACCAAGTGTCGACACATGCTTTGTAAGTGTCGACACAAGTCTACAAGGTGTCGACACATATCCTTGTATGTCTCGACACAGATTCTTCTTCATGTGTCGACACTGAAATTGAGTGTCGACACAAGTACTTCATCTTCTTTCTTTAGCTGTATTCTTCTAATTGTCGACACATCACCTTTGTGTCGACACAACTTCTTGTGTTGAATCTGTTAAGTGTCGACACTGCTTCTTGGTGTCGACACATAGTTTTCTATGTTGATTCTTGCTGAGTGTCGACACAGCTCCTTGTGTCGACACACCTTCTTCTTGTTGAGACTTCAGCTGAGTGTCGACACATTACTTTAGTGTCGACACTTGTACTTAGAATATTTTGTTGATAATTCTGTTCTTTGCTAAGTGTCGACACAGCTCCTTGTGTCGACACTTTCTTCAAGTGTTGAGTCTTCAGCTGTGTGTCGACACATTGTTCTGGATGTCGACACATACTTCAAATGCTGACTCTTCTGTTGAGTGTCGACACATTGTGTTGAGTGTCGACACTTACTTCAAGTGCTGACTCTTCTGTTGAGTGTCGACACATTGTGTTGAGTGTCGACACTTACTTCAAGTGCTGACTCTTCTGCTTAGTGTCGACACATTGTGTTGAGTGTCGACACTTGTACTTAGTCTCTGCAGACTTTTGCTGAGTGTCGACACAGCTCCAAGTGTCGACACTTTCTGGTGTAGACTTAGCTTCACTGGGTGTCGACACAGCTCCTTGTGTCGACACTTTCTGTCTGCACTTTTCTTCACTGAGTGTCGACACAGCTCCAAGTGTCGACACTTTCTGTCTGGTGTCGACTCTGCATCCCAGGTGTCGACACAATGACTCCAAGTGTTGACACTGCTTGTCTGGGTGTCGACACAAGCTTTCTTGAGTGTCGACACTTTCCCTCTGGGTGTCGACACATGGACTTAGAAACTTTTTGCTTCAGTCCAGTACTTTCTTAACCTGCACAAGTAACTCAAACATACATCAAATACATTATGATGTATATCATTGAGTTGGGTGAGGCTTCTTCAAATCAGGTACATTTGACCAATGTACCCAACAGTATACCTTGGGCAGACCTGGGCTAAAGTAAACGGTAGGAGTGATAGATCTTAAAGAGCAATTAGAATAATTAGGGGTTCACTTTCACACACCCCGGTGTCTCGGGGAGTTGGTTTGACTCGGTTGACATTTGTGGAAAAGGGCAAGATGGCCCGGCGAGCTTTGGCTCGGTTGATGATTGTAACGGACAGGATGGTCCGGCGAGCTTTGGCTCGGTTGATGTTTGTGATAGACGGGATGGTCCGGGGAGCTTTGGCTCGGTACTGATACGTTAAATTTGCATGTGCATAAAAGGAAAGAAAATTAAGGTGGTGGGTCATCTGTATTGGAGGGTCGATGCACCGACGCCAATACGCTGACTCGGTTAGTGCGGTTAGCACTTCGCCAACAGAAGTCCGGTGCGCCAGCCGGCAAGAGTATGCAGGAGTCCACTTCGTGCACCAAGAGTTGAGGTGTACGATAGGTCTGACCGGTAGTGCTTTACTGGTTTAGAGGTGGGCGAGGCCCAACCCACCGCTTCCATCTGCCACTACGGAGGTATCCTGGGAGGTTACGACTCCAGAAAGGGGGAACTAAAGGTCTGTGTGCACAGAGTCGGGTGTGTGTGTTGCACTTGCATGTTCCATCATACCCACTTGCATGTCATAGCATAATCGATTCATTTAACCCCTGACACCTAAGGTATAAGTGGAATGGGACGCTTATACCTTAGGACCTGCAAAACGACCACTTAGTCTATAAGCTTTTATGGCAAGTTTATAAATTAAAGGTTAAATTCTTTATATATATATAATGCTGTTATTAACCGACACCCCAACGTATAAATTGGTATGAGACTTTTTATATGATGGGAGCCCTGTAAAAGATCCCTTGCTTATACGTTCCGTATAAGTTAAGGTTATTTTTCATACTATGCTTTACTGCCACATGTACTATAAAAATTGCTAGTATAGGTCCGCTGCCATCTGATTCTTGATTACTCTCCGCCTTCAAGTCCTCCCCTTTCTTCCTCTCCGCTCGGTGCCTAGGGGCCATGGGGGAAGGGCGGAGGATGATAGGACTTAGTCTTTTAGACTAACGGTTTTCGAACCACATCATTTTAGGGGACCGTGGAGCCCAACATGGAGGAGCAGCCCCAGTGGTCGGCACGCTTGGAGATCGGGCAGTCTAGTTCCGGAGTTCAGACGGCAGGGACTGTGAGTCCTGATCGCTACTAGTAGTTATATTAGTTTGCTTCCGCGTTGAGAGATTTGTAGTGAGGACATGATGTACTGGGCATGAGCCCAAGATCTTATATTTCTGTGTATCTGTGGACACTCCCTTCGTGAAGATTATTTACATATTTATGTGATTTCTGTGTACTTGCTTTACTATTTTGCTACCGTTGCGATCGATTTGGCCGGCAGGATCGGCGTTTTGTAGTGATGACCTTCCCGGGTGCGAAGGTGTCACCGCAAAGCGACGGTTCTAGGCCTAAGACCCCGGTGTTTTAAAAAGAAAAAAAAGGGAGGTCTTACATCCTTTGAGGAGATGATAGAAAGGGCAAATACTTTTGTCCGAGGAGAGGAGAAGAACAAAGATTTCTTTGCGTGGTTTGACAGGGATGCAACGTTGGAAAGGGGGAAAGCACGACCTTCAATGACGAGGGCCGGAAGATCTCCGGAGAGGCAGGTCAAAAGGAGGAAGGAGGAGCCGAGGAGAAGAGAGGAGAAGAGGAAGAGAGAAGAGCCCAAGAGGGTGGAAGAGAGGAGGCAGGAGAGGCCTCGAATTCAAGAGGAGAGAAGGCCCGCAGAGGCCCAGACAAGGAGATGGGAATATAGGTGATTCCAGTACCCCGAAAATCACCCCCAGTGGAGGCCACCAGCGAGACCGCATTTCCAACAGGAGAGGAGGAATGACAACCGTTAAGAGGAAGGCAGAGGAGGAGGAAGGAGGGAAGCAATGGCCATCGTCTGTCAGGGGAACAAGGGTTGCTGGAGGGAGCAACGAGCGATGCGACAAGAAGCAGAGATCCCCCTTTACTGCAATATCCATCGAGTAGAGGGGCATGGGACGTTGGATTTCCTGGAGTTCTGGGAAGCGAGGAGGAGGTTGGAAGCAGTAGTTGCGGAGAGGGAGCAGCAGAGGCAGGAGGCTCTGGTGGGATAAGTGGCATTCCAAGCTCCGCCGAGGAGGAGGAATGAGGATCGTGTCGACCTATAATGTCACGGAGAGGTGATCCATGGCCCAGGATGTGGGCATGTCAGGGTAATCAACGGAGGAGTCGGGCTCGGAGATTCCTGCAAGGGAAGTCTCCATCAAATATACAATAAGAACGCCGCCTCGACGTTGTAGAACCTGCCGCCATTAGAAGAAATCACTTTCTCAGAGGAGGATATGCTGGGGAATGAGAACCCCTTCCACGACACCCAGGTTATTCAATCTGTCATTGAAGAATTCACCGTCGACCGAATTCTCGAGGATAACGGGAGCTCGGTGAACATAATCTTCAAGAGAACTTTTGTCGGGCTTCAGGTGGAAGCATCTCGGGTCCAGGCTGCGGATGGACCCCTCTTTGGCTTCTCTGTAGAAAAGAAAGAAGTGGAGGGGCAGTGGAGCTTCTTGTTACTCTCGGTGGGACTTCGATCTGATGTCGCTTTGTCATCATCGATACGTCGAGTGGATACAATGCCATCTTCGGGCGGCCCCTCATCAACTATTTCAAGGTTGTCCCGTCGTCTTATCATCAATGATTAAAGTACTGCTGAGGGGATGTCCAATTCAGGATCACGGGGGATCCGGAAGCCTCTAGAGAGTGTTACCTAAATGCTGCAAGTACCATCAGCTTGATGGGGGGATGTAGAGAAGTTGGAGGAGTTGCTGGAAAGGGAGGAAAGACTGCGTGCGGCTGAAGAGATAGAAGAGGTGGAAGTGATCTCCCGAGGAGGAGAGCCTGGTCTGCTGAAGGTCGGAGGATCCCTGCCGCTGGAGGGGAAGATAGAGATGGTCGCTTGCCTACAAGAGAACTTCGACATTTTTTCTTGGAGCGCCGCCAAGTTGCCAGGGGTTGACACTGATGTTGCTTGCGATCGCCTTAACCTGCATCCCATAGTGGCTCCCGTTCGTCAAAAGCAAAGGTAAAGCGTTGTCGTGCTGGCTGGTCCGATAAGGGAAGAAGTGGAGAAGCTATTGAAAGCAGGTTTTGTTTTGGAGATCTAGTATCTAGGCCCGGTCTCCAACGTTGTAATGGTGAAAAAGCTCGAAGGGGGCTGGCATCTATGTATCTACTTTTCTATTCTGAATAAAGCTTGCTCGGAAGATTTTTACCCCGTGCCTCAAACCGGCTCAACTTGCTGAACTCTATCTCGTACTCACTGACTGTGAGTTGCCTCTGCTTCAGGTGAAGGAAGTCGTTCATTAGTCGGTCACGTTCGAACGAAGGCAGGAACTTCCTCAACAACATCTCCTTGAATAATCCCCAAGAGCAATAAGCCACCAAGCTCTCCTTTTCCCTAAGCCACCAGCTCTTAGCCAAACCCTTTCGCTGATAGCCGGCTATCATCACTCTCTGATCATCTGCAACACCGGAGTACAAGAACATCTACTCCATGGAGATCAGCCAATCATCTATGACCATGAAATCTGCCTTCCCATCGTATGTAGGAGGGCTAAGTCCTTGAAACTGAGAAATAAAGGCCATCTCTGCTGGCACCACCACTGGAGGTCTCAAGGAGCAGGAGGGGGAGGAGCAGCTGACCCCCCTGCAGGGGCTTGCACCTCCTGAGTCGGTCCTGCCACAACTACCACCAGAGAGTGGATCTGGGCATGCATCTGCACCATCTGCCTGGTCAAGGAATCGTTGCTCTATCGCAGGATCTCGATCCGCGCATCACTCTGCGCTCCTAAAGACTCACCCTCAGACAGGGGAGTTGACCTAGTCGAAGGACGTCTAGCCATCCTGAACCCATAAAAACTGAGGTCAAAACTTAGTACAACAGTTGGAAAAAACTACCAGTACAGACAATACATACATAAATATGAACTTTTAACTGCTATACTTGCTCTGGGATTTTATTTGTTTAACAAAAGTGATGTTATGCCTAACCTAGGATGGTTAACCACCATCAACTAACTCTTGTGCCTAGATCAGGAATGCATGTATTTATATTCTTTTTCTGATTTAAAACCATGTGTGTACATATGTCATCCTGCAAATCTTTAGCTTGGCACGTTGTGCTTATGCAATGTTATGTTATGCATGATTGTGCTATGCATTCTAAAAAGGCCCTAATGCATGTTATGAGTGGCGTACGCATGAAAATGTTATGCATCCCATACTACATAACATTCTCATGCAACGAAAAAGAAACATGCTAGTCGCATTCATGTGGTGAGGTTATGCATCTCATACTACATAACCCTTACATGTTGCCCCTATGGTGGATCCATATACAGACACATATTATGCATCTCATACTACATAATATGCCTCGTATACTTCTTGTTATGCTATGAGTGTAGTGTTCGTACTTCAGCCAAGACGTGATGATGACATATCGGTGTGTGTATGATATGATGCTAAACATCTAATACCTACAAGGAAAGGTTGCCCGACAAATTGTCAAGCAACCTCCCTCTGGTACCAACTATCACAACTCGTATTTTCTTCGAATTTAAGAAGTATCAGAGTACGAGAAAACACGCGTCGTGATACCACGTCGAATAGGGGATAACTGTCGACGCTCAGGCGAACACCATCTAACTTGACTATGAAAATTCATAAGTTTAATGATTAGAAAAATCAGTTATATTTTAAAGGCCGTATCCCTCGGCTCGGTGGATCACCTAGTCCACAGTTTAAAAACTATACTTATACGCACCGGAAAATACTTTATTTATATTTGACATCCTATGAGAGTGCATAAGTGACCCCTGAGGTCAACTTATACTATGCAAGACTCTAGATTTATTTTATATTATAAGTAGGAAAACGATCTTTTTATGTTACTTGGAAAGTAGTGTTTGTGTTTTATAAACATGCTGATCATGAGATTTACTTTTTATAGTATTTTTAGGTTTCAAAATAACTAGAAACCTAGCATAAATCTTCCCAAGAGCAAATATACTATCTCTAGAAAGGTAGCAGTAAAAGAAACATATCTAGTATCTTAAGTAATAAACCACCAGCGGGCGTCAACAACCTGACACGAATTCACTGGCGAGCATGTATGTCTGTAATTAAAGCAGAAAAACTACCTCACAAAACCAAGAGAAAGATCCCTACAACTCAAGGGATCACCTGCAACACTACAGCAAATCTAGCCGTCTACTCGGCTACTAATCAGTACCTGAGGCATTCAGAGAAGAAAATAATACCTCAGCAAGTAAAACAAGAGATTCTGAATTAAAGCATTATATCAAAATGGAAAAAAAGAGAGTAAGTAAATATAACAGTAAAAGCAAACACTGCCCAAAGTAAGCAAAAGTACAACAAGTACCAGGTAACAAAAATGAGCCCTGCCCAAATCCTGCAGAGGCTACAAGGCAAAAGACAGGAAAACCTGCCACAATATGTTGCATTCAACTAGAAAGAAACACCTAACAATCCTAATTTGTGAGTAATGGCAGTAGTAAAACATCATGGACCTGAGTTGGTGACCAAAAACAGTCCCCCAAACAAAACAGTTTCTCACTGTGTCAGCACAAAACCACCACAAACCCAGCCCGTACCTGGGATTAAAAGGTGGCGGCCACAACAATACCCAGACCATACCTGGGACAAAAAAGTGGCGGCCACGGCTCGCACACAAAACATCCCACTCCTTTGGAGCGTCAAAATACCATTACCTGCCATAACCCATGATTCGGCCCTCAAAACAAAGGAAGAACGAAAGGCCGACAAGACATCCCCCCTAGGAGGTAATCACTCGGGAAGAAAAGAAACTGAAAAGGAATAACGTCGATCCTAGCTTACAGGAATCGTCGATCTCCAGCCACAGGAAATCTTCGAACTCAGCTCTCAGGAAAATCATCGAACGCAGATCACGAAAAATCATCGAACTTCGTTCGACGATTTGCTTTTGTCGAACACAAGTCACGGGAAAATCGTCGAACTACGTTCGATGATTTTACTTTTATCGAACACAGGACACGAGAAAATCGTCGAAATCCATTCGACGATTTTCGTCGGACCCAGAACTCAGGTAAATCATCGAGCTCAGCTCGACGATAATCGCCGAACTCAGATTGACGATCTTCGTCGATCACAGGCAACCGGAGATCGTTGATCTCAGTTCGATGATTTTCGTCGAACTGGCAACGTTGAGTGCAGAGAAATGCTAACTTAATTCCTATGCTCCACCTATCATACCAAACCACTTCTACTAGCCCAGAAACACTCTAATCCTCAAGACTATGGAAAGGAAAAGAAATTTCTGCTCCTGCTACCCCAACTGTCAAGCCAAATTTACCCCAAAACCGAGCGTACCCATGAAGAACTCAGCATTAAAACACTACCGCAACTGGCAGTAGGCCTAAAATTTCAGTAATTGAGAGATCTGACAAGGCTAGGCAGCATTCCTAGGTTCTATGAGCAGAAATTTAAACAAAAATCTCAACCTGAAGTTAAATCAAATATCTGGACAGGAAGAAAATTTCAGTAGGTTTAACGATTGCTTGACATGATGAAGGAAAAACTAACTATTTGCAAGATCTGGAATTATTACTTGACAACAACCAAAAATGAAGAAGGTTGTACTTGGCAGGGGCGAAGAGCACCACTTGCCTCAATTTTCAGCGATTTATCTTGCACAGCCATTCCTCTCTCTCTCGGCTCCAGCCGCAACAGCACCTAAACCAGGATTCTTGAGTTTTAATGGCGGAAAAGGATCAAACCAAAAATTCTGAGACCCCTAGAAACACCACGAAAATTGAATCTCTTACCGTAGGAATGAAGGTCTAGGCGAGATTAATCCAAATCCGCTTTCGGAATCGAATTTCGTCCACTAACACTCCCGGAATCGGCGGTGGAAGGCAAGGCTGTCCACCGGTTTTCTTCCACTCTTGAACAGGACAACGGTTATTCTCTCACGGAAGGAGACGATGAATAGTCTCGTTTTTATCTTAAGGCTATATATATGCATAGACACACCTTATCAGCCTTAACTGCCACCTAAAAGCCACTGGATTCATTTCTAGTTTTATTAATTAATTATTTGCATCCATTATTATTAACACATCAAAACGACGCTAAAACCGAACCACCTCGGAATTCGACGAAATTCACACCGTAGCTAATTACCCACGCTACGAACACAACGGAGAAGTCGAAATCAACTTTCGACGAACAAAACTCGGGTTATCACTACCCAAAGCCAAAATACAAGCATCCCCCGAGAGGCCTCACCGGTCACCAAAACAGACCCGGCTTGCTAGGGGATCTTGCCAAAAAGGCTACCAACAACCACACAAGGAACCAAAAGAGCTAAGACCACGCTCTAACAAATGGCACAAGTAGGAAACGCATCAACGTAATGCCAAACGAGAATTAAATAATCGCAGAAAAATCGGGGGCGTTACACTGGTTGATTCTGTCGTCGGGTTTCCTGTGATGAGTTTTCTTGATGCTTTTTCAGGTATCACCAGATCCGGATGCATCCCCCCGACTGCCGCGACGTCTCCTTCTTAACCAGCGATGTCTGTTATAGCTATAAGATGATGCCCTTTGGACTCAAGAATGGGGGTGCAACTTACCATAGAATGATGGATTAAATCTTCAAAGAACAAAAGGGGCGGAACCTGGAAGTCTATGTAGATGATCTCCTTATCAAGAGCAAAAGCATCGCGGAGCACATAGCAGATCTGGTGGAGACCTTCGCCACCCTGTGAAAGTATAAGATGATACTCAACCCAGCTAAGTACGTCTTTGGTGCAGGAAGAGGAAAGTTCTTAGGTCACCTCCTCACTCCCAGGGAGGTGGAACCTAACACGGACAAAGTTAAGACCATTCTGGAGATGGCATCCCTGGGAGATCCCAATGAAGTCCAAAGGTTGTCACGAAGGCTGACAGGGCTTAGTCATTTTTTATCCAAGGCGGGAGAGAGGTGCTCTCCATTCTTTAAAACTCTTTGGGGAAATCAAAGGTTTGAGTGGACCGCGGAGTGTGAGGAGGCCTTCGGAAAGCTCAAGCAACAGCTAACCCAAGCTCCTCTCCTCCAAGGCCCACAGGGAGATGAAGACCTCTTAATCTATTTGGGAGTAGGAGCAGAGGCAGTCAGCTCGGTATTGTTCCGAGAGGAAGGCAAGAAGTAGCTCCCCATATACTATGTGAGTATAGTGCTACGACAAGCGAAAACGAGATATCATATCCTGGAGAAGTTGTTGTTCGCTCTGGTGGTTTCGGCTCGAAGGCTCCGTCCTTATTTTCAGGCTCACTCCATCAGGGTCATCTCTAATCATCCCTTGTATAGTATCCTGAATGGGGTGGAGCATTCAGGAAGGTTGGCAAAGTGGGCGGTGGAGCTTAACGAATTTGACATTTCCTACTCTCTGAGGGTAGCGATCAAGGCGCAGGTAGTAGCAGATTTCCTGGTTGACTTCTCAGCCGAGACGGGAGGAGACAAAGGCTCTTCTAGACCAGTCTCTTGGAAGATGTTCATGGACGGGGCTTCGGGCAAGTATTCTGTGGGAGTAGGAGTCGTGCTAGTAAGCCCCCAAGGAACCAGGATCGAGCAAGCCGTCAAAATCCTCTTCCCCGTCACAAACAACCAGGCAGAGTATGAAGACGTGGTGGCTGGCTTGCGTCTCGCCATGGAGCTAGCAATTTAGGATATTAGGGCCTTCCCTGACTCGATGGTAGTCGTATCCCAGATCAGAGGAGTGTTTGAAGTGAATGATTCAGTCCTGCAGAAGTACTTAGTCAAAGTGAGGGGTCTGATCGGGAATTTCCGATACTTCTTCATCGAGCATGTACCCAGAGAGGAGAATTCAGAGGCTGATTACCTCGCCAAGTACGGTCTCCGGGCCAGGGGGACATTGACCAAACTATTTCGACCGTCCATCGAAGAGGGGGAGATGATGGAGATCAAACAGAAGGCTTCTTGGAGGGATCCATTCATTTATTTCTGGACGACAGGTCGGCTCCCTGCCAGCTTGGGGGATCAGAGGAAATTCCGTTACAAAGCTGCATATTACCTGCTAAAGGAAGGAGAGCTCTATCATAAGACTATCTCAGGCCCACTAGCCTGGTGCCTGTCGGAGGCGGAAGTGCCTCGTGTTTTGGAAGAGAATCATTCGGGAGAGTGTGGCAGCCATTCGAGAACTCGTACTCTGAAATAGAGAATTCTAAGGCACAGATACTTCTGGCCCACCATTCGAAAAGATGCAGAAGTTTTCTCCATGAAGTGTCCTCAATGTCAGCTCTTCGTGCCCCTTTGACTATAACCAGCTCAGCACATTCGCTCGATCACTACTCCATGCCCCTTCACTATCTAGGGAATGGAATTGATCAGCCCTTTCCCTCAGGCCAGCGGGCAGAGGACGTTCGTCCTCATCATGATCGATTACTTCTCCAATTAGATCGAGGTGAAAGCTCTGGCCAAGACCACTTCTCAAATTATAAAGAATTTCATCTAGGGAGAGATTGCATGTAGGTTCGGGATTCCTCTCGCTATCGTCACCGACAATGGTCCACAGTTCGCCAGCTTGGAGTTAGAGGACTTCTGCAAGCCACTAGGGATGGATCTTCGATTCGCCTCCATGCATCATCCTCTTAATAATGGACAGGTAGAAGCGACCAACAAGTTAATCTTCAACCTACTGAAGAAGAAGGTCACCAACTTGAAGGGCAATTGGGCAGAGCAGCTTCTCTCAGTCCTTTGGGCTCTGAGAACAACTCCAAACTCGGCTATGGGGGAAACTCCCTTCAAATTATCCCATGGGTCTGAGGCACTCATCCCAGTGGAGTTTGAGGTTCGAAGCCCAAGAGACATAGCAGCGGGAGACGACAGCTAGGAATGGCGCCTCAAGAATGAAGACGCTCACTGGATTTCATTAAAGAACTTCGTGACTTAGCCTCCATCCGCCAGGAGGAAATCAAGCGGCGCATGACAAAGCACTTCGACAAAAACATCTGCCTAAAACATTTCCTCGCAGGAGATCTGGTCATGAAAAAGGTGGACGCCGCAAGAAGGGGAGCCATTGTTGGCAAGCTACATCCTAATTGGGAACGTCCATTCATCATCCAAAAAACCTTGGCTACTAGATTTTATTACCTTCAAGATCAAGTCGGAGAGCATTTTGGAGGTACTTGGAGCGGGGATGACCTGAAAAGGTTCTACGCCTAGCGGTAACACTGTGTTTTCCTTGTAAACCTTGATTGTATATATACGATTAGTGATGGACAAATTGTTTCTTTTTATCTAATTCATCTCAAGACATCTGAGGCTTTAAGGTTCAGCTCCACTCTTGATCCAAGAAACTGGTTGTCGACCTATTCCTCGTAAATAACCCAGTGCGGATGATAGGACGATGTCTCATGAAGCTCTCTTATAAGACCGAGCCTCAGCACTGATGACCGAGATCAGCTCCCCCTTTTCATATCGGCCTAGGTACCCCCGATTGCATCTCTCCTCCAACTTAAGGAACTATCAGGAACATGTCTGGACTCCAATCTCCCGGATTCGAGAAGGGGTCGACCTCACCAAAGATTCATTTGGGCAACAACATTCCGATTATTTCCAAGGGCAGGATAACCTATTGAGGGGCAAGGATAGGCCCAAGGGAGGATGTTGGTCGCGAGTGTGTCCTAAAGGACCCTCGGGAGAACATTACCCTTCACTTATACACTTGCGCTCGTAGCCAGGTGGTATGACAGAAAGCGATCCCCGCCATCGGACCGGGATACGAGCCTTCGACCTATTTCTTCTAAATAGCCCAGTGTGGATGATTGGATGAGGTCTCGGGAAGCACTCTTGTAAGACCGAGCCTCTGCACTAATGGCCGAGATCAGCTCCCCCCTTGCATGTCGGCCTAGGTACCCCCGATTGCATCTCTCCTCCGACTGGAGGAATTAATAAAAACGGTTCTGGACGCCAACCTCCCGATTTGATGAAGAAAGGATCGTCTCTTTATAAACCTCCATCTTCAAGATGTTGGTACGATTAACTCTTTATATCATTAATCAAGTGACAGGGAGAAATCACCTCAATGAAGACTAAAGTCCTCGAGTGGCAGTGTCATCGTAAGTCCGAGTTCCTGCACGGGCTCCTCTCCTGTACATCAGCCAACGACCTCCTCGAGTGAGACCGAGTTCCTCATTACAGTGATGTCGTAGTCCGTGAACCCTGTACGAGCTCCCCTCCTGCAGACCGACTACTAGCCACCCGAGTCTACTACTTCCCACCCCTAGTTGAGCTTGTCTCCTACTGGGTGTCGACTACTTCCCACCCCCTGTTGAGCTTGGCTCCTGCTGGGTGTCGACTGATTCCCGCACCCAGTTAAGCTTGGCTCTTGCTGGGTGTCGACTACTTCCCACCCCCAGTTGAGCTTGGCTCCTGCTGGGTGTCGACTACTTCCCACCCCTAGTTGAGCTTGGCTCCTGCTGGGTGTCGACTATTTCCCACCCCCAGTTGAGCTTGTCTCCTACTGGGTGTCGACTGATTCCCGCCCCCAGTCGAGTTTGACTCTTGTTGGGTGTCGACTGCTTCCCACCACCAATTGAGCTTGGCTCCTGATGGGTGTCGGCTCTGATCTCCAATACAACCAGGTTTAGCCCCGGCGAGATGAACGATTATGGAGGTGAGAGTGTTCCTTGGAGAGCATGCGAGTATGTCTTGGAGAGCATACCAGTATGTTGTGGCCAGTATGCACGCGGACACGGATGCCAGCATAGGGATGCAAATTATCAGAGTGACTATACTCATGTGAGTAATAACGACTCGACTATGGATGATATCAACGTGTGAGCAAGCATCGTAAGAACTCATTCTCTCCGAGCCTATGAGCCTAGAGAGCACCATTAACTAGCGAGCATGCGAGTAAAGAAGAAATGGACACTTAAAACTTGTGTATATATATATATATCAAAAATTTTACAAATTACAAAATGTGTTGACATTCTTTTATATGTGCGAGCATGAGGAAAATCGGTGTGTAACTAGGACTCATCATCGCCAGAATCTGGCTGATATTCGTCATCTCCAATGTCGGCATCCTCCTCTTCCTCGCCGCCTTCGCTGCTTCCCTCCCCATCAGTGCTTTCGCCGATTCCACTGCTACTGCCACTATCGCTGCTGTTGGAGCCCGATGTCGAGGAAGAGATTCGATCGGGCGAGGTAGATTCCTCGGCTAGCAATTCAGGAATAAGCTCGTCGACAGTAAGTCGCTTATCCCCCCCCCCCCCACGACAAGCTGGCCATTGATCCTCAGCCGAGCAAGCAAAATATTTCCCGTCAGTCGTGCTATCTCGCAGCGAACCGATGACCTCTCTTTCCAAAGGATGCGGGACCTCTTAACTGCCCAATGCTGGTCATCCTCCGGCCGCGGCTCATCGGGGCATGGAGCGGAAGAGCTCGCGCGTCCCTCGAAGGCTGTCAGGCGAGTTTCCATCTCGGCGGCGCTGACCTGGTCTGCCTCTAGCTCTGCCAACGAGTTGTCGAGTTTCTCCTTACGCTCAGAGAGCTTCTTCAAGGACTCAATCTCAGTATCCTATAATAGATAACAGTCAGCAAAATAAATCTAAGTCTAGATTGTCCATGTCGCACGTGGGGAGGCGACTTACATCGTAGTCCCTCCAGCGAACCGATCGCATGCCGATCTCTATGACCTTCTTGGTGACGGTCTTTAGAGACCAATGTATCTCCAACATCATCTTGGTCGAGTACTGTCCTAGCTCGACAGTCTGCACAAGTGAGCATGAGGTTTGTTGGGCGAGTTCCTCCGGGCTGAGCTCCAGCAGGGACTCGGTGTCAACTCGACCATACAAAGCATGGAGAACAGCAAAGTCCTCCCCCTTATCCTCCCAATCTACCGACCATGAGGGGAGGTTGGTGCTCAGCGTCACCAAATGCTCTTCTTCAGACCAGGTCACCAACAGGAGACCATAAGCATCCACTGTACCTCGCCCAAGATTGTAATTTGGGTGGAAGTGGGGCGCTCGAGCATCAGGCGGCGACTCTTGATCGTCGGGATGAGGCGATGACATCTTGGCCCTCTTACTCGCAGGGCCAGGTGACTTCACTTTTGCCTTCCCTCTGGCAAGTTTCTTCTTCTCTCCAACGTCAGGCAGAGGGTTGTACTCCGGGAAGGATGAGGCGACTTCCTTCACTGGAGGAAGCGGCTTCTCTGGAAGCTCGCAAACCAGTGCAAATATCTAGCAATACATTAATACCGAGTTTCGATAAAGGGGAGCGGGAATGAGAGAAGCTGTGATTCTTGCTCAATCTTACCCTCCCAGGAATGGATCTTGAGGTGCGTGTTGACGTTGAGCGGCCAGTGGATGACGTCGAAGCGCCAACCTGGGAAGGACTCAAACAGTTGCTCGCGAACACCTTCCAAGATCGGCGGAAGGAAAGCGACATCGACAGGTTGGTGCGGCCACCCCAGAATGCCCTCAAAGTCGCCATGAACGACGACTAGTTGGTCGCTCCATATATCGACTTTGTTCGTCGTCCCCACCAGGGTGCAGACGTGGCTGCTGAAGTAGACAACCTACTTGGCGATCACAGTGAAGGGGAATATCTTGCGGAAAACTGAGAGGTCGAAGGTGTAACACCCCCATATGTCGCATGGCATATAACAGAAGGTCCAGCTGGAACCCGACGCCATATACCACAGACAGTCGGAAGGGATACTAAATGAATAATCAAACCAACCAATTAAGACTACTCGTCCTAATCACAGAGCATTCTAGCGGAAGATTTTAATGTTGAAAGAACCCAAAATTAATTCCATCAATATGAATGTCCACAGCTACAACAACAGGAATGAAACCTCAAATACACAGAAACAGGTACATGGCCTTAAGGCCTTACAAATGTTCACTTAATAAAGAGTGATTTACATACATCGGCTCGCAGGCCGGCCACACATGAAATATATATAAATATAACTATACTACGGCCTTCTAGGGCCAGCACAGCAACATGGGCTCCAGCCCGCTATTTGGCGCTCGGCTCCGCAGCACTTGCAAGCACATACCACCGCACGGTGGCAAATAAAGCAACGGTCAGCTGAAAGCCGACCAAATTATAACGACCCCGCCCCTGACTCGGGACGGCGGTGCTCTTTCCCTGCATAACATTAGCCCAACAATATATATATAGCGCAATTATAATTCGCCACAGGTGTAGGCTCGCACGGCCAAACACCCCGTGCACTCAGGGCACATTCATGGTGAACCCTGACCCATCAGTGCATTCACCACCACCCCCAGGATGGCAACAACATGTGAGCATTTAGCCTTTCTGACCACCGTCTAAGGCTCTGACTATGCCAACGGCCAGTCCCCGTCTTCGGGTCTCTCGCACCGAACCACATAGCCTAGGTCCAATTCCACTTGCCCGTTGCTCACGCCGCATGTCCAATTTAAGGAACTTTGCGCGGGCCAAGCTTCTCTCGGATCCCAAATTTTCCCAAAACAATCTCATAACCCAGTTATGATCAAGGCCGGTTCCCAGACCGCCAAGTTAGCAGAACACGTTTCCGCTCAATTTTCCGGGTGCGCCTTGAAGCTAACCTCCAAGGATCCCTGCTGCAATCTACCGCGTAGAAACCCAAAAAATCCAAAGCACGGAGTCTTCTCCGGCAAAACCACATCAAATGCAACATCACCGATCCAGACAAAACACGTCCGGGTAGGCTTCACACACAATGCCTATGCCCGTACTTGCGATTCCGGGCTCTATATGCAACACAAGGGGGACTATTCCCGTCAACCCCAAGGAACACCACGCACTCACCGCATACTCGCGGGAGCGGGATTCCCTATGCAGAAAGAAAGAGCTTCAAGCGCTCAAGTTGAGAATCGTTACCCTTGTAGTCCGTTTTGGCGCCATGGAAAAATTACGCGGTTAGAACTCTTCGCAATGACCTTCCCTCCACGGATCCGCTCTCCAATTTCGAAACGGTGCTCCGATGCTCCGCCGGCGGCCGTAAACCTCCTTCTTCTTCCTCTCCTCTCTCACTTTGGAAGGGGAGAACTTTGGAGAGAAAATGAGGGAATAACTCCCTATTCCCGGCCTTAACAGAGCAGGATTTCTTCTGGGCCGTCGGATCCTAATTAAAGAAAATGAACGGCTCGGATCTGCACAAAATTCCCCAGACCTGGGCCGCACACGGCTTGGCACACGGCTGTGTCCATGGCCGTGTGCCTCGATCCAGGCACGATCGTCGAACTGGGAAACGCACACGGGCCAAGACACGCCCGTGTCTGACCTGACATGCCCGTGTCGGGCTCCTCGACACGCCCGTGTTCGTGGGCGTGTCACGCATAACCGCCACGGCAACGGACACGACCCATCAGGATACGGGTAGGGACACGGGTTGGCACACGCCCGTGTCGGATGACACGCCCGTGTCATCCGGCCGTGTTTCTGGTCGTGTCCTTCTCGGGTTGAAAACGGCCAAAAAAAATCACCAGCCAGACACGGCCTTGGACACGCCCGTGTCCTAGGCCGTGTACCCCTACCGGCACCAAAAACTCTTTTTTCGCGACCGACTCGCACACAACTTTCGGGGCGTTACAAATCTCCCCCACTTAAGGAATTTCGTCCCGAAATTAAGCAAAGGTACACAAAAGCTAAATGATACCTGAGTGGAATAACTCGGGGTATTCCTCCAACATAGCTTGCTCTCGCTCCCAAGAAAGCTCCTCACGTCCGCAATTATCCCAACGGACTTTAACCATTCGGACCTCCTTGTTGCGGAGTCGTTTGACTGCAACATCTTCAATTCGCACTGGCTTGACCCTTGTTGTTAACTCATAGTCAACCGGTACCTGATTGTCCGCAACGATCTGCGAAGGCTCTTGCACTGCCTTACGCAACACCGATACGTGGAATACATCATGCAGCCCACTCAAATCCGTCGACAGCTTTAATCTATACGCCGCCTCGCCAACACGCTCCAGGATTTCAAATGGTCCAAGGTATCTCGGACTCAGCTTCTTCAAGCGTCGAACCCGCGATACACCCTTGAACGGCTTGATCTTCAAATATACCATATCGCCAACGTTGAACTCCACATTTCTATGTTTGGCATTGTAATACTTTGACTGTCTATCCTGAGCAATCTTCAGCCTTTCCTGAATTGTCCGTATCATTGAAGTGGCATCTTCCACCGCTTGACGTTTATACAACTTTGATTCGCCTGCCTCCAACCAAGACAACGGCGTACGACACTTCCTTCCGTACAAGGCTTCGAAAGGCGCCATTCCAATGCTTGCCTGAAAGCTGTTGTTGTAAGCAAACTCCACCATGTACAGGTGATCCTCCCAATGCTTCCCGAAATCTAGGACGCACATGCGAAGCATGTCCTCCATAGTCCTGTTGACTCTCTCGATTTGGCCATCTGTCTGCGGGTGAAATTCTGTGCTGAACTTTAGCTTAGTACCCAACAGACCATGCACCAACCTCCAGTCATTTGACGTGAAGCGCCCATCACGATCACTAACAATACTTCTAGGCACACCATGCAATCGTACAATATTATCCACGTAGAGTTTGGCTAACTTTTCCACTGGATCCTCCTTTCTCATTGGGATAAAGTGCGACACTTTTGTCAATCTATCTACGACCACCCAAATGGCGTCATTTCCCTTCTGCGACTTCGGCAAACCGTGCACAAAATCCATAGATATATCGTCGAACTTCCATTCTGGGATAGGAAGGGATTTCAAGAAACCTCCGGGCTTCTGGCATTCCGCCTTCACTAATGCACAAGTACGACACTTGGCCACATAAAGTGTCACATCCTTCTTCAAACCCGGCCACCAGAATAATTTCTTCATGTCTCTATACATCTTAGTGCTTCCCGGGTGGATTGAGTACTTAGTATGATGAGCCTCATACATCAACTCCTCCCGAATATTATCCGCACTAGGAACGCATAGACGACTGTCCTTCCTTAGCAACCCATCTTCAACCACAAACTGGGAATTTGACCCATCCAAAGCTTCATCCAAGATTTGCTTCATGCTGCTATCTTGAACCAAAGCCCGCCGAACTCTATCCGATAGGTCACACTGCACCTCTGTCCAAAACAGTTTCGCCTCGGCACTTGACTGCTTATCGACACAAGATATCTCCAATGCCTCCAACTCTTGGACCAATCTCTCATCATGTACTGATAACCAATTGGCTTGTGCGGGAATCTTACGACTCAACGCATCCGCCACTGCATTTCCTTTCCCAGGCACATAGTGTATCTTGAAGGTGTAGTCCCCTAAGAACTCCATCCACCTCCGCTGCCTCATATTCAGATCCTTTTGGTCCAATAGGTACTTCAAACTCTTATGATCGGTGTAAATATCGACCTTCACACCGTACAGATAGTGCCTCCAAAGCTTTAGAGCAAAAATCACGGCCGCTAACTCTAAGTCGTGGACCGGATAATTCCTCTCGTGAACCTTCAATTTTCGTGAACCATAAGCTATCACTCTCCCATGCTGTAGCAGAACACAGCCCAAACCACTGCCCGAAGCATCACTATAGATCTCGAACCCTTCGGTTCCACTTGGCGAACATAAAATGGGCGCCGTGGTCAACCGCCTCTTCAATTCTTCAAAAGCCTGTTCGCACTCCGGAGACCACACAAACTTCTGATCCTTTCTTGTCAACGTCGTGAGTGGTAGTGCTATCCGCGAGAAGTCCTCTACGAAGCGCCTGTAGTAGCCAGCAAGCCCCAGAAAACTCCGGACCTCTGCCACCGTAGTCAAAGTAGGCCACTCCCGTATCGCCACTATCTTCGCCGGATCCACAGCTATTCCTTCTCCACTGACAACATGACCAAGGAACGCTATCGAGGATAACCAGAACTCACACTTGGAGAACTTTGCATACAACTGACTTTTCCTCAATGTCTCCAACACCATGTGTAAATGCTTGTAATGATCCTCCTCGCACCGCGAATACACCAGGATATCATCGATGAATACTATCACAAACTGATCCAAGTATTCTCTGAACGTCCTATTCATCAGATCCATAAATACGGATGGCGCATTCGTCAACCCAAACGGCATAACCGTGAACTCGTAATGCCCAAACCGCGTACTAAATGCTGTCTTTGGGATGTCGCTCTCCCTTATCCTCAACTGATAGTAACCGGACTTCAAATCTAACTTCGAATATACAGTTGATCCAACCAGCTGATCAAATAGATCGTCAATCCTCGGGATTGGATATTTGTTCTTCTCCGTAAGTTTGTTCAATTCCCGATAATCGATACAAAGCCGCAAGCTCCCATCTTTCTTCTTAACAAAGAGAACTGGTGCGCTCCAAGGCGACGAACTTGGACGCACATAACCTTGCTCTAGCAACTCTTGCAGTTGCACCTTCAACTCTGCCATTTCTCTTGGGGCTATCCGATAGGGGGAGCGTGACACCGGTTTGGCACCCGGTACCAGCTCTATAGTAAAGTCTATCTCCCGCTGAGGAGGGGCTCCTGGGAGATCATCTGGAAACACATCAGGATACTCGGACACAACTGGGATGTTGCCCAAACTAGGTTTAGGCGTCGCAGTCTGCACTAGAGTGACATACAGTTCTGCCCCAGACCGAACTTCCTTGAACACCTGAAGGGCCGATATCAGAACTTTCCCTGACCCCTTCATGCCCGCAAAAGTAGCCTCTACACCAGTGTCCAGACCCAACTTGACTTCTTTACGGTTGCAATCAATACATGCACTCTGCTCCGAGAGCCAATCCATACCGAAAATTACGTCGAACTCCACTAATGGTAGAACCAACGCCCGCAAATCAAACTCCCGGTCTCCAATCCGAATCTTCACAACACAAATCCTATCCGCATGCATTGAGCACCCATTAGGCAACAACACATCCAACTTGTTTTCTGCCATCGAGAGCGGAACTCCGATGCGCGATATAAACCTTTCAGACAAGAAGGAATGTGATGCTCCCGTATCAAAAAGGGCTCTCGCCGAAAACCCAAAGATTAACACAAAGCCTAGCATTAACAAACGTAAGCTAACAAATACGAAGGTAACAACTATAAAAGTTAAACCACTGTAATTTAACTCATACCTGTCACCACATCTGCTTGCTTAATGGCCTCCTGTAGGCCAAGGTTGTAGACTCTAGGCTGGGCTGGAGCATGATGGGATGCGGTTGACTCCACCGCCTTCCCTTTCTCCTCATAAGTCGCTCCAGGTCTCCTCTCGGACTTTGAACGTCCGCTCCAACACTCCCGAGCAAAATGCCCCGTCTTCCCGCAGTTGTAGCAAGCTCCGGGGACTCGACTTGTAGTTGCCCCCGATGCATCAGCCGAAGGGGCTGAGTTTGAAGTCCTCCGCTTCTTGTTCCATCTGCGGAAACCTGTCTTGTTACTTGGCACCTTGAACTCGGTCTTCCTTTCTCCTGGGTCCCTCTTCTCTTGAACCTTCTTCGCAACCTTTTCCAACGATCGGGCTGAATTGACCAAGGCTAGGAAGCCCTGCGCCTTAGGCCCAGCAAGGAGTAACTGTAAATCGCCGCGAAGACCCTCATAGAATCGGTTGGTCTTCCTCTCTTCTTCTGAAAACATAGCACCAGCATAACGACCCAACCGTGTGAACTCATGCAGATATTCGTCCACGCTTCTGGATCCCTGAGTCAACCCAAGAAATTGATTCTCCATATCCAACCTCTGAGTAGAAGGTACAAATCTGGCTAGGAACAATCTTGAAAATTCCTCCATCGGCACATCCACAAGCTGCCTTCCCACTAGAAGATGAAACTCCAACTCGTCCCACCACATCCTCGCTTCTCCTTCCAAAAGAAAAGTCACTATGGTGGTCTTCTGCCACTCCTCAGTCATTGTGGCCGTCAACACCCTCTTTATGGAAGAGAGCCAGTCCTCAGCTTGAGTTGGTGTTCCAACCCCATTAAACCTCGGAGGATTAAAGCCCATCACATGCTTTAGCTGCCTCTCCGTAGTTCTCCTCGGCTCTACTAACTCAACTGCCGCGCGTTCCACCACTCTCGGCTCTGCCGCCCTAACCGGTTCTTGCTCATTTGCAGGGGGTGCGCGATGCATTTGCCCTGCAGGTTGGGCATTTATCATTGCGAACACGGCTTCAGCCACCATCCTGATGGTTTCCGCTGAAGGAGGTGTAGCAGGCACGTCCCTTGGTGCACTACTTTCCGCTGATTGCGGACGCTCTGACTGATCAGCACCGCTCCCAGCTGCCTAAATTAGCAAAGACACACGATTAGACAACAAACAAATTGCTAAAAGCAATCATTGGAACACTCAGGTTCCACCAAACAAGTGTATTTTCATTCCTAAGTGGACATTCATGGGTTCTTTTTGATGTTATAACGATGACGCACACATGTGCTCACCACCCCTTAAAAGAATTCGCCTACGAATTCATTTAAGCTTGACCGTAACCAGAAGTCTGATACCAAATTGTAACACCCCCATCTGTCGCATGGCATATAACAGAAGGTCCAGCTGGAACCCGACGCCATATACCACAGACAGTCGGAAGGGATACTAAATGAATAATCAAACCAACCAATTAAGACTACTCGTCCTAATCACAGAGCATTCTAGCGGAAGATTTTAATGTTGAAAGAACCCAAAATTAATTCCATCAATATGAATGTCCACAGCTACAACAACAGGAATGAAACCTCAAATACACAGAAACAGGTACATGGCCTTAAGGCCTTACAAATGTTCACTTACTAAAGAGTGATTTACATACATCGGCTCGCAGGCCGGCCATACATGAAATATATATAAATATAACTATTCTACGGCCTTCTAGGGCCAGCACAGCAACATGGGCTCCAGCCCGCTATTTGGCGCTCGGCTCCGCAGCACCTGCAAGCACATACCACCGCACGGTGGCAAATAAAGCAACGGTCAGCTAAAAGCCGACCAAATTATAACGACCCCGCCCCTGACTCGGGACGGCGGTGCTCTTTCCCTGCATAACATTAGCCCAACAATATATATATAGCGCAATTATAATTCGCCACAGGTGTAGGCTCGCACGGCCAAACACCCCGTGCACTCAGGGCACATTCATGGTGAACCCTGACCCATCAGTGCATTCACCACCACCCCCAGGATGGCAACAACATGTGAGCATTTAGCCTTTCTGACCACCGTCTAAGGCTCCGACTATGCCAACGGCCAGTCCCCGTCTTCGGGTCTCTCGCACCGAACCACATAGCCTAGGTCCAATTCCACTTGCTCGTTGCTCACGCCGCATGTCCAATTTAAGGAACTTTGCGCGGGCCAAGCTTCTCTCGGATCCCAAATTTTCCCAAAACAATCTCATAACCTAGTTATGATCAAGGCCGGTTCCCAGACCGCCAAGTTAGCAGAACACGTTTCCGCTCAATTTTCCGGGTGCGCCTTGAAGCTAACCTCCAAGGATCCTTGCTGCAATCTACCGCGTAGAAACCCGAAAAATCCAAAGCACGGAGTCTTCTCCGGCAAAACCACATCAAATGCAACATCACCGATCCAGACAAAACACGTCCGGGTAGGCTTCACACACAATGTCTATGCCCGTACTTACGATTCCGGGCTCTATATGCAACACAAGGGGGACTATTCCCGTCAACCCCAAGGAACACCACGCACTCACCGCATACTCGCGGGAGCGGGATTCCTTATGCAGAAAGAAAGAGCTTCAAGCGCTCAAGTTGAGAATCGTTACCCTTGTAGTCCGTTTTGGCGCCATGGAAAAACTACGCGGTTAGAACTCTTCGCAATGACCTTCCCTCCACGGATCCGCTCTCCGATTTCGAAACGGTGCTCCGATGCTCCGCCGGCGGCCGTAAACCTCCTTCTTCTTCCTCTCCTCTCTCACTTTGGAAGGGGAGAACTTTGGAGAGAAAATGAGGGAATAACTCCCTATTCCCGGCCTTAACAGAGCAGGATTTCTTCTGGGCCGTCGGATCCTAATTAAAGAAAATGAACGGCTCGGATCTGCACAAAATTCCCCAGACCTGGGCCGCACAAGGCTTGGCACACGGCCGTGTCCATGGCCGTGTGCCTCGATCCAGGCACGATCGTCGAACTGGGAAACGCACACGGGCCAAGACACGCCCGTGTCTGACCTGACACGCCCGTGTCGGGCTCCTCGACATGCCCGTGTTCATGGGCGTGTCACGCATAACCGCCACGGCAACGGACACGACCCATCAGGACACGGGTAGGGACACGGGTTGGCACACGCCCGTGTCGGATGACACGCCCGTGTCGGATGACACGCCCGTGTCACCCGGCCGTGTTTCTGGCCGTGTCCTTCTCGGGTTGAAAACGGCCAAAAAAAATCACCAGCCAGACACGGCCTTGGACACGCCCGTGTCCTAGGCCGTGTACCCCTACAGGCACCAAAAACTCTTTTTTCGCGACCGACTCGCACACAACTTTCGGGGCGTTACAGAAGGCAACCCTCTCTTCCTGCATGTAGCAAAGGAACCCCATAATGATCGTCAATCCATTGGGGTTGATTTGTGCAGGGACGATCCCAAAATACTGCAGGATCTCGCAATATTTTGTCCAGAATTGAAGTCACGGGCCGACGTCGAAATGACGAAGGGACAAGACCATAACACCCTCGATATAGGTGTTAAGCCGTTCGCTTCGAGTAGGCAGTCTCGCCGAGTAACCATCCGGTAGAAGTCGCTCCCTAAACGTCTCAAGATCTCGCTCTATTGTGATGGATTTCTTGAAAGCTGCGTCGGCGAAATTGGCGGTGTGGGCCTGTCGGCGAGCGTTGGCATCGTCCCCAACCATTTTCAGCAAGTTCGCTTGATGAGGAGAGAAGGAAAGGCGAGAAGAGAAGGAAGGCAGAGATGCGAGCAAGAAAAGATACTCGCGCGTTGGAGATAGAAAATCGTAGCAACGTACTTATGTCCTACCTACCCCTCCTATTTATAGGAGAAGGCAAAGGAATGGGGGGGTATATATCTGCTTCGGCGAGTATCATCATAAGTCGCGACGTAGACGAATAACCAGATCCCCACCAGCAGCCACATCTCGCACAACACAACATGAAATCTCGCAATATTTCACCAAAACCTACAAAATAAACTCGGCATATCGCAGAACGCAAAAAGGCAGCGAGTAAACAACAAAAAACAAGAAACAGAAATCAAGAGCGAGATACAAACTCGCTTATTACAAATATAATATTGTTTATTACAATAATCGCCTAAGTAGAGTTCGAATAAAGAAGGAAAATTCCTAAGTTCTAGGTGGCCGCTCAGGAGAATGTTGATGTCACCCGGCCCATCCCATCTCGCTCGCCCGCCGGTAATGATCGGTCGCCAGTGCTATCGCATCATCATCGAGCCGCAGTTTTTCCTCCATACTCGCCATTCTTACCTCCAGAGATGAGATCTGACGATGTGGCTCACAAATCGCCAGCTGGTCGAACTTGCTCTCTAGCTCCAGATAGGCGCGAGCAGTGGCGTGACGATATTCGCTGCCCGATAACCCAATGACGTCAATGAAGGCCGCCCCTGGAGTCACCGGGTGATCTGCCAAAACAAATAGAAGGATGTCAGATCAGAAATTGATGACTAACTCATCAAACGAAACAACAGTAACGCAAGTTACCGCGATGAGGAGTCTGTGATTGACGAGGAGAGTGGCCGCAATCTGAGGTATCTAGCCTGCTAGAAGATGAACCACCCGCATGCTCGGCAGGTTTACCCTGCCCGTGATCTCCATGCTCGGGGTCCCCGACCCTCGGAGGGAAGTAATTTGGTCATGGCCTATCTGGTTTCTGGGCCAGAGTTTTCGACGGAGGTGGCGGAGACTGCGATGAAATCGCTGGTTGGTGCGAGGTCTTCGACGGAGGAGGTGTTGGAGCTCACTGCTTATCAGCTAGCGGCTGCTCGGTCAGAGGGGGTGGCGGCGGCAATAGTTCATTCGCCGCCTGCAGTGGAGCGACATTCAGAGTGGCGGCATCGGTAATGTATTACTCGCCGCTGGTAGTGCAGAATCTTGCGCTGGAGTGCGGGCGACCTTGCCCACCGTAAGGTCCTTGCTCGCTAGATGGACCTTCTTCGCCATAAGGTCCTCGCTCCTTGGAGTGTCCTTCTTCGCCAGAAGGTCCTTCTCCGGTGGGTCTTTACTCGACGGGCGATTTTTCTTCATTGTAGGGGACGAAGCTTCCATTGCTTTCTTAGTATTGCGATTAATCCGAACCGTGTGCGCGGTCCGGTATAATTTCCCGGCTACAAGGGCGAGCAGTGGTGCGGAGTTCAGGGGGGCGACATTCAACGCCACATCAGTGACATCCGGTGGAGAGTCTACAAGTAAAGAAAGTGAGTCAGCGAGAAACAAGCAGCGACTGGCTGCTTTAAGAAAAATGGTTTGACAAAACGACCTAGCAGGGAGACAACTCCAATCAGCTGTAGCGCCGATGAGTTGGCGACTTCAGGAGTTTTCAGCGGGCTGAGAAGGCTTAAATCAGGAGCAGCTGTGTTGGGGGTATCGTCTAGCCCAAGGTTGCTGAGGAGCTTTTGGGTTCTAGCGGAACGAGCAGGTATGCTCGTTGAAGCGGCGACCTGTTGAGGGGGCTGAAGTGTTTCGGCCGCCTTGGAGGCGTGTACCGTCTTCGACTTTTTGGTTTTCTTCTTTTTATGGGGAGGTAAGTTGAAACGACATCCTCTTCCTGTGGCCTTTTGGCCTTGGCAATGCAAAGAAAGTCGGACAATGCGGCAAGGCTATCCTGAAGAAGTTTTTCGTTAGCGTCCGACATATCTTGTGAGCTCAGGAGATCCACCTCAAAAAACTAGCCCCCCTATTTATATAGATCAACAGGCAGTCGTCAAAGGCGAGCAACTCAAATACTCGGCCAAGCATCTCGCCGAATAGGTGTTGGATGATTCTTTCCGAGTTCCTACGTCGCTCGAAAAGAGCGGGGATTGTGTACAACCCATATTTGTCAAGGATGGGCCCTACTATGGCCAGGTCAGCAGAAGTCAAGGTCAATCAATCAAGACAGAAGTTAGAGTCAACACGCAAGACCGCGAAAGGCCCGGGCGAGTATGGCGAGCTCCTCTCACATACTCACCAGGTAGGCGACTAGACTAGATAGTCGCCCAGCCAGTGCGAGTTCCCCTTGGAAGTCGCCTAGTTGTCAGGGGGTGCGGTATAAATATGACCCCCCCCCTCCTTGGATATCCCTATAAATAAGACCATAGGGGTACGAGGTGAGAGACGAAAAATCCTCTACAGGATACTCGCGAGCTCTCCTTTCCAGATACTAATCGAGCCTTTGGATTCCTTTTCCTAAGAGACTAGGTCATGGCCTTGCGACTTAATCATCAGCTAGTCTCCCTCGTACCTAATTCGGACACTTTTGGTTGAGAAGGGGTTGCTCCTTTCGGGTATCAGGGTACGTGGTGGGTCCTTCCTGCCGCAACATCTGGGGTCCTGTTTGCCTTCGTTCTTCATACTAGACATCCTAGCTATCTCGTCTTACCCCCGAACCGGTAACCTTAGGTGGCTTTGATCTGAATTCTTAGGTTGGGATTTTTTCCTGGATTCAACATATACCTTAGCGGAATTGAGTCAATACTCAACCTAGGTGCTCTTATTGATTCCAACGAACGGTAATGGTCAGAGTTCTCAGCATAGAATAGTGTCCAAGCCTCTACGAGTATCCACACGAGCACGAAGAACCCTAGAGTTTTGTCACACAAGATCTAGGTCAGAAAGAGACTTGCCCTCAACGTCTCCACGGATTACTAGATCCGTTCAAGGATAGGCAGCAACAACTAGCACCACGCCTTAGAAACCTTTTACGGTGGAGGGAACGGACGACGGATAGCCGACGGCGTCAGGCGGCGATCGACGGAAGCAGCGATGACGGCGAAATCGCGGGAGTGAAACACTTCCGTCGCGAAGAAGAAATCGTTTGGAAATTAGGTCTGGATGAACAGTTGCTTCTCTCTGGTTCAACAGTACATATCCCATATATACCCTGACCCGAACAGGCCTAAGCCAGCAAAGATCGGCCGAATTGGACTTATAAGAAATCAAACAGGTCGAGACAGTATTCGGCGAGTCTCGATCTGATACTCGACAAATCGGCAAGTGGCCATCCTATACACGACGAATCTTAAAGTGAGCATAACAATACTCACTGAATCAGCAAATAAGCATGACGATGCTCGACGAGTCAGCTAGAGGCTTCGACGATACTCGCCGAAATCAGACAATTCATCGAAACCCCTTACCCATACTCGACGAAATTCCCTTAGCATATGCCGACTTCATCTCGGCCGACCTATATTCACAATACGGGCCCCGGAATGAAATTCCACCATGTCCATATCATCATAGGCTTGGTCCTTCAATCATATTACATATAAGCAGGGCCAACACAAACATATCCAACTTATTCAGAGCTCTTATGTGCGACCCCATATGCTCATACTATGTTGGCAGTGAGGTTACATGCTTGATCACTCCCAAATCACCAAGGTAGAACCAACACCCCCTCCCTAAACACACGACATGGTCGAGGGGAATTTTATTCCTAGAACAGCCGCCTCGTGGTAGCATCGACACACAGGCCAATATGAACCACAAGTCGCCTATTCTACCAGCTAATCTCTGATATCACAAATGCCAACCCAACCTAAAGAAGAAAACAGAAGCCATAATCCACAGTAAGTAAATGTCCAAAATAGTACATCAATAATAAGAAGCTACATCAACTCCTTTAATATCAAAGTACAGTAAAACTGCTCGAAGGCTACATCATAATCGGTCACAACTTACATCTGTCATAGAGGGAAGTGAGGGTATTGTCGTATTGGGCCTTATCCCTCTGGCCTGGATGTCCTCCTATAAAAGGATCCGCTGTTGCTCCATCTGTGGGATATCCTCCTAAAATAGTAGACGTAGCAACTGTTAGTCATAAAGACTAATTGGCTTCACATCCGCTAACCCCAACGACTCTTAGGCACCGGGCGGAAGAAAAGAAAGAGGGGCTAAATATAATAGTAGTAAATCTCAAATAGGTGACAAAGGAGTGTTATCATTCTAACAATTTATATATATCAGCATATTCATATTAAGTAAGTATCAGCACATTCATACTAAGCAAGTATCTGCACATTCATACTAAGCAAGTAGCAACACATTCATACTAAGCAAGTATTAGCACTAAACATCAACATATGAAGAAATAATCATACTATCAGCATATTAATCATAAGTGCATAACTTGACTTAACTTATAAAAATACCCATACAAATTTATAAGTTAAGGATCAGGTACATCAAAGTAACTCATCATATAAAATGCCCATAATAATTTATATGATGAGGATCTTCTGCAGTGCAATGTAATGATTATGAAATGAATGCAATATGATGACTCACCCATACACACACACACACTTGTTATGTTAACATAGACCTTTAGTTCCCACTTTTTGAGCAGGTAGACAACCTTTCAGACATCACCCATCATGGATAAATGGTGACAATAGAGAGGGCATCTCCAATACTAGGTGGGCATACACACTACCAAGCCTAGGCCTCTGTATGCCTCAACTCTAAGAACACAACAGCAGAGCCCCTGCGTATTACGGCTCGGAAGGGGTCTTGAGTATATGTGCACCAAGAGCCTAGCCCAACTGGCCTATAACTAGCATAGAAGGAGTCTTCGGGAGTGAACAACAAAGAAACAAGCCCAACCATCCACTGGCAAGGAAGGAGCCTTCGGGAGTGAACACCAAAGTACCAAGCCCAACATCCTAAGGTCTATCTGCCAGCTCCCGCTTGTGTGATGACTGGCGATCCCGT
Organism: Platanthera guangdongensis; assembly: GCA_039583875.1. NCBI lineage: Eukaryota > Viridiplantae > Streptophyta > Magnoliopsida > Asparagales > Orchidaceae > Platanthera > Platanthera guangdongensis. Next base: position 178,301,258 of record CM077152.1, on the reverse strand, counting down.
AGACTTGCCACCAAATCCCCAATGCAGGATTACATATTGTGTGTCAACACACACCCAACCCATGCAAATCACCTTTACTATGCCATCATGCATTAAAGGGCTCCAACTGAGTCCCTTCATATCATAACCAACATCGTGCTCCAAAGCACACAAGGGTCCACCTTTAACATAAGTGGCAGTCTATCTTAATTGCAACACCAGTCACTCACTGCTACCTGTAGGGAGTTAACGTAACTCTAAGCAGTGGAATACACCAGTCATCCCTTCAATACTTGAAATCAAGGTTCAACTCATCATATGGCCATGGGTGTATACCTTATCCAACCCCTTTCTAGAATTTATCATATACATATACATTATATCATTCTAATCCTCTCCATCAAACTTCATTTCACAAACCTCCAAGTCCTCGCAATAAGTACTCTTTCCTAAGCTTATTTTTCATGCAACGAGTTATCACATTATCATCAACTATTAAACCGTCTGATCCCCCGAGTAATCAATTCATAGAATAAGTGAATCATCCAAATATTTATACATCACGGCTACGCGCCGGAGTATACTAAAACTTTATTTTGTGAAGCTGTAGTCCACCAAAAATTACAAGCAACCACAAATCGGAAAGGTATTTTCAAGGGCTAAAACATTCGTGTTGAGCTTGGGGTCCAAATCTAAATTCATCATACCTAAAATCAGGTTTCAATCCGGGTGTGTACACTTAGACATAACTCAACCTACACATTTATTAATACAGTATAGAAACTTTGGCTGAACATTCACGGAGCTACAGAACTCCCTTGAAAACGTGTAACCATCTATTGGAATGGTCTTTTAGAGGGATACAACTTTCATGTTGAGCCCAAGACCTGAATCAGATCGAATCATACTTGAAATCGGACTTGAAGCCTATTACGCGCAAAAATAGATTTTTGTACAGCACTTTTGCACGCATCGTAAAGATGGACGAACGACATCGGTACATCTCCTTCCTCCAGCCATTATACAAGGCACAACCAACATGTATATTCCCTTTCTCCCTCATTAGACACAATTCTTCACAAAATCAAGACCGCCGTCTTCATAATGAAGAGAGGAGATGATTGAAGATAAGCATGCGGCGATCTGCGCCCTAAAATAAAAGTTCTATCGTGGTCTCTTCCTAGGAAATCTCCATTAACTTCCAAATAAAGCTCTCTTGATCCAATGTCTCTCATATACTTTGGATCTAAAGATCTAGCACCAAGGGAGAGGGTAGGAAGCTCACCTGGTTTTCGGCCATGGATTGTGTCCTTCTCCTTGGCGGCATTGTGTGTTCGGTCTTCTGGTGTTCGGTCTGTCGTTCTTCAAGAAGAGTGAAAGTTGGCCGATAAAGAAGCCTTCTAGGGTTCAAGTTATTCTTATAAATAAGTTGTCAGTGTCTAGGGTTAAAAGTCTCCTTGCCTTGTGTCACTCTTCCATAGGACTGCACTTTTTATAACATAAAATTGTTGGATCTAGTGGCACCCCTTAGGGGGTGAATAAGGTTTGTGTCGTTTATCAAAAAATTCTATTAATTTCATTCCCAAAAAACTAGTTCTGGAAGCTATCGCGGGGCATTAGGTCGCTAACTTGTGGCGGTATGTCTCAGAACTCATTTTTATCGGGAGATTCTCCCTTGGAGATCTATGCACTCTTCAGGACAACACAAACTAACATTCACAGCAGTACACACAAGTAGAGAAACAGTAAATGAATTTCATTGCAAAAAAACTTAATCAACTACAGTTTACAATTACAAAATCTGGATCTCCGTGACGCCTAAGATTGAAGATGGTGAATGAAAAAGCTTTTAGTTTTCTATACCTACCCTCTCCCCGGACCGGTGGGCTCTCTCCCTTTCCCTACAAGAAAGGTCTTTGATCCGGCTCTTCACCTCCATGAAATGAAGGGTCTTAGTGCCCTGCTAGATCACCCGATCTAGACGTCCCCTCCTCGGGATGATTTCTCATAGAATTCTCCCCGGATTCTGACGACCTTCCCTGGTCGATTTCATTTATCACAAGCAAAATAGAGAAAGAGAAAGAATACAATAAGAGTTTAAAGGATTTAAAAGATTAAAATCTCCCTGTTTACGATTCCTCTGTCGAGCGATCTGCAATTGGTGCTTGAGATTTTCGTGTGCATGCAACCGGTCGACTCTTCATAGTCGATGTATTCCTTGGCTCATCTGAGTTCTTCGTGTGCGAATGGGAGGGAGGCAGCTTTCTTCTCCTTCGACGAAGATGGTAGAACGCACCACAGAGAGGCGGCCAAACCCTAAGAATCACAGAGCTCTATCTATTTTCGTCTTGGTAAGGAGTGCAGAAAATGGCATGCTTTGTATACGACTTTGTGAAAAATATGCTACCACCGACAGTAACACTAGCGCTCGGCGGTAGGTTCGTGCGTTTGATATGACAGTTATCCTGCAAATATGGAAAAATATTTAAAATTAATATTTTTTCCCTTTTTCAAAAATAGTGCGGCACGGTAGGAAAGGTAACGCCACACGGTAGGCCAGCTGTCTCGACAAATCCGTATCGACGATCGTTGAGTTGTTAATGTAACGCGGTATAATTCTATCGCCCGGTGGTAGGAATGGTATCGTCTGGCAATAGGTTAGGAGTCTCCTACGCTAGCTTAGTACAATGCTAGTGCCTGCATGGTAGCATCCCGAGCGCCTGGTCCTATTAAATCTTCGAGCTAGCACGGGAGGTAGGACTAGGGCGACGCGGTAGACTCCCAAGCATCTTGTCCATTTAATTCAGGCTACCGCCCGACGTTAACTACTACCCCTCGGTGGTAGGTTTCTGAGGGGAGCTCCTTGTATTTCTTGAACCTATAAACTACACACTCTAACAAACATACGATGTAATCAAATACAACATGGGAATTGAAATTATCAAACTAAGGATATGTGAATCATTGGCTCCAACAATCTCCCACTTTTGATAATATCAAGTCTCGTTCATGAGATATAATAATGAAGTGCATGATACAGTGTATATATATAAGATATAATCTTGAAAGCTCAGGTTTCAGGTTCTATATAGCTCCCCTACATGCGCGCTCCCCCAATATATATGTTCTACATGCTCCCCCTATCTACGTGCACATAGTTAACTAAGCTCCCTCTACATGTGATCTCCCTTACCCATGACTCATGAACCATCTATTCTCCCCCTTTGATATTATCGAAAGTGGATGAGATAGACCATAAACAAACATACACAGGCACTGGAGAGACGGAATGCAGTCTATAATGATCATGATAAAGACAACCAAATAGTGCACTAGATAGAGAGTGAAGCGAGAGGCGATAAATAATAGGGGTGACCAAAAATGTAATCAAAGAATATAAAGCACAGTGGTCAAACCGATGAGTGCAGGACATTGAAATAGTTTTTAAATAGGAGTCAGAGTTATAAAGGAGTGGACAACACAGGTAAACTAAGCATAAAATGATGTAGAGCACAATGCTACAAGAGTTATATAATTAATACAGAGGAACATTGTACAAGTCCTGAATAGAAATCATGTGCTAGAACTTACGTGCTATAGATATATAGTATCGTATCAGTCCATTTCTTATGCATGGAAGTGTTAGATTGATCAATGACGTGTGAGAGTGTAACATCAGAAGACAAACACCAAGTATAGTTAAGATTCATTACATGGTTTATCTCTGTAAGTAAAAATGCTATTGTGAGAGAAATAAGGTGGAAAATCACGTCACGTTGCTATCTACGATATATCAAGACTAGAACTAGGGGACATAAGCTTAAAGTACAAGTATGTGCACAAGATCAAAATGATTTTTTGGACCAAGTTGCTCATCCTCATAATGCTCATGAAGACTTATCAGGATGAGTGAGTAGTGCTAGGGGGTATCCTTGACTCAAGGCTTGATAGCATTCGTTATTTTTCTTCATACAAGTTGAGCTATCAATTTTTCTAATTTTTGTTTGAATTCCAAGGTCTCTAAATCAATCAAAATCTACCCACATAGATAGATACACTTTAATTTGTATACATAGGACTTGACCATTTAGAGATTTGCCCAAAGTTCTACTCTTTATTGAGGCGCATGTGTATCATGACATTGATTATTCAAGCTATTTCCAACATTGTAGACATAATATCACGAGTTATAGCATGTAAACATATACTTTCTACAAGAGTGCTCCATCTAGGGATGTGTGAATAGTGTAACGTCATTCCGCGATCTAAATCCTCACACATACCTAGAGGCATATTCAATGAACATTAAGTATTGTAAACGCACTCAGTAGCTACGCACCTATAGATTCTACACATCATGACATAGGTAGACAATGTTCACATGGTTTAACATGCCTAAGTCCAACATTTTACGTAATCGTTATGCTCTAAGTTCTAGTCATGTGTGTCCTAAGAATGATTACTCCACAGTTTTTTTTATTTATTTTTGGGTTTTATATATATATATATATATATATATATATATATATATATATATATATATATATATTTGTTTTTATTTTAAATATTAGACAAAAATAATTGAAACAAACAACAAATCAAGCAAGAAAACAAAAATAAAGTAAATAGGCAAAGACATGTTTTGGATTTTTGGGGATTTTCCAATTTACTGTTATATTTATATATTTTTTTTAAAAAAACGGAAATATAGGCAGAAACAACCAAAAGGAAAACAAACACCATGACTAGGAAGAAAGATCCAAAACACCCAGCTCGAGTCGAAGTAACGAGAAACGCGCATCTGGGAGGGGTTTTGTTAATATGTCAGCTAGGTGGTCGTTGGTGCCAATGAAGCTTACTATTATGTTCTCTTTCTTAATGTGATCCCGAATAAAATGATGACGAACGTCAATATGTTAGGACTGCGAGTTATGCACTGGATTATTGGTCAAGTCTATGGCACTCTTGTTTTAGCACCTAAGAGTAACATTCCTACACATTAGGCCAAAGTCTTCTAATTTTTCAGACATCCAAAGTGCTTGTGCGCAACAACTCCCTAAGGCAATATACTCAGCTTCAGCAGTAGAGAGGGCAACTGAGTTTTGTTTTCTACTTGACCATGAGACTAGTGCCGGACCAAGGAAGTGACAGGTACCACTCATGCCCTTGCGATCAAGTGAACATCAAGCATAATCGGAGTCAGAGTACCCGTGGAGTATGAAATCAGTGGTGTGTGGGTACCAAAGACCAAGATTTTGGGTGCCTATAAGATACCTAAAGATATGTTTAACTGCTTTCAAGTGTGATTCTTTAGCATCTGCTTGATATCTACCACATAGACACACCACAAATGTAATATCGGGCCTAGACGCACTTAAGTAGAGTAGTGATCCGATCATTACTCTAAAGACAGTTTGATCCACCGAAATGCCACTTTCATCCTTTCCTAATTTTAGAGAGGCACTCATTAGAGTTTTTACTTGTTTTAGATTCTCAAATCTGAATCGCACAAGCATATATTTTATATACTTCGATTGACTTATAAAAATTCCATCATTATGATGAGAAATTTGAAATCCTAAAAAATAAGCTAACTCTCCAGCTAGACTTATTTCAATTTCAGACTGCATTAAAGTGACAATTTCTTTGCACAATATTTCATTGGTGGCCCCAAAAATAATATAATCCACGTAAATTTGTAAGAGAATTAAATCAAGATTCTCGTGCTTCACAAAAAGAGTTGTGTCCGCTCTACCCATCATAAAACCATGTCCTAGGAGAAAAGTCATGAGCCTATCATACCAAGAATGGGGTGCCTGCTTCAGTTCGTACAAGGATTTCACCAACTTGTATATATGATTGGGATAATCAACATTTTTTAATCCGGGTGATTGCTCTACATACACCTCTTCCTTAATGTATCTGTTCAGGAATGCACTCTTAACATACATTTGATATAATTTAATTTGCTTATAACTTGCAAATGCCAAAAACATATGAATGGATTCAATACATGCAGCTGGTGCAAATGACTCCTCAAAATCTGCACCCTCTATCTGTGAGTAACCCTGTACCACCAACCTAGCTTTGTTCCTAGTTATCCTAGACTCACCATCAAGTTTATTTTTGTAAACCCATTTCAAACCTATAACTAGATGGCTATCAGGATGCTCCATTAACTCCCAGACTTTACTTCTCTCAAATTGGTTTAACTCTTCAGTCATAGCCAAAAATGACGATTCATCCTTTAAGGCTTCTGAGATTTTTTTGGGTTAAATTTCAAATAGAAAAAATTGTTTCGAAAAAGACTCATGTAATGTCGATCGAGTTCTAACCCCATGTGTGGGCTCTCCTATTATTAGTTCTCGAGGATGTACCTTTAAAAAATTTAGAGTATGCGGAGGCCTATATTCATCTACCCTAGTTGGAACTTCATCTAACATTTCTTTTTCCTCACTCTTAGCTTCTAACTGTGTATCGTCATCAATTTCCTCTTCGTTTTGCCTAGGGACTTTTGTTGGTAAATTTTTGTTAAAGTGTACATGAGCCGATTCTTCAACAACTAAGGTTCATTTGTTATAGACCCTATAGGCACGACTTGTACTAAAATATCCTAACAGGATGCCATGGTCTGATGTTTTGTCAAGTTTTCCTAACTGATACTTAGTATTCAGAATAACACATGGGTTACTAAAGACTTTAAAATATGAAACTGACAGCTTCCTATTGAAATAGAGCTCATACAGAGTTAGCTTAATAATGGTGCGAAGCATGACTCGGTTCATCACATAACATGTTGTGTTAGCCGCTTCAGCCCAAAAATATCAAGGCAACCAAAACTCGGCGAGCATTGTGCGTGCTAACTCTTGAAGCGTGCGGTTCTTTCTCTCCACTACCCCATTTTGTTGAGGAGTGCATGGGGCTGAGATTTGTGTTCAATTCCTAAATTATTACAATAGTTCGTGAAATTTTCATTCTCAAATTCCCCCACATGATCTAACCTTATGCATTTTATTTTTAGTTCCTTATCATTTTGGAGTATAGTGCAAGATTGGTGAACTCAAGGAACGTGTCAGATTTGTTCGTAAGGAAGATCGCCCAACAATAACTAGAGTAGTCATCAATAAGAACAGATCCATATGAATGACTTCAAGTGGTCTACTTATGTAAATGTCATTTTTTCTTTTGAATGAGATTTTAATAAAATTCCTTTTTTAACACGGAGCACATAAAGAGTTTAATCTACCACTTAAGTTTGGAAGTCCTCGAACAAGTTTATTTTTCAATAGTTTGACAATAAACTTACTTCCTGAATGTCCTAGTCTCTTATGTCACAGATCTAATTCCTCATTCTTGGTAACTAAGCATTTCAAATAAGAAGCAGATATATCCTCAAAGCTGACAGTATAAACATTATGGGTTCAATGAGGAACAAGTAAAACACTATTAGTTTTAGCATCTATAATTTTGCAGGTGTTTGTAGAGGATTTAAATATGATATTTAGGCCTTTATCAAATAGTTGGATAATAGAAATTAAATTATGCTTAAGTCCATCTATAAACAGTACATTAGAGATTGAAAATGCTGTGTTACCTATGTTTTGATTCTAAGTATATATCCTTTGCTATTGTCCCCAAATGTCACCATGCCACCTTCTTCTTCTCCGGGCTAAGGAACTTGTCCCTATCTCCTGTCATGTGCTTGGAACACAGAATCCAAGTACCACACATTCTCCTTGTCCTTAGCAAGCCAACACACCTAAAAAGATTATGAGGTTAAAGACCTGGTTACCCAAGTTGTTCCACCCAAACGATAGGTAGAATACTTTGGTAGCCAGACTTGCATAGCTTTCTTGTTACCTTTCCACATACATGACCCAAATGTAAGACCAAACCTTTGACAGTTTGCACACAAAGCATAGACAGTGGATGATGCCTTTATTGTGTTCTTAGAGCTCGTGCATGAGGATGTGGATAGCCCTTCAGAACTGTTGATCTTACTGTGTAATTTCTTATGATTTTTTAGCCTTAGCATGACTATGATTGCCGCTCGGTGGTAGCATCAGATGTGTTACATATCCTAGTACAAAATTTCTAGATCCATGACACTGTGAACCCAACATCATGTTCAGTTATTTTTGCCCTATTCAAAATTTCTGGATAACACAGTTGAAATCATGGATCCTCGCCTTTAGGGTGGTGTTTTCAGTAACTAGCATAACACACTGATTGGCGAACTGTTGTTTACCTTACTCTATTTTGGCCAGAGAGATTTGAAGTCTTTTCTCTAAGACATTATTTTCATTGGTGAGATTATTGATTTTCAACAATGACTTGGAGAGACTTGCTTTTTGCTCTTCGTTCGTTGCCATCAAGTGAGGACATTCTAGGTACTCGATCTTCTCTTTGCCACATTTTATTACTTCATTTTTTAAATTTTCGAAGTCCTTTTTAATTCACTTGTTTTCATTTTGAATGGAATTCTTCTCAAGTATAACACCATCTAACTTCTCACATAGGTGTTCATAAATCTCAAGAAGTTCATTATATGAGGGTGGAGTTACCTCAGTGACGCTTTGGACACTAGACTCATTGACAGATTCATCTTGATTTCTCCCCATGAGGCACAGATTTGCCTCGTCTTCACTGCTCGATTCAGAGGTGCTTGACTCATTAAATCCATCCTCATCCCAAGTTAGTGCCTTCAACACCTTCTTTTTCCCTTTGTGTCGGCTTTGCTTTTCCTTTTCCTCCTTCTGGAGTCTTGGACATTACCTCTTTATGTGCGCGGGCTTGTGACAGTGATAGCACTTAGGCTGGGACTTCTCATCATCGCTCTTCGTCTCCTTTTATGGCTTGTTCCTCCTCCTGGCTTCTTTAGCTCCTCTCTTCAGGAATTTCCTAAATTTTATCTGCCTCTTGGAATTCTTGATGAACCTTTTGAATTCCCGAATATAAAGGCTTTCCTCGTCATCTTCCACAGTTTCTTCAGCAGTCTTTCTCTTCCTTGAAGCCATCAGTGCCAACCCCTTCTTCTTTATCTCCCTAGGATACTCCTCAGCTTGAATCTTCGATTCAAATTCATGTGTATTCAAGTTTCCAATGAGGCTCTATATCTCCAGGGTGCTGATATCAAGTGATTTAGCAATCACAGTCACCTTCGAGTTGAGGCGAGGAGGCAAGGATTGTAGGCTCTTCCTCACCAGATCTTCATTTGAGTAGCTCTTCCCGAGGGATCATGAGGTGTTGACAATCTTGGTGAAGCATGTTGATGCGTGTGAAGCCCGACTCTGAATTATCTAGGGAGAGCGACGGGTCTGGATTTCGCGCGGCGAATAATAGGCAAGTGCACCTATCACAAGTAATACAGGATATTCGGGGGAATATCAAGATCATAAATTTCCCGAGAATGGGTTGATTATCCCTACTGCTTCAGAAGGACTATTATTTTACCGAAAAATTTAAATTGTTGGGTTTAACTAAGAAAGAGCTGGAAATAGATTAAGAATAAGGTCGATGAAGAAATAACACTCAGTATCGAATTACGTTAGGACTAAAATAGATTTAAATAATTAGAGATCTTAGGTTTCAATTCAATTAAAGCGGAAACTTGGTAGTGGAGGTTCCAAAAGAATGAGCTCACATATCTCTAGGAATATCGCTCACATGAACATTAAGACTATTCGACTGGGCTCTCGTCCAACGAAGGATTCCTCTTAATTCCCGCATTATGCTAAGAACCTCGCTATTGGGGGGAACCCAATCCGGAAGAATTACGCGCCTCCTCTCTCGAGGGTTAGTGCGAAACTCTCTTTACCCAGGGGTGATCAGTCCATATGCACGGCCTCTCGGCTAGCTAGCGTATGGATAACGAAAATAGAGCCCACACATCGATATGTGGTTCTACGCGTCGTAAACCCGGGGTAAACCTTAAGTTCTTAATTAAATAGAAAAATAAGACCTTTAATTGTTAAAAAAACATTTTATATCCCAATGCTCTTCGATACCGAGGGCTAAAAGCGATTAGCCACCCATGAGAATGAGGATGGCTTATGAGTTTTGTGAGGCGTGAATTCTAAATTACGTGTTGAAGGGTTACAAAAAAATTAAGAAGAAATAAGATAACCTAATATTAGAAAGAGAAAAGCAACTAAAAAAGAGAAAACACACGCACTCAACCAAACTCATAATAAAGAAAAAAAGCTAAGTTGCAAAAAAGGAAGATTGCATAATTGAAATGACAAGTCCTACTCAAATGAGTAAGCGGGAAATAAAAGCTGAAAATGACAAGTCCTACTCAAATGAGTAGGCGGGAAATTAAAGCGGTAAATTTCATTTCCTTCTCAAATGAGTAGGCAGGAAATGATAAGTCCTACTCGAACGAGTAGGCGGGAAATTAAAGCGGTAAATTGCAAGTGCTACTCAAATGAGCAGGTACGAAATGACAAGTCCTACTCGAACGAGTAGGTGAGAAATTAAATTGGTAAATTGCAAGTCCTACTCAAATGAGTAGGTAGGAAATGAAAGCTGAAAATGACTAGTCCTGCTCAAACGAGTAGGCAGGAAATGAAAGCTAAAACAGCTAACTCATAAACGCGCACACACAACTTGAAGGAGAGCAAGAAAAAGCTAACTCATACACTCACACACACAAGCAAAAAGGGGAAAAGTAAGGTGATCAAAAAATTAAAACGTTTATATTTTTACCGCAAGAATTCGCTGGAAATGCATAAAAAGTAGAAATAAAAATTGTTTGAGCAAAAGAGTTTTCAAATAAATATGAAAATCAAAGGGGTTGAAAAATTAAAATAACACATAATCCATTCTTATAACTTTATAAAAAGGTTTAAAAAGTGGAAGAAAAGAAGCAAAAGTTTTACACCCTAAAAAAAGGAAAATCTATGTTAAAGAGAGATGAAAACAACTTTGAAACCATTTTACAAATCCATAAGGATGAATATAAAAGCACAAAAACCCAAATTTAAACAAATCTTAGGAATGTGATAAGAAACAAAAGGATATAATAACGATTAGTGAATATAAGAAAATCTAAAGTAAAGTAAGTGATTTTTTCATTTGAAAGCATAAATTCCACAAATATAACTCATACATGCACACACCCATACAAAGAACAAAAATGAAGATACATAAGATTGCTGAAAGAGAGGGACTCAAAGGCATTCTAGTACAACATAAGGATTAAAAACTAACAAATTTTTTAAGAGAAAGTTTGATTACAAAAGCTAAAACAAATTCAAAGAGGGGGATATCCTTACATAGCACAAAAAGAAGCCTCCTAAAAGCAGCCATAACAGCAAAATGGCTCAAAATTTCGAACCCATGGCTCTTACAACAAGGTTCTATTTATAGGCTAAAAATTCATATTACATTCCCCAGGTCACGGGCATGTAGGGGGCATGTCAGTACGGGTGCTGAAGTGAAGTCGATCATTAAATGTTGGTTGACTTTGGGGCTGTCCACATGGAAGTCACGGGCATGACCCTGCGGTCACAGGCATGTAGCAGGGCATATTAGGAAGGTGTATCTAGGGAAGGTGTCGTGTTGTTGCCATGCCGGAGACGTCTTGTTTGGACAGGTGGATTGGTCACGGGCGTGTCGAATATTGACACGGGCGTGTCCAGCAGTTCGACGAACTTCGAACGCTATACGTTGAGCTGGAAGTGTTGATGTCGAGACGGGTTTGACATGGGCATGTTCTGTCGGGACACGGGCATGTTCAGTAAATTGTCGAACGCCGATCATCGAGTGTTGAGTCAAGTTCAACGAACGTCGAGTCAACTGGCGTGACATGTGGCGTGTCGGATGGAACACAGGCGTGTCATTATCGGACATAGGCATGACTTCACTTTGGCATTGCAGTTGGCTGATTTCTGCTGGAATCAAAGTGACACGCCCAGGTCACGGGCATGACCGAGAAGTACACGGGCGTGTACTTTGATTTTTCCGACTTTTCTGCAAAATTTCAGAAAACAAAAAGAAGCTATGTTAGGAGATGTATATACAAAAACAGAACATTTTATTGTAGAAAACTAACTAAAAATAACGAAAATAAATTAAAATGACTTAAATAACGTACGTAAAAATACGTATATTTACAACTTATCAAATACCCCATACTTAAGCTTTTGTTATTGCAGAGCAAAAGTTGGAGAAGTACTTATAAGAAATTAAAAGAAATCCTAAATTTAGCTACCGCTTGAATTAATTAAAAGAGAGATCAAAGTAATTATCATGGGTATAAAAGTTAAGTCCTAAATCATGAAATTGATTTAAAAAGAGGAAAAGTTTTGGCCAAAAAGACTTTTGAAGTAGCCAAATAGCAAGCAAACATTGTAATCGTTAGCAAACAAAGATAGATTGGAATTACAGAAACTTTAGCTTAAGAGTTTAAATGAAATAATTCAATTTAAAAATTATGCTCTCAAAGAGATTTTATATTAAGTCTAGAATCATTGAATATGACTAAGTGGATTGTTTTGGTTTATGAAGAGGGCTTTGTAGGAGGTGAGGTATATTTTTTTCACAAAACTCTAATACAATTTTTTTAAATGTGGATGCTTAGGAAAACAAAATTTTATTTTCCATAACATGCAATAGTAATTTTTTTGTACAACTTCATATAACTCAATTTATATGTATTGGAGTAATGAATTTTATCCTCTTACTCTATAACATATAATCTTTTCAAATATTGGATGTCTATGTTTACGGAATGAAATCTTATTCCCATTGACATAGGTTCTTTTAAGGATAATAATTTTATCATGCCAAGTAAGAAATGAGAGATATGTGGAGATGGGCTTTTGTTTTTTTTTCAAAAATAAAACAAGATTTTAGTAAAAAATTCTTGAGAGCAACCTTTATAAATTAAACGTTCTTGTGTTTCTAAAAGTTTAAAGTAGAAATAATTGAAGTCTATAGTTATTTTTTCTAACATAACATACATGCCTTTATTTTAGTTAAATTAGAAGTAATGCCTAAAACGAGTCTCCTATCTTAAGAACAAAACATAAAAAATTATTTAAAACTTAACCCCGGATATTTAAATCTATCAATCTTTAATTAATAAACGAATAATAAACAAAGAATCAATGAAATTCGCTTATAAATAAACCCACAACAAAATATTTGGAGAGCAAAAAGGGTTAAGAATGGAATATTCGATTTATTTGTTTTATAAAAATTATTTTGGGATTTTTAGAGTTTTCATTTTTTGTTGTTTTTAATTTATTAACTTTTTTGAAATTTTTTGTTTTAGGCTTGTTTTTTTGGAATTTTTGACTTGTTATCTTTTTTATGTTTTGTGTTTAATTTTGTTATTATATACATACTAAAAATGCAAAAATGTTATATTTTTTTGAACTATTTTTCTTTTCTAGTTTTCTTTTGTTTTGTTTTTATAAGCAAATTTGTTTTTATTTTTTATAAGCAAATATTTACAAAATAAGGAAAGAGAGAAAAGTTATTTACAAAGAAGAGAAAGAAAGAAAGAGGGGAAAGAGAAAAGAATATTTACAAAAATATTTACAAAAAGATATATGCATAAAATATTTACAAAGAATATTAAAAAAATAAAAATAAATATTTTTTGGAATTTTTGTTTTGCAATTTTTTTTTGAAAACTTTTTTGATGATAAAAACAAAAAATTTTTGTAGTTTTCATTTTAAAATTTTTTATTTTGTTTTGTTTTTATATTTTTTTATATATATTTTTTTAAATTTTAGAAGTGCAGAAAATAGAAGTGCAGAAAATAAAACAATAAAATACCCCCATACTTAAGTCCAAGATTGTCCACAATGTTGCAACGTAAGTATGCGAAACAAAAATAAAATGCAATATTAACAAAGAAAATAAAGAGAGGGGTAGAAGCTTCCCTTAAACGAGGTCGGGGAGGCCCAGTTTAGGAACCTTGCATTATTAAGAAAAAATAGAAAACAAAAGTAAAGAAATAGCAAAAAAGATAAACATGGGGTGCCTCCCAAGAGCGTTTTATTTATAGTCGTGTAGCTTGACTATTTTTGACAGTTTATATGTCAAGGAGGGTTATGGATTCGATATTACCGCCTGCTGGATCGCCTGCTATATATAATTTTAAGCGATGACAGTTTACTTTAAACGAGCTCTTTTTCAGGTGGGAGATGAGTACGGTCCCATTTGGCCAAACCTCTTCAACTTTGAAGGGGCCTGACCATCGTGATTTTAGTTTACCGGGAAAAAGTCTAAGTCATGAATTATATAGAAGGACAAGATCGTCCGGAGAAAAAGTTTTTTGGATCTTGATTTTTCGGTCGTGGTAAAACTTAGAATGCTCCTTATAGAACTTGTTGCTCTCGTAAGCGTTTGCACGCCATTCATCGAGTTCCTTGCAGTTGTCTATTTTGAGTGGCTAAGTTAGCGTCGAGATTTAAGAGTTTTAAAGCCTAAAGAGCGCGATGTTCTAATTTTACGGGGAGATGACACGCTTTGTCGTATACTAATCGATACGGCGTACAACCAATTGCGGTTTTGAATGCCGTACGATATGCCCACAACAGATCATCGAGTTTGATAGACCAATCTTTCCTATTAAGTGAAACAGCTTTCTCTAATATACGCTTAATCTCTTGATTTACTACCTAAACTTGGCCACTAGTTTGCGGGTGGTAGGGGGTGGCAAGTTTGTGTGTGACGTCGTATTTAGCTAACGTCTTAGCCATTTGTGTATTGTAGAAATGTGTTCTCCTATCGTTCACAATAGCGCGAGGTGTGTCGAAGAAACAAAATAGTTTTTTTAGAAAGTTAACGATGACTCGCGAATCATTGGTGGGGAGAGCTTGCCCTTCCGCCCACCTCGATACGTAGTCGACCTCCCCTAAAATATAATTATTTTTAAAAGATGGAGGTAGGGGGCCAACAAAATCGATGCCCCGTAAATCGAATACTTCGCATTCTAAAAACAAATATTGTGGCACCTCGTCGCGACGAGAGATGTTACCCAACCGCTGACAGCTATTGCAGGAGCGCACAAAATAGCGAGCGTCTTTGAATAGAGTGGGACAAAAGAAGCCCGCCTTCAGCGCCTTCTGCGCGGTCCGGTTAGCTTGATAATACACACTGGCTGGACCCTCGTAGAAGTTCCTAAGTATTTGTGTGCACTCCACACTCGCGACGCATCTTCGGACCACTTGATACGCGCAGATACGAAAAAGAAAAGGGTCCTCCCAAAAGAAATATTTCAAGTCAGAAAAGAATTTCTTCTTTTGCTGGTTCGAAATGTCTTTTGGGAGCACCCGCGCAACTAAATAGTTCGCAAAATCTGTGAACCAAGGCGGGGAAGATGAACTAATATTTATGGCTAGGAGGCGTTTCTCGAAGAATATGTCATTTATGTCAGATTCGACGAGCGGTTCTGCACCTGGATTTTCTAAGCGGGAGAGGTGATCGGCGGCTAAAGTTTTTGCGCCCCTCTTATCTCGGATCTCCAAATCAAATTCTTGCAGGAGGAGGATCCATCGAATAATGCGGGGTTTGGCGTCCATTTTTTCTAACAAATATTTTAAAGTAGAGTGGTCGGTAAATATGATAACTTTAGATAGCGTTATATACTAGCGAAACTTATCAAATGCAAAAACGAAGGCTAAAAGTTCCTTTTTCATTGTGGTGTAATTTCTCTGTGTGGAAGTGAGCGTCTTGCTAGCGTAATAAATAGGATGAAAATATTTGTATATACGTTGGCCAAGAACGGCACCTACGGCAATATCACTAGCGTCGCACATAATCTCGAACGGAAGGGTCCAATCGGGCGCCACTAAAATGGGTGAATTGATAAGTTTTTGTTTCATAAAATTAAATGCAGACTCACATTCGCTACTAAAGACAAAAATTTGACTCCTTTTCCAAGAGGCGAGTAAGCGTCTTTGTTATTTTTGAAAAATCTTGAATGAAACGTCTATAAAAGCCCGCGTGGCCTAAGATACTCCTAATAGATTTAATGTTAGAAGGCGGGGGAAGTTTTTCGATAATTTCAACTTTGCCTGTATCGACCTCCATCCCCTTAGACAAAATCTTATGGCCGAGAACCAAACCTTCTCGAACCATAAAGTTATATTTTTCCCAATTTAAAACAAGATGCATGTCCTCGCATCGCTGAAGGACACGATCTAAATTGTGAAGACAAGACGTGAAAGAGCATCCGAAAATAGACACATCGTCCATAAAGACTTCCATAATGTCTCCTACCAGCTATCCAAAGATCGCCAGCATACATCTTTGGAATGTAGATGGCACATTGTAGAGGCCAAATGATATTCTTCGGTATGCGAAGGTGCCAAACGGGCAGGTAAAAGTTTTTTCTCTTGGTCATCGGGGGAAATGAGGATTTGGAAAAACCCTGATAACCCATCAAGAAAACAAAAGTATGGATGATCAGATAAATGCTCTAGAATTTGGTCTAAGAACGGTAGTGGTAAATGGTCCTTATGGGTGGCGTCATTTAGTTTTCTATAATCGATGCACACCCGCCAACCCGTAACAGTATGAGTTGGGACGAGTTCATTATGCTCATTTTCCACTACGGCAAGACCGCCCTTTTTGGGCACGACATGAACGGGACTAACCCATGTACCCGATATAGGATAAATAATCCCCACATCTAATAATTTTATAATTTCGACCTTTACGACGTATTTCATGTTTGGGTTAAGATGTCGTTGCGGCTGAATAGTCTTGCAGCAATTATCGTTAAGGAAAATCTTATGGGTGCAGAAAGAAGGGTTAATCCCTTTTAGGTCAAAAATTTGCCATGCAATTGTGTGGCGATGTTTAAGTAAAACTTCAAATAAATCAGAAGTCTCCAAATCGCTCAAATGCGAAGAAATGATAACGAGAAGGGTATCATCTTTCCCAAAAAGGCGTATTTGAGCGATATGGGTTGGGGTTTGAGTTCTAGACATGGCAGTTCTTCTAACAAGGTTTTAATTTTAATGTCTTTTGATCCAAAAGGTTCTAAAGACAAATTAGTAGAGTTATCCTCATTGCAGTTTAAGTTTTCAAGCACAAAGATGTCGTCATTTAAAAAAGTAGACTCGAAAATAGGGGGAGAACAATCACTGAGATAGGTATATAAATTATAACAAAAGTCATCGCTCGATGACGAGTCTCCTATGGAGGGATTAATAGAGAAAGTAACTTTACATCTCCGACCTGAAGAAGGAGATGACCGTTACTTACATCAATTAATGTGCGGTAGGTGGCGAGAAAAGGGCGACCGAGTATAATTGGTACATCGGTGTCCTCCTCGATGTCTAAGATGACGAAGTCTACTAGAGAAATAAACTTACCAACTCGGACAAGTACGTCCTCCACTACCCTGACGGGAAACTTAACCGAGCAATTCTCTAGTTGGATTCGCATTTTAGTAGGGGCCGGAGTGCCTAGACCTAATTTTTGAAAGAGCGAGAATGACATCAAATTAATTCTCACGCCTAAATCTGCAAGAGCGTGTTTTACTAATATATTGCCAAAAAGGCACGGGATGGAGAACCGTCCCCGGTCATTTCTTTTAAGGGGCAATTTTTTAATAAGAGCCACTGAGCGGTCTGCACTCAGAGATATATACGAAATATTTTCTAATTTTTGTTTATTAAAAGAAGTTGTTTAAAATATTTCGCATACTTAGGAATCTGCGAGATCGCCTCGTAGAAGGGAACATTAATATGAATTTGTTTTAATAATAATATAAATTTTTCATACTGCGCATCCTTACGCTCATTATCTAGCTTATGTGGATACGGCAAGGGCGTTTTAATAATTTTTTGTTTGAAATTTGTAACGGCCGCGCAATCGAAGAAGGGGGAAGAGAGGTTGGAGGTGAAATATGTACATGCAGATCGATCCGTTTTGGATCGAGCACCTCCTTTCCGCTACAAAGAGCTATAGCATTGATATTCTCTCCCGGAATGGGCTCCGTGTTTCCCGACAGTGCCCCGAGCGTGCGCTCGGACATCATTCGCGCCCGCTGTCAAACTTGGAGTTCTAAGTTTTTTAGCGATCCGGTGATATTCTGGATATTTGATTAGTTGGAAGCTTTGTATTTCGAAAAAGTTTCCTCCATAGGGAGGGTTTTGGAAGAGGGGGAGGCGACATAAATATGGGCGCAAAAGAATTGGGAGGGCGTTGCGCAATGTTCGAGTTGCTCCATGAGAAGTTGGGGTGGTTCCTCCAACCCGGATTATAGTTACTACTATAAGGGTTATTGTTGGGGTTGAAGGAAGGTCGCCCAGGATTTGCTACGTAGTCTACAAACTCTTCGACTACACTGAAATTAGAGGGAATCGCCCAAGGTAGAGTGGAGGAGGCAGCAGACATCTCCTCCACCTGCTTCGTCAGCCTTTCAACTTGAAGGGCTAAGTGGGTAGTGACACCAATTCAAAGAGGTCGGCCGCCTACTTGGGACGTCCCTGTAGGACGTTCCATTGGTAGGCATTCATAGCCATCTCTTCGATAAGAGCATGGGCAGCCCCGGGGGTCTTATTATTCAGGGTACCCCCGGCAGCCACGTCAATCATTTGATGTGTCTGATAGTTAAGCCCATTGTAGAAGATTTGGACATACAACCACGCAGGCAGTGCGTGGTGCGGACACATGCGGAGGAATTCTTTAAACAGCTCCCAAGTCTTGAATAGAGACTCGGAATCTTTTTTCACAAATGAAGAAATGTCTGCCCGCAACTTTACAGTTTTGGGGGCGGAAAATACTTTGTTAAGAACCGTTCCGCAAGCTCGGCCCAGGTGGTGATACATCCTTGTGGGAGGGAATTCAACCACGCCTTAGCTTTGGAGCTTAAGTAAAATGGACAAAGGTGCAAACTAATGGAATCATCAGTGAAGCCATTAATCTTAAAAGTATCACAGATTTCCAAAAAAACTAGATAAATGAACGTTCGGGTCCTCATCCGGCAGTCAATCAAACTACACTGCATTTTGGATCATTTGGATAACACTCGATTTTATTTCAAAATTATTGTTTGCCACCGTTGGGCGAACAATACTGGACCCAGTATCGTCCAAATTCGGTCGGTCGTAATAAGACATTATACGCTCGACGATCGCATTTGGATTAGGGTCGGCCATAACAATGGCAGAGGGTTCTCTGATGGCTTCTTCTGGATCCAAAGAGGGATTTCGGCATTGAGAACGAATACGCGCAAGTGAGCATTCGATCTCAGGATCGAAATCCAAATTTTCTGACTCTGAAGGATGTCCAAGGGTCATACACCCTAAAATATAAACTAAGTAATTAACTTTTTTTATATTTTTAAGTAGAGTTTTAAGTTTTTTTAGTTTTTTAAAAAATAGGTAAAAGTAATAGACTTTGGATTCCAAACTAACAACTCGAAGAGCGTCCCCGGCAACGACACCAAAAACTTAATGTACACGAAGCCCGACTCTGATTTATCTAGGGAGCGCGGCGGGTCCGGATTTCCATCGGCGAATTATAGGCAATTGCACCTATCACAAGTAATACAGGATATTCGTGGGAATATCGAGATCATAAATTTCCCGGGAATGGGTTGTTTATCCCTACTACTCCGGAAGGACTATTATTTTACCGAAAATTTTTTTTGTCGGGTTTAACTAAGAAAGATCTGGAAATAGATTAAGAACAAGGTCGATGAAGAAATAACACTCGGTATCGAATTACGTTAGGGCTAAAATAGATTTAAATAATTAGAGATCCTAGGTTTCAATTCAATTAAAGTGGAAACTTGGTCGTGGATGTTCCAAAACAATGAGCTCATCTATCTCTAGGACTATCGCTCACCTGAACATTAAGACTATTTCACCGGGCTCTCGTCCGACGAAGGATTCCTCGTAATGCCTGCATTACGCTAAGAACCTCGCTATTGGGGGGAATCCAATCCAGAAGAATTACGCGCCTCCTCTCTCGAGGGTTAGTATGAAACTCTCTTTACCCAAGGGTGATCAGTCCATGCGCACGGCCTCACGGCTAGCTAGTGTATGGATAACGGAAATAGAGCCCACACATCGATATATGGTTCTACGCGTCGTAAACCCAGGGTAAGCCTTAAGTTCTTAATTAAATAGAAGAACAAGACCTTTAATTATTTAAAAACATTGCATATCCCAATGTTCTTCGATACCGAGGGCTAAAAGTGATTATCCACTCATCGGAATGGGGATGGCTTCTGAGTTTGGTGAAGCGTGAATTCTAAATTATGCGCCGAAGGGTTATAAAAAAAGAAGAAATAAGATAACCTAATATTAGAAAGAGAAAAGCTACTAAAAGTTAAAACGCACGCACTCAACCAAACTCATAATAAAGAAAAAAAAAGCTAAGTTACAAAAAAGGAAGATTGCATAATTGAAATGACAAGTCCTACTCAAACGAGTAGGCGGGAAATGAAAGCTAAAAATGACAATTCCTACTCAAACGAGTAGGCGAGAAATTAAAGCAGTAAATTGCAAGTCCTACTCAAATGAGTAGGCGGTAAATGACAAGTCCTACTCGAACGAGTAGGCAGAAAATTAAAGCGGTAAATTGCAAGTCCTATTCAAACGAGTAGGCGGGAAATGAAAGTTGAAAATGACAAGTTCTACTCAAACGAGTAGATGGGAAATGAAAGCTAAAAAAGCTAACTCATAAACGAACACACACAACTTGAAGGAAAGTAGGAAAAAGCTAACTCATACACTCACACACACAAGAAAAAAGGAGAAAAACAAGGTGATCAAAAAATCAAAACATTTACATTTTTACCGCTAGAATTCGCTGGAAATGCATAAAAAATAGAAATAAAAATTGTTTGTGCAAAAGAGTTTTCAAATAAATGTGAAAATCAAAGGGGTTGAAAAATTAAAATAAAACATAATCCATTCTTATAACTTTGTAAAAAGGTTTAAAAAGTGGAATAAAGTTAAAAAGAAGCAAAAGCTTTACACCCTAAAAAAGGAAAATGTAAGTTAAAGAGAGATGAAAACCACTTTGAAACCATTTTACAAATCCATAAGGATGAATATAAAAGCACAAAAATCTTAAATCCAAACCAATCTAAGGAATGTGATAAGAAAAAAAGGCTATAATAATGACTAGTAAATTTAAGAAAATCTAAAGTAAGCTAAGTGATTTTTTTCATTTGAAAGCATAAATTCCACAAATCTAACTCATACACGCACACACCCATACAAAGAACAAAAATGAAGATACATAAGATTGCTGAAAGAGAGGGACTCAAAGGCATTCCAATACAACATAAGGATGAAAAACTAACAAATTTTATTCAGAGAAAGTTTGATTACAAAAGCTAAAACCAACACAAAGAAGAGGGCGGGGGCAATATCCTTACATAGCACAAAAAGAAGCCTCCTAGAAGTAGCCCTAACAGTAAAATTGCTCAAAATTTCGAACACATGGCCCTTACAACAAGGTTCTATTTATAGGCAAAAAATTCAGATTACACGCCCCAGGTCATGGGCGTATAGGGGGGCGTGTCAGTACTGGAACTGAAGTGAAACATATCATTATATGTTGGTTGACTTTGGGGCTATCCATGTGGAAGTCACGGGCATGACCCTACAGTCACGGGCGTGTAGCGGGGCGTGTCAAGAAGGTGTATCTGGGGAAAGCGTCGTGTCGTTGCCACACTGGCGATGTCTTGTCTTGGATAGGTGGATTGGTCACGGGCATGTAGAATATTTACACGGGCATGTCCAGTAGTTCGAGGAACTTCCAATGTCGTACATCGAGCTGGACGTGTTGATGTCGAGATGGGTTTGACACGGACATGTTCTGTCGGGACACAGACATGTTCTGTCGGGACATAGGCGTGTTCAACAAATTGTCGAACGCCGATCGTCGATTTTTGAGTCAAGTTCGACGAGCGTCGAGTCAGCTGGCATGAAATGGGGCTTGTCGGACGAAACACAGGCGTGTTATTATCGGACACGTGCGTGACTTCACTTTGGCATTGCAGTTGGCTGATTTCTACTGGAATCAAAGTGACACGCCCAGGTCACGGGCGTGATTGAGAAGTGCACGGGCGTGTACTTTGATTTTTTCGACTTTTCTGCAAAATTTCAGTAAACAAAAAGAAGCTATGTTATGAGATGTATATACAAAAAAGGAATATTTTATTGCAGAAAACTAACTAAAAATAACAAAAATAAACTAAAATAACATAAATAACGTATGTAAAATACATATATTTACAACTTATCACGTGTATACATGTTGTCCACTTCCTCATCTATCTCCATCCTAAATTGTTCGTATTCAGATTCGAGTCAAAACAACTTCGACTCCTTCACCTGTGAGGTACCTTCGTGAGTAAGCTTAACTAGATGTCATATATCATATGTAGTTTCACAAATATAGATTCTATTAAATTCAGTTTTAACCACTGCGCAAAATGAAGAGTTCATTGCTTTGGAATTGTTCGTACATTTAAGCTTGTCAGCGTCATCCCATTTATCGTGTGGTTTGATGAAGGCGATATCACCTACGGTGGTGGTGGGTGCAGTGTATTAAGTCTCGATCATGGCCCACACGTCCATGCTTTGGGTCATCAAAAAGATTTTCATTTGTGTTCTCCAATGATTGTAGTCACTCCCCAATAACAGTGAGGGTCTACTCACACCCTGTCCCTCAATAAATGCGTGAACTGCATTGCCCATCTTACTTCAGGTTTTTAAGCATTTTTCAAGTAACCTGCCTATGATACCATTTGCTAGATCTGGTGGCCAACTTTAGAGGGGGTGAATAAGGTTTGTTTCGTTTATCAAAAAATTCGAATTATTTTGTTTCCAAAGAAACTAGTTCTGGAAGCTACTGCAGGGCATTAGGTTGCTAACGCGTGGCGGTATGTCTCAGAACTCATTTTCTTGGGCAGATTCTCCGTTGGTGATCTATACACTATTTAGGACAACACAAGCTAATATTCAAAGCAGTACACGCAAGTAGAGAAACAAGAAATGAATTTCATTATAAAAAAATTTAATCAACAACAGTTTACAATTACAAAATCTTGATCTCCGTTATGTCGGAGATCGAAGGCGGTGGATGAAAATATTTTGGTTTTCTATACCGACCCTTTTCTCGGACCAGTTGTCTCTCTCCCTTTCCCTCCAAGAAAGGTCTTCGAGCTGGCTCTTCACCTCTATGCAAGGAAGGGTCTTAGAGCCCTGCTAGATCACCTGATCTAGACGTCCCCTCCCAGGGATGATTTCTCACGGAATTCTCCCCGGATTCCGATGACCTTCCCCAATCATTTTACTTCACCACAAGCAAAATAGTGAAAGAGAAAGAATACAATAAAAGTTTAAAGTATTTAAAAGATTAAAATATCCCTCTTGACGATTCCTCCGTCGAGCGATCCAAAGCCGGTGCTTGAGATCTTCGTGTTCTTGCAATCGGTCGACTCTTCGTAGTCGATGTAGTCCTTAGCTTACCGAAGTTCTTCATGCACAAACGGGAGGGAGGCAGTTTTCTTCTCCTTCGATGAAGACGGTGAAATGGGCCACAGAGAGGCCACCAAACCCTAGGAATCATAGAGCTCTATCTATTTTTATCTTGGTAAGGAGTACAGAAAATGGCACGCCTTTTATATGGCTTTGTGAAAAATAGGCTACCACCGATGGTAACACTAGCTCTCAGGGGTAGGTTCGCGCGTTTGATGTGACAACTGTCCTAAAAATATGGGAAAATATTTAAAATGAACATTTTTCCCTTTTTAAAGATAGCGCGACATGGTAGGAAAGGTAACGCCACGCGCTAGGCCATCTATCTCGACGAATCCGTCTCGACGATCGTTGATTGTCTAATGTGGCGCGGTATAATGCTATCGCCCACTGATAGGAATTGTATTGCCTGGCGATAGGTCGGCATCTCCTAGGCTAGCGTGGCGCGGTACAAAGCTAGCACCTGCGCGGTAGTATCCCGATCCCCTAGTCCAATTAATTCTTTGAGCTAGTGCGGACGGTAGGACTAGAGCGATGAGGTAGAATCCCTAGCGTCTTGCCATTTAATTCAGGCTACCGACCAGCATTAACTACTACCTCTTGGTGGTAGTTTCCTAAGGGGAGCTCTGTGTATTTCTTGGACCTGTAAACCTTCACACTCTACAAAATAAAATATGTAATCAAATACAATATGGGAATTAATATTATCAAACTAAGGATATGTGAACCATCAGCTCTAACAAAAATAAGTTTTCCAAAAGATAAAATGAGGTCCTGTACAAATTTGGAAGTGCCATAAATTACATGGTCGTGCACAGAAAATACTAAGTCCATTCGTGTATACTCGAAGAAATGTCGGAATAACTCGACGAATCGTCGAGTGCATTAAGTCCGTTATACGAGTCATCTTGACGAATTAAAGAGTCCTTTTGACGAACATTTCGATGGATTTCACAAGTCACTCGAGTTCACTCGATGAATTCGTCGAGTCTACTCTACGAATTCACATGTCTTCTCGACGATTTCATGAGTCCTTTTGACGAATCATCCCGACTGATTTCACAAGTCCACGCGTGTTCACTCGACGATTTCACGTGTCCACTCGACTATTTCTCGAGTCATTTCGACCAATACCCTACAGGCCTCTCGACAAATTTACTCCAGGCTTGTTCTAACTATCGTCTGTTGTTTATCGTCTAGTGACACCACAACACATGCGAGGGGTCTAGCTCAGAATGGGACGCTACACCATAAACACCAAGATATATAGTGTGGTTCTCCAAATATAGGTACATCCACTTTCCCCTTCACCTATCTAGCAGATTGCTAGCTTAGGCCAACTTCTCCAAATATTCCTCGATCTTACAACTCAGCAACAACAATTCCCTACTTCAGACCTTCAACACATGGTCCTACAACTAAAATCTTCTATCACAAGATCATACAACTCAGATTTCTATCACAAGATCCTATAATCAGGTCAAACACAGCCCTACCTCAACCTCTACAAGTAGAGGTCTACACTCATATCTTTTTCATAGATCCTATAACTCAGATTATCAATAGAATCTTACAGAAAACTCAGATCTTATAAGGATCCTATAGTATAAAAGAGTTACAAAGATTTTGACTAAAATGACAAAATAAGAGTCTTTAATAGAAGCTCTATGTGGGCTTCTTCTTCCTTGATCAGCACTTGGATGAATCTTCATGGAATGAATTAGGCTGGATCAAGAACACTTAGACTATAGAGAAAAATTCTTCAGAAAAAATGATGTTGAGATGAGCCTGGAAGAAAATTTCTCTAGTGCTTGCAGTGGCTAGAGAACTTGAAGAAAGTTTAAAGCTTTAGCACAACAGGAAACTTACACAGGAAGCTTGAAGGTGTATGTGCATGTAGATCTCTCTTCTATATATTCTCTTATTGTGTAAAACTTTTCAAGCCCCCCTTTTATAGAGCACATGATCGGTTGAAGGCAAGATGCTCGAAAAGGAATGCTCCAACGGCTAGAGAATTTCCCTAAGGAACATTCTAGAAATGGAAAGATTCTAAAATAAAAGAGAATACTTCTTTTCCACAAGCAACACTTGATTAAAGTAGCAGAAGTCAGAATTTGAATTAATTCAAATATATTGCGCAATCAGCGACATAATTATGGGAGAGAGCCGTTAGACCACGTTTCAGCCTGTAAAAAATCTCTAAGTAAAACTTCACTTTATGCAGTCGATAATGTCCATTAGCTCTAATAGAATTTATTCAATCGGCATGAAGTACTTTAAGAACCTAACTAAAAGCATCTAATACTTAAGCTTTTAAATCTACAGAAATACTTCCATCACAGTGCAATCGATACAGCTTATAAAATTTATAGTCTTCCAAATGATGCAGTCGACAAATCTCTTAATTGTCCAGCCGATGCAGTCAATAAATCTCTTAACTATCCAGCTGATGGAGTCGATAAATGACTTAGCTTCTAGTCGATGCAGTCGACAAAACACTTAGCTTATAGTCGATGCAGTAGACAAAACACTTAGCTTCTATCCTATTCAATCTCCATATGGCTTAGACTAATTTTTGCATCTACGTTATGATCATTTAGACTTAAGTGTCTTTATTCATGGTAGTGACATGTCTAATAAAGGATTAGATCATAGGTCAACATGAGTTTTACACCTTGAGGGATTATAAGGGAAAACCGTATTTGGGTGACCATAAACATAACACTAATTAGCCAAGAACATTTGTTAAGCTTATCACAACAAAACTAAAACATGCATCAAATACAAGATGTTTATTATCATCTTGAGGCCTTTTTCAAATCAAGAATCTTGTAGACAATAATTTTAATAATCTCCCCCTATTTTAAGAAGTCAGAACCTCATATGACAATAAGAATAAATACATAAAAATAATAATTGAACAGGAAGGCATAGAGGATAAATCATTCTAGATTATATATAGATGAACATAAATATTAGAGTTCGACCTTAAGTTCAATAACCTATAAGTCCTAGAGTAAATATAGTTTCGCCCCCTAGTTTTTTAACACTCATAATTGTCCTCTCCAGCAGCCTTTCTCAATTATCCTCTCCCATTTTTTGAGTTCTTCAAATGTGTGTTTGTCGATGGCTTCTTGAGAATCATCTATCTTTTGTTCCAGCATGTTAACTCATGTAACTGTGGTGTTCTTGGCTTGGAGTAGATGACCATTTTGGGTAGAGTCTTGTAGGTTTGACTCCCCCTCAATCTCTTCAGTAATAGTCTTGAAATCCTCTTTCAGTACCTCAGTTACTTGGGTAGAGTTTTCCTAAACTAACTCCCCCTTAGTTGTTTTTGTATCCAAGATTGCATGGTCATGGTGACCTTCTTCTTCGACAACTTTTGTATCCAGTACTTCAGTCTTAGTATGTTGAGGAGCAAGTTCTAGATGAATTTCTCCCTGAGCCATCACTTTTGTCCCTTATTAAGGAAGAAATCTTAAAATAATATGTTAAAATGGTGTTTTGATATCCTTCCTGATAGACGACAAATTCCTGCTTTGTCTCACCGTCAAGCTGATATTTTACCATATAAAGCTTGTCTCCTACACTTTGTTAGAAGCATAATATCTACTAGCAACATAATCCAAAATTTGTGTAACAAGTAAATTGAACAACTATGCAAGGATATTTTATAAGAAGATAGGCATGAAGATCATTCTAGATTTAACATGCCCAATTCAATTTTGAAGCAAATGACTTTTTCTTCATCATAGGCTTAATAAAATGTCTGCCACTTGTTTGTTAGTTGGGACAAACTTAAGATTGATATCTATTTTCTCAACATACTCTCTAATGAAGTGATAATTAATCTCAATATGAATCACAAAATAAAGTAGATCTACTTAGCTAAATGTTATAATCCTACAGTTGATGTTGTATCCAAATCATTTGAGCATAGAAACTTCCATCTGAGATTTATTCTAATTTGTTGTTGAGAGTGTCACACTGGTTTGCTTTTTACTACTCCAAGAAATTAGTCTTCTCTCCAGGAATTGGCATGTCCTTAAGGTAATTTTTTATCTTCCTTGCACCATGTAAAGTCTGTATCTGAAAATCCTGTCAACTCAAAATCATTACTCTTAGGGTACCATAAGACAAGATTTGTTCTACCCTTAAAGTATCTTAAAATTATATTGATAGAGGAATAGTTAGATTCCTTATGGTTCACTTGATACCTGGCACAAACACATATAGAGAACATGATGTCTAGTCTACTAGTAGTTAGATAGAGTAGGTTCCAATGATGCATCTATACATGGTTTCATTAAAAGGTTTTCCTTTTTCATCCCTATCCAGTGATACATTGGATCCCATTGGAGTTCTAATTAATGTTACACTCTCCATTCCAAACTTTTTAATGAGCTCTTTTGTGAATTTTTTTTGAGAGATGAAGATTCCATCCTCAGATTATTTAACTTGGAGACCTAAGAAGTATTTCAACTCTTATATATTGCTCATTTTAAATTTCCCTTCTATAAGGATGGCAAACCTTTTACAAATGTTATCATCTATAAGTCTAAAGATATTGTCATCTATATAGATTTGCACAAGCAAAATCTTGTTTTTAACTTCTCTTAGGAATAATGTTGTATCTATCTTTCCCCTTGAAAACTTATTTTCAATGAGAAAGTTATACAGGGCCTCATACTTGCTTGTAGGTGTTTGTTTAAGGCCATATAATGCTTTCTTCAAATAATAAACATAGTTAGGGTGAGAAGAATTAACAAAACCTAGAGATTGTTCTACATACACTTCCTCTTTTAAGTCTCCATTGAGGAAGGAAGACTTCACATCCATTTGATATACTTTGAATCCTTTGTGAGCTGCTTATGATAGAAACAACCTTATTGCTTCCAATCTGGCTACTGATGCAAAGATTTGGTCAAAATCTATCCCTTCTTCTTGTATGTATCCATGTACAACTAGCCTTATTTTATTCTTGATTATGAATCCGAGTTCATCTAGCTTATTTTTGAACACCCAATTTATTCCAATAATATTGTGGTCATGAGGCCTTGAGACCAGCTTCTAGACCTTACATCTTTTGAACTGCTTCAATTCCTCTTGCATAACCAAGATCCAGGATGGATCAGAATTGGCTTCTTCAAAATTCTTTGGCTCTACCCGAGAAAGAAAGCTCACGTGGAGCACTTTATTCATTGTGCTTCTCCTGGTTTGCACTTCTTAACCTATGTCAACAATGATTTGATCCTGGGGGTGATCCCTTAGGTGCCTTGTAGCTGTTGGCAGTCTTCTTACATTCTCTTGTGCTTTGCATTTAGCTTGACTCTCAACCTATTGTGTTCTTTAAGCAGCATTTTGTTCATCATCTGTTGGAAAGCTTCCATCTTTGATCAGCACAGTTAGTGAGGTTATTTCACTTCTCTTTTGCGGTTTATTAATAGACACCTTTTCCATCCTTTGCTCAATACCTACAACACTAGAAGAATAAGGCCAGCCTTTACTGATCAATACCTGCAACATAGTCTTCATCTTATTCAGATCAGAAGATCTTAAGTCACTATCACTCAAGGTCTTTTCCTTGTTAGACAGAATGTTCTTCTCAAAGTTCTTGCCTTGGTGATGTCTTTTCTCTTTAGATTTGTTATTGCTCCTCTGTTGGATGGACATTCAACAATTTTGTGACCTTCCTTTCTATACCCAAAGCAAATAATGTCATCTGAATTAAATTTATTCTATTTAGTGTCACACATGTCCCTCTTGGGGTCTCTTCTATATCTTTCAGAATTTTTGTAATGTTTTTTGGAGTTGGAGGAGGAGGAAGATTTATTATTCCAATACTTCCTCCTCAGCATCTTCTTCAGTTTTCTTGTGAACAAGGCCATATTATTAGCATATAGCTCATCTCCATATGTGTCGGGTTTATATTCCTCTGAATTAGCTGATCTTCTTGGAGTGGATGTTGCCTTCTCTTTTCCTCTTCTAGAGCTCTCAACCTTTAGAGCCACTACCTTCTCCTTGTTGTAACCTTCCTCATTTTACATGGTGTTCAGGCAAGGTGCAGTTCATGAGACTACAGCTTCCCATATAGGTTTTGAGGCTAGATTTTGTCTAGATTTCCCATCTCTCTCTTGCCTCTAACTCAGTACAAGTCTCATAATCAGAAATAGAAAGAGGAGCTTTGATTTGTGCCTCATCGGGATGGGAGTCATCTGAATTAAATTTATTCATCGGGATTGGAGTCATGAGTCCACAGCTGTCTTCTTCTTCTTCAGTGTCACTATCAGTTGGTGACAATAGAGCACTAATGCCTATCTTTGTAGTAGTAGGTTCCATTTCTTCTAATTGAGCTATCGGCCCAACATAGGCTTCATCTTCTTCAGATTCAGAAGAATTTGAGTCACTATCACTTAAGGTCTTTTCCTCGCTAGCTAGAAGGCTCTTCTCAGATCTTTTACCTTGGTTATGTCTTTTCTCTTCAAATTTGTTACTGCTCCTTCTCTTGGATGGGCAGTCAGTAATGATGTGACCTTCCTTTATACACCCAAAGCAAATAGTGTCATCTTAATTAAATTTATTCTATTTAGTGTCATACCTGTCCCTCTTGGGCTCTCTTCTGGATCTTTCAGAATTATTGTAATCCTTTTTGGAGTAAAAGGAGAAGGATTTATTCTTCCAATGCTTCCTCCTTCTCAGCATCTTCTTCAGTTTCCTTGTGATCAAGACCATATCTATATTAAATAGCTCATCTCCAGAGGTGATGGGTTCAGATTCCTCTGACTCAAGTGGTCTTCTTGAAGGGGATGGAGCCTTCTCTTTTCCACTTCTGGAGATTTTAGCCTTTAGAGCCACTATCTTCTCCTTATTGTAACCTTCCTCACTTTTCTTGGTGTTCAGGTGCATTTCATGAGAGAACAACTTCCTATAAAGTTTCTGAGGCTGGATGTTGCCCAGATTTCCCATCTCCCTTATAGCACAAATATAAATGCCACATTCCTTGTTAAGGGATCTTAATAATTTCATTCAGCTCATAGTTAGTGAAGGACCTTTCATAGTTCTTTAGTTCATTCACTATCTTGAAGATTTTTTCATAACAGTCTATTATGTTCTCCTTCTCTTTCCTAAAGACTTCATACTCTTGATTCAATAGGGACTTCCTATCATCCCTTTCTTCCTCTATGCCTTCCATGTATACTATTAAAGTCTCCCATCTTTCCTTAGATGTTTGGCAGTGAATAAGATTCCGAAATGTGGAGTCATCAATGGCACTGACAATAATGTTCTTATCCCTTTTATCCATGGTGGTCAAGATGACTTCTTCCTTTAATATATTTGAGAGTTTCTTTGGAACTTTTAGATTTTCAATAATAGATGGGACCTTGATAGGGATATAAGGTCCCTCTTTAATGGTGATCAAAATGCTAGGCCCAGAGACCTCCATGAAGAGCTTAACCCTTTTTTCCATATACCAAAATCTTCCTTCCTACAGATAGGAAGTTTCATTGAGATCAATTCCCTATAACTTTCTCCAAAGGCCATAAAGCTTTAGATCTTTCAACTCTTAAGGATCTTGTTCAGCTGTTAAGCCTTTTTGAACAACCTCCCTCTTATACTACTTGAAAAATAAGTGTTGAAGAATCACCTAAAGGGGGTGAATAAGGGTTTTATTGATTTTATGATATCTTAGATTTTCTTTGGATAAGCATAGTAGAATAAGAAATAAGCACAAGCAAAGTATATTCATAGTACCTCCACTTTCCCCTTCACCTATCTAGTAGATCCAAAGATCCTACAAGTTAGAAATAGCAGTCTCCTACCTTAGACTTTCAACACAAGGTTCTATAACTCATATCTTCTATCATAAGATCCTACAACTCAGATCTTCTATCATAAAATCCTACACTCAGGCCAAGCACAACCCTACCTCAATCTCTATATGTAGAGATCTATACTAAATCTTTTCCATAGATTCTACAACTCAGATTCTCAATAGAATCCTATGGAAAACTCAAATCCTACAAGGATCCTACATTACAAAAGAGTTACAAAGATTTTGACTCAAATGACAAAACTTGAGTCAATAAAAGCTCTGTGTAGCTTTCTTCTTCCTTAATCAGCACTTGGATGAATCTTCTTAGAATGAATTAGGCTAGATCAAGAACACTTAGACCAGAAAAAAAAATTCTTCAAAATAATTTTGTTGAGATGAGCCTAGAATAAAATTTCTCTAGTACTTGTAATGGTTGAAGAACTTGAAGAAAGTTTAGAGCTCTAGCACTTCAGAAAATTTGCATAGAAAAATTGAAGGTGTATGTGCGTGTAAATCTCTCTTCTGTATATTCTCCTATTTTGTTGAAATTTTCAAGTCCCCTTTTATAAAGCACATGATTGCTAGAAGGCAAGATGCTCCAAAAGGAATGCTCCAACGGCTAGATAATTTCCCTAAGAAAATTTCTCGAAAAGGAAAGATGATGAAATAAAAGAGAATAATTCTTTTCCTCAAGCAACACCTTGATTAAAGCAGCAGAAATTGGGATTTGAATAAATTCAAATAGATTGTATAATATGTGGCATAAT
Source organism: Platanthera guangdongensis (assembly GCA_039583875.1). NCBI lineage: Eukaryota > Viridiplantae > Streptophyta > Magnoliopsida > Asparagales > Orchidaceae > Platanthera > Platanthera guangdongensis. The sequence goes on along the minus strand of CM077152.1, from coordinate 178,269,224 downwards.
TACAGGAGAGAGTCGTTAGACCATGCCTCAGGCTGGTAAAAATCTCTAAGTAAAACTTCACCTGATGTAGTCGACATAGTCTTTAGCTCTAATTGAAGTTATGTTGTCGGCATGAAGTACTTTAAGAACCTAACAGAAAGCATCCAATACTTAAGTTTTTAACACTGAAAAAAACCTTTTATCGTAGTGCAGTCGATAAAACTTGTCGTCTTCCAAACAATGCAGTCAAAAATTCTCTTTACTATCAAGCCAATGTAGACGATAATTCTCTTAACAATCCAGCAAATTCAGTCGCTAAATGACTTAGCTTCTACTCAATACAGTCAACAAAACACTTAGTTTCTACTCGATGCAATCGACAAAACATTTAATTTCTAGCCTATCCGGTCGACATATGACTTAGACTAATTTGAGCTTCTGCCTTGAGATCCTTTATACTTCAAAGACTAACCTCATTATAGTGGCATATCTAATATAGGATTAGATTAAAGGTCAATATGAGGTTTTCACCTTGGGGGATTACAAGGACAAAACCCTATTTGGGTGACCATAAGCCTAATACTACATTATCCAAGCACTTCTATTAAACCTGTCACAAAAAAATTAAAACATGCATAAAATATAATATGTTTAATATCATCTTGAGGCCTTCTTCAAATCAGGAATCTGTTGGATCTTGAGGCGCTCTTAGAAGGGGCGAATAAGAGCAAACTGTATTTTTTCGCCAAATAAATTTCTTAGCCAAATTTTCACTGAAATCAAGTAAACTTATTCACAACCAAATATTCATAACAAGCACTTAGAAATTTATGAGAAAATTGAAATGCATATTTATTTCATAAGTGATAAAAATCATAAACAATAGATTTCAATAAAGCTTGAAACAGAGGTTGTGATGAAAAAGTCTCATTTTTGAATTCACCGTTCCTTCTCCCAAGGACCAGCTGGCTAAAGCCTATCTCTCCCTAGATATAGCAAATAGCCTCCCACTAGATCTCTTAATGACCTAGTCATAGCACACAATGCGGCGATTTACCCCTAAACCTCACACGGGCCTAGTTGTCACTCAGAAGGAGGCGAATTCTCTACCAATTAAGAAGTGAATGAAAAAGAAAAGAAGTTTGATAATAAAAAGTCCCTCTAGTCTTGATCGGTGAAGAGGTCAGAAAGTCCTTGCAAAGATCACCAGATATAAGAAGCACGAATAGTCCCTTCTTCTCTCTTGAGATTTCACGAACACTTAGGAGTTTTGTTGGTTCTACGGAGTTACCTGGCAGGAGATGCACATGATTAAGGCTCCTGGAAGTGTGTAACATCAAATTCCTGAATTCCATCCCTTTTATAGTTTTTCCACTATCGCGCGGCGAGAGCGCGATATAGCCCGTGATATCTTCAATGATTGCCTCGTGTCCCACTCTGCAATAACCGCACTGAGATGTTGGGGATCATGTACGAACGTGGGCCTATCGCACTATAACACATCCACTATAATGACCGTATAATATGGGTCCGGCCGGGGCCCCACAACATACAGACTCCACAGCTTTACCATTAAAAGATGATATTAACTACCTAATCTCAAAACTCAATAACAAACAACAGCAGAGACAGTAAACAAGACCAGAAGCTATCCACATATATAAGAGTATCGAAGCAGCCTTAAGGCCTTACAACAATAGAGAGTCCAACACTAAAATGAATACATCAAGCATCAATGTGCATAAGCACTCCTAAACTACCTCTGCATCAAGCCGAAAACTAGAGAATCAAACAAACAATGCCACAAACTAGAGCTAGTACAAAACTTGTAACACTTCATGAGGCTTAGGCCTTTTTGGCCGGCGAACTAGCTACTGCTTGCGATCCTTGCCCTGTAAAAATTGGTGGTAATGTGGGTCAGCAAAGACTAACCTCAAACTGTGTAATCAACACATCTCCTCCCAGCCGCCCCTAATGGACCCCGGGGTACCCTTCCAACCTGCAAGTCAGAACTTCGTATACCATATACATAAATATGTAAAGCTCTAAAAGAATAGGTTTGGATGTCTCAAACAACAAACACGTTTTCTATGTTGAGCATATAATAAAAGGGGCCTACTTTGCAGCATGTATGCAAAACCCGGGCTTCACCCAAGGCACCCTATTGCGTATGCAACTAGCACATCATCATAACATCAGGGTACTTCCAATTTCCACATTGGCGTTAAGCCGCAAACAAAAGGGTACTGCAATTCCCCTAACTGCATACAAGCCACCACACGGAAATCTTGCCAAGGCCCCACCCGCTCGTGGATCTTAGACCCGGGCTTGCCTGCAAACTCTGACTTCGCGCGTCAGGATTCCGTCTCACACACAAACCGATTCTAAGAACCCTTGATGGACCCCACCCGCTCGTGACTTCATTGCCCAAGCTTGTCTCATGCTTGGAATTCTCGTCAGTCTCACAGAAGTGGACTAGTCTCGCCGGGACACTCTCCCCATATGACTCGCACGTCTCGGGATAGCCAGCCGATCACGGAGACAAAGTCGTGTCTTAGCACATCACAATCCATAATCATTCCCACCATAATCCATCATTTGTACTGCAATGTCCCTGTGCACCAAGGAAACCATCTACCGTCAATGCGGAGCTAACCTTGTCCACTAAGGAAATCATCTACCGTCAATGCGGAGCTATCCTTGTCCACTAAGGAAACCATCTACCGCCAATGCGGAGCTAACCTTATCTGGTTTTGGCTACACGTACTCACTCGAGAAAAAGAAGGAAATCACATACATCACAAATGGCATCTTGCCGCAACAGATTTCTACAAAATCCTTAAGGCTTGCTATGCAGCATCACCGAGTAGGACTAACGGTCGTGACTACGGCTTCACCCACAATGCCTAATCCACTAACAGAGCGGATCTCTAATGCAAAAACATATCGGGGATGGACTCAATTGACCCGGAGGTTCCTCTTGAACCATGGCGACCCATACCCCTCTTATTTGAGAGATTTGGTGCCCAAAAGCTTGAAAGAAAAAGATGTTAAACACACATCCTAGAAACCAAGAGGAGAAGTGTCGTTACCATACGACCCCTCTTCCTAGCCATGGGAACTTAGCTGGATGAAAACTGCCACAACGGACTTGCCTCCGCGGATCTGGACTCGGCTCGCGATTTGGGGAACTAAAGCTTCTCCGACAGCCGGATCTCTCCATCACCTTCTTCATTGCTCTCCCTTCTCTCTAAAACTTTAGAAAGAGAAAACTTGATGAGGAATGAGGGTTTCAAACCCTATTCCCAGACTTATCACAGCAAGGGCAGCTCTGGACCAACAGATCCCATTAGAAGGAATCGGGCGGCCACGATTCCCACTAAAACCAAACTCTTGGGCCGAATACGGCTTGTGACACACCTGTGTCCAAGGCCGTGTGCCTCAATCGATGCTAAAACCGTCGCACCAAGAATATGACAAGTGCTTTGGACATGCCCGTGTCAAACTGGACACGCCCGTGTCACTCAGTACACGCCAGTGTTGTTGGGCGTGTTCCTCCATCGACACAGGACCAACCACAACCCAAGAAGAACACGGGTACTCGACACGCCAGTGTCACATTTGATACGCCTGTGTCAAACCCGAATACGCCTGTGCTCCAGGTCGTGTTCCTCCCCCGACACGGCTCGGCTAACAACCTGAGCTGGACACGGCCTGGGACACGGCCTGGGACACGCCCGTATCTCAGACCGTGTTCACTGTCTCGACGATCGTCGACTGTATTTTCGTCGACCACTCAGAAAATTCGTCGAACCCGAGCACGATACATCCTTGGACACGCCTGTATCCCAGGTCGTGTTCACTGTCTCGACACATCGTCGAGCTCAGTTCGTCGGCCACCCAGGTTCTTCGTCGAACCCGAGCATGACACGGCGTTGGACACGCTCGTGTCCCAGGCCGTGTGACCACTACCAAGACCCCAACTTGGCTCTAAACATAGTCCATCCCTCTTTCGAGTTTTTGGGGCATTATAACTCCTTCCCCCATAAAAGAAGTTCGTCCCGAAATTACAGAAAGTGAAAGATACACAAAACTTAAATGATACCTAAACGTAATAACTCTGGATATTCCTCCAGCATGGTCTGTTCTCGCTCCTATGAGATCTCCTCACGACCGCAGTTGTCCTATCAGACTTTTACGAGTTTGACCTCTTTGTTCCGCAACCGCTGAATTTTTGAATCCTCTATAGCGACTGGACGAACTCACGTCCTCAAGTCCTCTTCTATCGGCACTGATGTCGATTCGATCACCACACTAGCCTCTACTAAGACTTTCCTCAAGACGGAGACATGGAAGACGTCGTGTAATCCACTCAGCTCTATGGACAACGCTAACCCGTATGCTGCTTCTGCCGCCCGTTCTATAAACACGAAAGGCTCCGAAAACCTCGGACTCAACTTCTTGAGTCGGCGAATCCGCGAAATGCCTTTGAACGGCTTGATCTTTGAATAGACCCAATCGCCTACCGCGAACTCCAGCTTCCTGTGCCGAGCATTAAAATATTTTGCTTGTCGATCTTGAGCCACCTTCATGCGCTCTTGAATGGTTCGCACTAACTCACATGCATCAGCTACCACTTCTTTTCACAAAAGTTTGGTTTCGCCCGCCTCTGTACAAGACATCGGTGTTCGACACCGCCTCCCATACAAAGCTTCGTATGGCGCCATCTTTATACTTGCTTGATAACTGTTATTATAAGCGAACTCTACCATTAAGAGGTGATCCTCCCACTTCTTGTCAAAGTCAGGAATACACATCCTCAACATATCCTCTATAGTACGGTTCGTTCTATTGGTTTGCCCGTCAGTTTGAGGATGAAAAATGTACTGAACTTAAGCTTCGTGCCCAGACTCTTCTGAACCAACCTTCAGTCCTTGGACGTGAAACGTCCATCGCGATCACTAACTATACTCTTAGGAATCCCATGTAGTCGCACAATGTTGCGAACATACAACTCTACCAGCTTCTCTACGATGTCCGCCCTCCGATTTGGGATAAAGTGAGCCACTTTGGTTAAGCGATCCACAATCACCCAAATTGTGTTGTTACCCTTCTACGATCTAGGTAATACATGCACAAAATCCATGGAGATGTCATCAAATTTCCACTCGGGAATAGGAAGTGGCTTCAGGAACTCGCCCGGCTTCTGACACTCGGCCTTCACCAAGGCACAAGTTTGGCACTGATTCACGTACAAAGCTACGTCCCACTTCAGTCCAGGCCACCAAAAGGATTTCTTCATATCCAAGTACATCTTTGTACTGCCCGGGTGAATGGAGTACTTTGTGAAGTGAGCCTCAAACATCAAATCCTCATGGAGCTTGTCAAACTGCGGTACACAGATCCTTCCGTCCTTCCTCAGAATCCCATCACTTATCTCCCAGGTGCTACTCTCGTACTTTTGAGCTTCCACCACAAATGGCTGGAACTCATCATCCAAACGGGTCGCTTCTCGAATACAATCAGACAAATCGTTCTACATTTCAATCCAGTTCAACTGAGCCATGCTAGACTCACCCCTTGCTACGCACACAATGCCGAGGGACTCCCAGTCCAGCAACAACCGCTCATCATGAGCTTCGATCCAATTCCCTTGCCCAGATTATTTTCTACTCAAGGCATCTGCCACCACATTGGCTTTGCCTGGCGTATACTGAATAGCCACCACGTAGTCCCCAAGGAACTCGACCATCTGCATTGTCGCATATTCAAGTCCTTCTGATCTAGGAGATACTTCAGGCTATTATGATCCGTGAAGATCTCCACCTTCGTGTCATAAACATAGTACCGCCACAATTTCAACACAAAGATTACCGCTGCCAATTCCAAGTCATGGACGGCGTAATTCCTCTCATAAGGCTTCAACTGCCTAGACCCAAAGGCTATCACACTACCATGTTGCACCAATACGCAACCCAAACCGCATCCCGATGCGTCACTGAAAATTTGAAATCCTTTGGTCCCTTTCAGTAGACTTAGGATTGGAGCTGTCATCAGCCTTTCATTCAGTGTCTCAAATGCCTGATTGCAATCCAGAGTCCACACAAACTTCTGGTCCTTATGAGTCAGTGAAGTGAGGGGTAGAGCTATCCGCGAAAAGTTTTCTACGAACCTTCTATAGTACCCGGCTAGCCCAAGAAAACTTCGGACTTCCTCCACGGTTCTCAAAGTCAGCCAATCTCTGATGGCCTCCACTTTTGTTGGATCTACTGCCACCCCATCCCCACTAATCACATATCCCAAAAATTCCACCTTCTTTAGCCAGAACTCGCACTTCGAGAACTTTGCATAAAGCTGGTTCTCTCTCAACACTTGCAAGACTATTCTCAAGTAAGTCTCATGCTCCACCTCCGATTTGGAGTAAACCAGAATGTCGTCGATAAGGACAACTACAAAAGAGTCCAAGTATTCCCGAAATACTCGATTCATTAAGTACATGAATACGGATGGTACGTTCGTCAGCCCGAACGGCATCACTGAGAACTCAAAGTGACCATACCTCGTACCAAATGCTATCTTGGGTACGTCCTCGTCTCGAATTCGCAACTGATAGTATCCTTACTTTAAGTCTAACTTTGAATACACCACCGACCCCACCAACTGGTCGAACAGGTCATCTATCCGATGAATCAGATACTTATTCTTGACAGTCAATTTATTCAACTCTCGGTAGTCTATGCACAACCGCATACTACCGTATTTCTTCTTCACGAACAACATAGGCGTGCTCCACGGTGAAAAACTAGGTCTGATATACCCCTGCTCCAACAGTTCCTGCAACTGTACCTTGAGTTTAGCCAACTCTTTTGGTGCCATTCTAAACAGAGGATGTGACACCGGCCTAGCCTCTGGCACTAATTCAATCGAGAAATCAATCTCCCGTCAAGGAGGTGCTCCAGGAAGTTCATCAGGAAACACATCCTCGAACTCTGCCACTATGGGCACTTCCCCAAGTGATAACTTGGAAAGGAAAACCTCCAATAATGCTACAAGAGCTACTCCCCCGTGGTTAACTGCCCGCACCAACTGCATGGCCGAAATCACGGAATAGTCCACTCCATTGAGGCCCCCAAACTTAACTTTTGTCTGCCCTTCGCTTCTTAGGGTCACCACCTTGGATAGGCAATCAATACTGGCTCGCTGCTCCGCTAGCCAATCCATCCCCAATATAACATCAAGCTCAACCAACGGTAGGAACGCTACTAACAACACGAAGTCAACTCCGCCTAGCTCCTAACAAATGCGCACTTTTGACCCGGTGGTCATGGATGACCCATTGGGCATGCACACCTTCGGCTCTGCGTCAGCCGAGAACGAATCAACTCCAATTCTCCGGATGAAGCTTTCCGCAAGAAAAGAGTGTGATTGATGTAGGCTATGCCTTAGTGATCCTACACGAAAGGCGTGACTACGACCTTTTACAACGTTAACGCTCCCTAACCCGCACACAAACGAAACGCAGCGACCACAATGAATTTTATTTATCGTTCGCGCTAACATACGGGTAGCCGATCCGCAAGTGGAACGGAGAATGGCTATAGGACAAAATCCTTTCCGGCTAAATGGAATAATATTGATTCCGGTCGAGCTTGGAGTTGTACCAAAATAGATCCACCCAAAAATAAATCACGATTCAAAACGTGGTAGGATCTATCCAAACAAAACAAAAAGCGAGGAGCGCCAATCCTCTCGTTAGATCTTTCAGAAAAACCAAATGAAAATCCAGATCTACTATTAGAAACACCGCAAAAATTAACGATTCGAGAAAATCACGCAAAAGTCGTCCACCAAAAGAACTAGTCAAGAGGGAAAATCTCTTGTGTAGGAATTTTCGTTACCCCACTCGGAAGTGTAGATCCGAGATGTTGGGATCCACCAAGATGACCGCTCTTCCTTTGGACCCACGGGAAACGCACCGCGGATGAAGATCTTGCTCGTCTCCTTCGCTTTCTCGCCGTGGATGAGTTTCCCCAAAACTTTGGTTCTTCCTTGCACACGATCCCCGTCCTCCAAGGTGGTTGAGAATTTCCAATGGTTGAATACGGTGTTGGTGGAGAGAGGGTAGAGAGGTGGGAGAACGAGAGGTGATTAGAGGGAATGAGGAGTAGAAGGGGGCGGCCAAGCAAGGGAGGTGAAGGGTGGCCGAACTCCTTGAGAGGGAACGAGAGGTGATTAGAGGGAATGAGGAGTAGAAGGGGGCGGCCAAGCAAGGGTAGTGAAGGGTGGCTGAACTCCTTGAGAGGGAAGCCTAGAGGGGGCGGCGCCTAAGAGGAGAAGGAAGGGGAGAATGAGATTAGGCAAATAATTTTCTTGATTTCAATAATAGTCCCATAACAAATGAAAATTTGGCCTTATATAAGGCTTACAACCATGTGGCTATTAGCAGCCTAAAATAAAATATTGTTCCGAAATGAAATGATATAAAACAACATAGTTTCAAATACCACATAATAAAGATAAATGCAGACCACCAGTAAAATAAATTTAACTCTTAATTTTGTTGCGTGGGCGAAGATTGTAGCTGTGCCCGCTACGGCGCCGCAAGTCTTTTGTTGGAGGAGCATCGTCGTCATATTCTGCCACGGCAACACCGCCATGGACGTCGTCATCTTCTGCCACGGCAACACCGCCATGGACGTCGTCTTCATCACCCAGTTGGCCGTCGTGGTGGCCATCGCCATCAATCCTCCCGCTCTCATAAGGACTCATCACCGATGAGTGTGCCGGACGGTAACGGTGGAGGAGATCTGCATCAAGAAGAGCAAGCTCTGCCGAAGAAACCCAAGAGTCGTCTGAGGCTGGACGACCTCGCCATCTGACCAAAAACCTGTGAACGTCGCCGTCGGGAGTAGAAAACACCGCATCCTGCAAAATCTTGTCAGGCAAGAAATCGGTCCGGGGGAACCTTGGAAAAGCGTTAGGCGCAGAAGAAAAACAAGTTGCATCATCAATAGGCAACGTACCTCCCGAAGGATCCGAAAGGGAGAGCGGTCCAGAAATATTCTCACCCCCACCCCTTTAGACGGTATAGTGGAAATATGAAACGGAGAGACTGACAGTTCAGGTGGTGGAGCGACATAGAGCGTTAAATCCGAAATGTTAAAAACAGGGGAGATTCCCCAATCAGCGGGTAACTTTAATAAATATGCATTTTCACCTAGCTTCTTCAAAACCCGAAAAGGACCGGTTCTCCTATTCGCTAATTTTTTTATGGTGCCCGAAGGCATCCGTTCAGGGATAAGACGTACCATTACCAAATCGCCAATATTTAAGGGGGCTGCTCGCTTATGTATGTTAGCATATGATTGATAAATAGCATATTGTTTAGCTAACGTCTTGCCTATGTGCTCATGGAGAGTGTGAACGTGCGAGGCAAAGTCCTGTGCAAATTGACTTGATTTAAATGATGGTGGTAACGGAATCAAGTCAAGAGGCACGGGCGCCTTATATCCATGCACTATCTCATTTGGCGATAACCTCGCTTTGATACCAAAATTGATGTAGGCTATGCCTTAGGGATCCTACACGAAAGGCGTGACTACGACCTTTTACAACGTTAACGCTCCATAACCCACACACAAACGAAACGCAGCGACCACAATGAATTTTATTTATCGTTCGCGCTAACATACGGGTAGCCGATCCGCAAGTGGAATGGAGAATGGCTATAGGCCAAAATCCTTTCCGGCTAAATGGAATAATATTGATTCCGGTCGAGCTTGGAGTTGTACCAAAATAGATCCACCCAAAAATAAATCACGATTCGAAAAGTGGTAGGATCTATGCCAACAAAACAAAAAGCAAGGAGCGTCAATCCTCTCGTTAGATCTTTCGGAAAAACCAAATGAAAATCCAGATCTACTATTAGAAACACCGCGAAAATTAACGATTCGAGACAATCACGTAAAAGTCGTCCACCAAAAGAACTAGTCAAGAGGGAAAATCTCTTGTGTAGGAATTTTCGTTACCCCGCTCGGAAGTGTAGATTCCAGATGTTGGGATCCACCAAGATGACCGCTCTTCCTTTGGACCCATGGGAAACGCACCGCGGATGAAGATCTTGCTCGTCTCCTTCGCTTTCTCGTCGTGGATGAGTTTCCCCAAAACTTTGGTTCTTCCTTGCACACGATCCCCGTCCTCCAAGGTGGTTGAGAATTTCCAATGGTTGAATACGGTGTTGGTGGAGAGAGGGTAGAGAGGTGGGAGAATGAGAGGTGATTAGAGGGAATGAGGAGTATAAGGGGGCGGCCAAGCAAGGGAGGTGAAGGGTGGCCGAACTCCTTGAGAGGGAACGAGAGGTGATTAGAGGGAATGAGGAGTAGAAGGGGGCGGCCAAGCAAGGGAGGTGAAGGGTGGTCGAACTCCTTGAGAGGGAAGCCTAGAGGGGGCGGCGGCTAAGAGGAGAAGGAAGGGGAGAATGAGATTAGGGCAAATAATTTTCTTGACTTCAATAATAGTCCCATAACAAATGAAAATTTGGCCTTATATAAGGCTTACAACCATGTGGCTATTAGCAGCCCAAAATACAATATTGTTCCGAAATGAAATGATAGAAAACAACATAGTTTCAAATACCACATAATAAAGATAAATGCAGACCACTAGTAAAATAAATTTAACTCTTAATTTTGTTGCGTGGGCGAAGATTGTAGCCGTGCCCGCTACGGCGCCGCAAGTCTTTTGTTGGAGGAGCATCGTCGTCATCTTCTGCCACGGCAACACCGCCATGGACGTCGTCATCTTCTGCCACGGCAACACCGCCATGGACGTCGTCTTCATCACCCAGTTGGCCGTCGTGGTGGCCGTCGCCATCAGTGATGCTCATGTATCAAACAATACCCTAGCGGGGCATCTATAAACTAACACAAAGCCTAAAATAGAGGCATCAAACATAAACGGTTTGAAAGTATGAAGTATAAGATTTAATTTAAACTTCCTCATACCTGTCACCACATCGGGTTGGTGGATCGCTTCCGATTGTCCAAGCTTGTAAGCCCTTGGTTGCACCGGTTGGAACCGAGAAGTGCTAGACTCCGTTATCTTTCCTTTCTCTACGGTACTGGGGCCGGAGCGCACAGTCTGCTCCTGCCTTGGCTCCTTCTCAGCACCTCCCTGAGTACAAAAATGAGTTATATGCCCCACCTTGTCACAATTAAAGCACGTCGGTGGTCCCTTAGAGTGAGACACTCCGGACGTCCACTTGCTTTTCTCACCGGACTTGAATGGGTGAGGCCTTTTCTTCCATCTATTCCCTTCAGACTTCCCTTGGGATTGATAAGGCTTCCCTTCCCCTTGCTTGCGTGCGAAACTCTTACGACGTTGGGTTCGCTCCAGATCACTCTCCAACGTCCTGGCAGCCTCAACTAGCTTATTGAAACCAGCTTTCTTCAAGGCGGTGAGGGGTTGTCTCAGATTCTCCCTCAGCCCCTAGTAAAAGAGGTTATCCCTCTCCTCATCGTCTTCCATTGTCATTCCTGCATAACGACCCAACCAAGTGAACTCCTGTACATACTCGTTTGCCGTCTTATCCCACTACACCAAGTGCAGAAACTGCCTTTGGAGGGGAAACCTTGTCGAAACAGGAATGTACTTCTTTAGGAAAGCATTACCAAACTCTTCTATGGTTGGGGTGCGTCCGGGAAACTGGCGGCCGCTATGGCTCACCCACCACAACTTCACGTGTCCCTCCAACATGAAGGCCGCAAACTCAGATTTCTTCTCCTCTGGCATCTCTGCCGCCCTCAGAAGCTCTTGCATCTGTGACCACCAATCCTCTGCATCAGTCGGCATACCGACTCCCTTGAACGTTGGAGGATGGAAGCTCAGAAAATACTTCATCTGTCGGTGTCCATGCCCGACAATCACCCTTTCGGCCAACGGCTCTGCTCGTCTGGCTTCTCCGCCCGGCACGGCCATCGCCGTATCCGGGGTAGCAGGAGTTGCTACCTGAGTAACAGGGGTTGCTACTTGAGCTGTCGCTGTAGCTTAGGCTGCCACCATTGCTTCTGCAAGCATGCGATAAAAATTTGTCGGGTTTACACCCATGCCCAAAGGAGCCTGAGCAGTAGCGCTGCTCGCTGAAATCTCTTCTCTTGGTCTCGACGTACCTGCCTCGTTGCTTGCACTCTTAACAAAAGCAAGAAAACAAGGAATTAGTCTCGAATTACAAGACTCAAATATAAGGACACTCATGGTCCCGCATTATTGTTATGTGGATAACTTCTATACGTGATCCGATTACGTTAAATCGACCGCCCTAACTGACCTTGGATGCAACCTGGCTCTGATACCAAATTGTAACACGTCCACTGTAATGACCGTATAATATGGGTCCGACCGGGGCCCCACAACATACAGACGCCATAGCTTTAGCATTAAAAGATGATATTAACTACCCAATCTCAAAACTCATTAACAAACAACAGCGGAAATAGTAAACAAGACCAGAAGCTATCCACATATATAAGAATATCGAAGCGGCCTTAAGGCCTTACAACAATAGAGAGTCCAACACTCAAATGAATACATCAAGCATCAACGTGCATAAGCTCTCCTAAACTACCTCGGCATGCAAGCTGAAAAACTAGAGCATCAAACATACAATGTCACAAACTAGAGCTAGTACAAAACTTGTAACACTTCATGAGGCTTAGGCCATTTTGGCCGGCGAGCTAGCTCCTGCTTGCGATCCTTGCCATTTAAAAATTGGTGGTAACGTGGGACAACAAAGGCTGACCTCAAACTGTGTAACCAACACATCTCCTCCCGGCCTCCCCTAACGGACCCCGAGGTACCCTTCTAACTTGCAAGTTAGCATTTCGTATACCATATACATAAACATGTAAAGCTCTAAAAGAACAGGTTTTTGTTGTCTCAAACAACAAACACGTTTTCTATGTTGAGCATATAATAAAAAGGGGCCTACTATGCAGCATGTATGCAAAACCTAGGCTTCACCCAAGGCATCCTATTGCGTATGCAACTAGAACATCATCATAACATCTGGGTACTTCCAATTTCCCCATTGGCGTTAAACCGCAAACAAAAGGGTACTGCAATTCCCCTAACGGCATACAAGCCGCCACACGGAAATCTTGCCAAGGCCCCACCCGCTCGTGGGTCTTAGACCCGAGCTTGCCTGCAAACTCAGACTTCATGAGTCAGGATTCTGTCTCACACACAAACTGATTCTAAGAACCATTGCTGTACCCGACCCGCTCGTGGCTTCATTGCCCGGGCTTGTCCCATGCTTAGCATTCTAATCAGTCTCATAGAAGGAGACTAGTCTTGTCGGGACACTCTCCCCATATGACTCGCACGTCACGGGATAGCCAGCCGACCATGGAGACAAAGCCGTATCTTAGCACATCACAATCCATAATCATTCCCACCCTAATCCATAATTTGTACTGCAACGCCCCCGCGCACCAAGGAAACCATCTACCGCCAATACGGAGCTAACCTTATCCACCAAGGAAACCATCTACCGCCAATGCGGAGCTAACCTTATCTGGTTCCAGCTACATGTACTCACTCGAGAAAAAAGGGGAAATCACATACATCACAAACGACATCTTGCCGCAATGGATTTCTACAAAATCCTTAAGGCTCCTATGCAACATCACCGAGTCGGACTAACGGTCGCAACTACGGCTTCACCCACAATGCCTAATCCACTAACGGAGCGGATCTCTATTACAAAAACATGTCGTGGATGGACTCAATTGACCCGGAGGTTCCTCTTGAACCATGGCGACCCATACCCCTCTCATTTGAGAGATTTGGTGCCCAAAAGCTTGAAAGAAAAAGATGCTAAGCATGCATCCTCAAAACCAAGAGGAGAAGTGCCGTTACCTTACGACCCCTCTTCCTAGCCATGGGAACTTATCCAGATGAAAACCACCGCAACGGACTTGCCTCCGCAGATCTAGACTCGGCTCGCGATTTGCGGCTCTGAATCTTCTCCGGCAGTCGGATCTCTCCTTCACATTCTTCCTTGCTCTCCCTTCTCTATGAAACTTTAGAAAGAGAAAACTTGATGAGGAATGAGGGTTTCAAACCCTATTCCGGGACTTATCACAGCAAGGGCAGCTCTGGACCATCAGATCCCATTAGAAGGAATCGGGCGGCCACGATTCGCACTTAAACCCAAACTTTAGGGCTGAATATGGCTGGTGACACACATGTGTCCAAGACCGTGTCCCACAATCAATGCTTAAACCGTCGCACCCAGAACAGGACACGGGCTCTGGACACGCCCGTGTCAAACTGGACACGCCCGTGTCACTCAGTACGCGCCCGTATTGCTGGGTGTGTTCCTCCATCGACACAGGACCAACCACAACCCGAGAAGAACACGGGTACTCGACACGCCTGTGTCAAACCCAAACACGCCTGGGCTCTAGACCGTGTTCCTCCCCCGACACGGCTTGGCTAACGACCAGAGCTGGATACGGCCTGGGATACGCCTGTGTCTCAGGCCATGTTCACTGTCTCGACGATCGTCGACTGCATTTTCGTCGACCACTCAGAAAATTCGTCGAACCTGAGCATGATACGGCCTTGGACACGACCGTTTCCCAGGCCGTGTTCACTCTCTTGACACATCGTCGAGCTCAGTTCGTCAGCCACCCGGGTTCTTCATCAAACCCGAGCACGACACGGCCTTGGACACACCCGTGTCCCAGGCTATGTGACCCGTACCAAGACCCCAACTTGGCTCTAAATGCAGTCCATCCCTCTTTCGTGTTTTCGGGGCGTTATCTCAATTGGTGATGTGAAGTGAAGGAACTCCATAGTTAAGCGTGCTTGGGTGAGAGTAGTACTAGGATGGGTGACCTCCTGAGAAGTCCCGTACGGCCCAACTTAATTATCGGGTTCGCTCATCAAAGGGAGGCTCTAGCCACCAACAACCCGCCTGTGGTGGGAGAGGGTTAGGGTGCTTGGGCTGCAGCCCGGTAGAGTCGCCTAGAGCGGAGCCGTGAAGCTATCACGTTGGATCGGCTAGGGTCGTTACAATAAAAAGTGCACTTTTATTGTAACGTCCCTGGCCGATCCAACGTGACAGCGTCACGGCTCTGCTCTAGGCGACGCTACCGGGCTGTAGCCCAAGCACCCCAACCCCTCTCCTGCACACTGGAGGGTTGTTGGTGGCCACATCCTCTCTTTGATAAGCGAACTCGACAGTTAAGTTGGTCCATACGGGGACTTCCCAGGAGGCCACGCATCTCAGTACTACTCTCGCCCAAGCACGCTTAACTATGGAGTTCCTTCACTTCTCATCACCAATTCCGCTGCAGTTCAATTGGTGATGAGAAGTAAATGAACTCCATAGTTAAGCGTGCTTGGGCGAGAGTAGTGCTAGGATGGGTGACCTCCTAGGAAGTCCCCGTACGACCCAACTTAACTATCGAGTTGGCTCATCAAAGGGAGGTTGTGGCCACCAACAACCCACCAGTGGGCTGGAGAGGGGTTGGGTGCTTGGGTTGCAGCCCGATAGCATCACCTAGAGCGGAGCCGTGATGCTGTCATGTTGGATCGGCTAGTGATGTTACACGCACCGTGATAGCACGATATCGTTAAGCGGTATCTTCGATAATGCATGTCGTGGTAACCGTTCGGAATCGTGGCCTACGTCGCGGCTGAGGTCATCACAGTAATGTAGGGTGGTAGTAATTGTCGCATGTGATATCTTAACTTTGTAAATAGTTTTGTATGTTGACCATTCAAAATTATCACAAAGTTGTACATGTTATATATACACATCGCAAACACATTATGATCAAATACATTTGGGATTTATTATTTTCAAACCGAGGAGTGTGGAACGCATGCTCCAACAATCTCACCTTTTTGATAATAACCAATCCGCTTTGAAATAAATTCTCTATGATCTATAATAATGTGTACAATATATGATAAGCAACATAAGTACTTGAAGTGTACGTACTCTCCCTAAATAGATGACCTTAAATTTTTTTTTAATTCTAAAGGTAATTGAATAGTAAGGGCATGTCTTATTAATATGTTCATGTAAAATTTAATAAGTGCATAATTACTCCCCCTTAATATAAGCTACACACCATTAACAATAGAGGTCTTTCGATATTCTCCCCCTTTTTTATTAGCAAAAGATATGGAAGCAAAAATCTGGGAGAAAAGTATAGGAAGAATTTGAAAAGAAAGGGTATAAATAGCGTAGGAGTAAATATACTTGACATAAATAGACAATAAAAGGTGGGTTTGGAATGAAATATAAAGTGAACAATGTGTGATATAAAATATCAGGTAATCATAAACATTGCTAGATTCATGCCAAAAATATCTAAAAGAAGGATGAAATGTGATATAGAAATGTGGAAATCATTTTCAGTCCAATTCTCATGAGAAGAAATTATATAATTGATAATGATGTATACAACTGTTCTTTGGTAGAAAAGAACAAGTGAGGTAATTAATTAAAAATCTCATGAAACTGTGAAATATAAACCCATAACAATGACTAGAAAGAGACAACTTTGTGTTCATGTATGAATCCTTTGCACGTTAGAGAAAAGAAAATTGCCAAAAATGTGTGCACAAGGTACTTTAGGATTGTTTCCAAGATGTTCAACCTCACAGTGCTTATTAAGACTTATCAGGAGAATTGAGTTGTGCTTGGTGGAGTAGCCTGAGCATATTATTCGATGAATAATTTTCCTTTTGTTTTGAATCACATTTTTCTTTTTATTTTTTTCAGTCAAGACTCTAAATCCACTTGTATAGCACAACATATGTAAAATTTTAAAATCAAGTCAAGTAAGAGAAAATGTACAAGATTCAATGATAAACAAGTTGTGGTATGTATGTCAACGTGGTGATGTGAAACAAAAACACATTCAAGTAACTTTTTCTAAACACTTGTATTTTTTTCAAAATGTGCAAGTGTGAAGTTATTATCATGTATAAAATATTACTCATACTTAGAGACATGCAAAAACAATTTGAAACATTTACAAGCCAAAACCATTGTAAAAAAAGATATTCAAGGCATGAAAGAACACACATAAAGTTATTTGAAACTAGAAAAATGAAAAGCACATTGAATAACTTTTTGGAACTTAAAATCCAACTTCATTTATGTTTAAAGTATGTGAAGTATATAGGAAATAAGAGAGTAACAAAAGAGTGAAAGAAGGACATGAAAAACCGATATTGCGAGCGGTAACCTTATCGTGCCGCGTTATCAAAAATTGGTTTAAAAATGAATGTTTCGTACAAAATTCATTGCATTCCCTTTATCCTGAAACCCTATTACGAGAACGTGCAGTGAAGTCGGCGGAAGCTTCAGATCTAAAGTATCGGTTTGAAATATCTAAGACACCTAACTCTAGTCTTAATGTAGAAAAACGTGAATCATGAAGTGTCTTAGTGAAAATATCGGCAAGTCATGAATTGGTTCGTATAAAATTGATTTTAATATTATTCTTTTTAATATGGTCTCTAATAAAATGATGTCGAACATCTATGTGTTTTGATCATGAATGATGTACTGGATTGTAGGTTAAATCGATTACACTTTTATTATCACATTTTAATTCTATAGTTTGTTGTTTCACCCCCAAAAATCTTCTAAAGTTTGTTTCATCCAAAGGGCTTGTGCACAACAACTACTTAGTACAATGTATTCGGCCTCAGTTGTGGAGAGGGCAACAGAATTCTGTTTCTTACTCGACTAGGGAATAAGAGAAGGGTATAAAAAGTGGCAAGTGCCACTAGTGCTCTTATAATCTAATGAACAACCAGCATAAACAGAATCAGAATATCCATATAGAATAAAATCATCATTATGAGGATACCATAAACCATATTTTGAAGTACCAATAAGATATCTAAAATATCATTTAACTGCTTTCAAATGAGATTCTTTAGGATTAGCCTGAAACCTAGTACATAAACAAACTACAAACATAATATCAGGTCTAGATGTGGTTAAATATAATAATGAACATATCATTCCTCTATATAAAGTTTGATCAAAAGAAATACCACTTTCATTTTTTCTTAACTTTAATGAAACACTCATATGAGTACTAGATTGCTTAAAGTTTTCAAATTTAAATCTTTTAAGAAAATCATGAATATATTTTGATTGCCAAATAAAAATACCATCATGTTTTTGAGTAATTTGGAAACCTATAAAATATGTAAGTTCTCTTACCATGCTCATTTCAAATTCATTTTTTCATAACATTCACAACATCATTACATAACTCTTCATTAGTGCCTCAAAAAATAATATCATCAACATAAATTTGTAAAACTACTAAGTCATCATTAACATGCTTAATGAAGAGTGTACAATTAGCACTACCCATTTTATAATCATTCTTGAACAAATATAAAGTCAATCTTTCATACCATGTACTAAGTTCTTATTTCAAACCAAAAGTGTTTTTTCTAATTTATAAACATGATCTGGAAATTTTTCATTCACAAAACCTGGGAGTTGTTCTACATAAACTTCTTCCTTAATGTACCTGTTTAAAATTATGGATTTCACATCCATTTGAAATAATATAAATCTTGTGAAACTAGAAAAAGCAAGAAAAATTCTTACTACAATAAGATGTTCTACGGGTGTAAAGGTTTCATCAAAATATACCCCCTCAATCTGAGCATATCCTCTTACTATATCCCTAGCTTTATTTCTAGTGATCCTAGATTCACTATCTAATTTATTTTTGAAAATCCATTTATCTACTACAACAAGATCATCAGTTGGTCTCTTTATAAGTTTTTAAACCTTATTACAATCAAATTGATTAAGTTTATCATTCATAGCTAAAAACCAAGATTCATCATTTAAAGCGGTTGAAACATCTTTAGGTTTTATATTGAAAACAAAACAAATGTATGAAAATAAATCATGTAAAGAAGAACAAGTACTAACCCCTCTTGATGGTTCTCCAATTATCAATTCTTGTGGATGATCTTTTGAAAATTTAAATTCACTCGGTGGCACATATTCTTCAACTTCTTCTTCTTCTCTTTGTTCTTTATCTTCTTGTTCTTGTTCTCTAAGGATTTCTTCATCATCCTTCTCCAAAGGAGGAAGGTGCTCTTCATCATTTACTGTAGGATTAGCTTCTACACAATGAACAAACTCTTCAAATTTAACAAGAATTGATTTTTCAACTATTTTTATCCCTTTATTAGAAATTCTATAAGCCGTACTAGTTGAAGAATAACCAATAAAAATTCCATCATCACATTTCTCATCAAATTTACCCAAAACATCTTTTATATTTAAAATAAAATATTTACATCCAAAAACTCTAAAATAAGATACATTAGGCTTCTTTTGATAATATAGTGCATATGGTGTAAGTTTTAAAAATGGGGGTAGCATGACACGATTTATCACATAGCAAACAATATGTTAAAACCGGAAATCAGCTTCTGAGGAGTTCGGACCCTAAGTAGGGGTGACCACACACTTACTTCTCTTGATGAGCTCACTTAACTGGAAACTTAGGATTTGATAATGACCCACGGCTGCAGCAAGGAGGTCCAACCACATAATCGAAAGATCTTGGAGCGCTTCCCCTCCTTAGCTAATGCTGAGCTAAGGGCACCTCAGAAAGAACTATAAGACTAGAAATGAGAAGCCTTGCCTTCTGAGGTGCCCCTACAGGTCTATTTATAGATTTTTGAGTTTGGCCTACAAATAGTGTAACTCTGCATTTTTTACTATACGCAGCCCAAGGTGGGTCTGCCAACAACGAAACTCCGTGGTTTGAAGAGGTTACTGGCAGACCAAACTACAATAAATATATGTTATTAGCATGTAATGTCCCATTTCGTGCTAGACCCCTCGCACGCATTTTGAGTCAAGAGAGTTGACTCAGGCTTGGGGTGCACTGGATTTGGGAAGCGTCGAGTACATCGACTGGACTCAAAAGCGTTGAGTGATCATGATGCCTTTTGACGAAGCGTCGAGTGATACTCGATGCATACAATGTCAGGACTTGGAATATTTCAGGCAGTGGAATTGTGAATGGTTCCTGGAAATTCGCTGAGTGATCATGACATATTTCAACGAAGTGTCGAGTGATACTTGATGTATGTGACGAATTGGACTTACAAGATTCAAATAAACTCGTCGGCAATACTCAACGAATTCTTCGAGTTGGACTTGATGAATTCGCCGGATTTACTTAGACTATTTGGCTTATTCATCGAGATGGCACAGAGACTTTCTAAGATTAGTCGAGTATATACGACGAATTATACTTAGAAGATTAAGATAAACTCGTCGACGATACTCAACAAATTCGTCGAAGTTGGACTCGACGAATTCAACGGATTTACTTTGACTGTTTGGCTGATTTGTCGAGATGGCACAGAGACTTTCTACAATTCGTCGAGTATATTTGACAAATTGGACTTAGAAGATTCATAAAAACTCGTCAGCGATACTCAAATAATTCATCGAGTTGGACTTGACGAATTCGTCAGATTTACATAGACGGTTTGGCCGATTCGTCGAGATAACACAGAGATTTTCTACGAGTCGTTGGGTATATACGATGAATTGGACTTATGAGAATTTGTCCCAGGCTCTATTTGTAGGATTATGCTTACGGGTTGAAGCGATTTGGGACTTGTGTAGAACGGCGCCTTATGATCAGTCTTATCAAGGGGACTTATTTAATGTAATAATGGGCGGTCCATTGTTAGAACGACACATGGAGAAGTAACCTAAACCCAAATGCTTTATTATAAAAACGAATGCATAGAAAACCCTAGTCGAACTCTTCCTTATCGAGTCATTCTTTCGATAATGAGCTCGACGAGAATGAAGAGTTTGCCGGAGCTGGACTTACTGGAGAAACAGTGAACTCTCTTTGTATGAAGAACGATACCGACGAGGAAACCAAACATGTCGCCAAAAAGAAGAATGAGATCTACAGCCAAAAATGAGGTGAGATTCTGACCCTCTCCCTTGGTATTAGATCTTTAGTTATGAAATAGGAGAGATGTCGGCTCAAGAGAGCTTGACTTTGGTGCGAAAAGAAGACCTCCTAGGAAGAGACCACGCTAGGACCTTTGTCCTAGGGTTTAGTTGTCTTCAACCTTTCATCTCCTTAATATGAAGATGATGGACTTGGTTTCATGAAGAATGGTAGTCTATTGAGGGTGAATAAGGGAGGAGGAAGAGCTAAATGTAACTTTGTACGAATGGCGGGAGGAAGAAGAACTGATGTCGTCTGTTGATTTTATGATGCTTGCAAAACTCTTTTTTTTGTACGCAACGGATTTCATGCTCGATTTGAGTCATGATCCGGGCTTTTTTAGGTCTTGGGAGGACAATGAAAGTTGTATCCCCGGAAGGATCTTTCCAACAGATGGTCGCACGTTTTCTGGTGAGCAAGGTATCTCCTGAAACGTGTGATGAAAGTTCCTATGTTAAACTAAAGTAAGGCCGGATTAGATTTTCTGTCTAAATAAACTGTGTTAGCTGTGCATCCGGATTGTCGGGTCCAGTAGGAAGATCGTAACCAAATGATATTTTGGATTGGGTGAATTATTACATGTAACATGATAAGATAATGGTTTTGGATGAACCATGGTTGTATAGATGATTTATTCATGAAATCCGGTAAAGATGCACTTAATAACAACGCGATGAATTTTATATGTTTTGACAGGATTTGTGTTATATGATGCATGAATGCGTAATCTAAGGTGATGCGGTGATTTACAATTACTAGAAGAACATGTGATGTATTCCTTGCAAGGATATGTTGATCATGAGAAATCTTAAGTGTTTGATGAAATAATATTTGGGAAAGATGTATGATTTGATATGCATGTGTCTGCTGAATTATAGAAAGAGGGGTAGATGACAAAATGCCCTTGGCCATGTGACGTGTTAGTCACTTATCTCGAGTAATGAAGATATGACGGGATTAACAACTAAGAGGATTGGTCTCCAATTCTAAGGTAATCCTTGTGTGCTTTTAAGCACTAGATTGGTATGATAATAAGGGATTCAGTGTGGAGCCCTTACGTGTTTTTGAGCACTGGATTAGTATGATAATAAGGGACTCAATATGGAGCCCTTGCGTGCTTGTGAGCACGAGATTGGTAATGATGAGAAGGGACTCGGTTAGAGCCCTTGGATGTTTGATAGCATGGCCAAGTGAAATTGCATGTGGTGTGTGTTGACACGCGGTGTCATAATCTTAGGCTAATGATAGTGTGGTAGGTTTACGGGCTCGCCAGTCGTCAAACTTATGGGAGCTAGCAGATAGACCTTGGGTGGTTGGGCTTGGTCATCATTGCTCATTCCCGAGACTTTCTCTGTGCCAATGGACATTTTGGCTTGGTCCTTTGGTGATACGGTCCCAGAGGCTCCTTCCATGCCATGATGATAGGAAAGTTTGGGCTGTGTTCTTGGTGTACGTCTACCCGAGACCCCTCTGAGTCATAGTACACAAAGGCTCTGATGTTGTGTTCTTAGCGTTGAGGCGTACGGGGGCATAGGCTCGTTAGTTTGGATACCCTCCTAGTAATGGAGGCGTGTGCTCTACTATCACTGTCTGGCCATGATGGATGATGCTAGAGAGGTTAGCTACCTGCTCGAAAATTAGGAACTAAAGGACTATGTCAACATACAATTGTGCATGTGTGAGAGCATGGGTGAGTCATCATATTGCATTCATATCATAACAATGCATTGCACTGCATAAGATCCTTATCATATAAATTTGTATGAGCACTTTTTTATGATGAGTTACTTACTGTTAAGCCAATCCTTAACTTATAAATCTGTATTGGTATTTTTATAAGTTAAGTTATATTTTTGTTGTAGTTTTATATGTTGTAGTTTATTGCTCTTACGCTTACAGAATTGCTAGTGTAGAATGATATTATTACATCTTATAGATTGCTCTTACCACTCTGATGATGAATAGAAATATACCAACTGCTTGTACTCATAGTTTATATATATATATTGTGCCATTCGTCTTTCTTTCGCATGGTACCTAAGATTCGCTGGGGGTGAGCGGATGTGATAGCCACTTAGTCATTATGACTAATGGTTGCTACATCTACCATCTTAGGAGGAAACCCAACGGATAGAGCAGCAATAGCAGGTTATGCAGGAGGGTAGGCAGGTCAGGCTGATAGGGCCTAATATGACGATACCTTCGCTACCGTCGGTGACTGATGTGAGTTTGAGTGTTGTGGTGTAGCCTTTGGGCAATTTTTTTGTACTCAAATATTAAAGGAACCAATATAGTTCCTTATTATTCTTGTATTGCATTTGGACATTTGCTTATTGTGATGATATGACTTCTGTGTAATTCTTTTGGTTGGGTTGGCATGGATGATATTATGAGAGCCGGCAGAATAGGCATCTTGTAGTACCGGTCAACCTGTGTGTTGAAGCTACTGCAAGGTGGTTGTTCTTGGCATAATACTTCCCTCGGCTGTGTGTTGTGTTTTGGGAGGGGGGTCTTACAAATGGTATCAGCCTGCAATGATCCTGAACAAAAGAAGTCATTGATCAATAGTGCCACCCCCACTCGATTGGTCAGTTCGATGTCAAACTGACATAGCGGAAGCAGTGGTGTGCCCATATGTAATTCACACTAAGTATGTCCAGTTGTTACCCTACGATTAGGTAACCTGACTTTAGGTTCGTACCTTTATACGTAGATCCCAGCTCTCACAAATCCAGTAGTGGCACACCTGCCCCTTCCATCCCTACTCAATTTCAGTAGTCGGAATTGGGACAGACCCTCACAGCAATCTTAGACGTGTTTAGATCTCAACAGGCCCTGGTGTAGCAGCAAACTCCAGGTTCTAATTGGTTGAGTACCTTTTGATCCCTCTCCTTGCATTCTTATCATGGGATGAATCGCATGTTCAAACGGAGGAGTGTCTAGATACTTGCAAGAATTGATGGCCGGAATCAGATGTCCAGCTAGTATGGTTGTTACTTTAGTAGTATCCATCTTGGAATCACAAGCAAAAAGGTAGTAGAAGTCCCTCACGGGCCCCACTTTTCAGGGACGTGTATACACTAATATCAGTTGGAACGAATTCTCTGATGCCATCTTGGAACCTTTTATTCCCTCTATGGCTCGAGATGAGCTCGAATAAAGGTTCACACAATTGAATAGGGATCGAAGTTAGTCTTGGAGTATCAGCGAGAGTTCCAACATCTTGCAAGGTTTGCTGACTCCTATAGTTTGTATGATCGTGAATATGCGAAACGGTTCTACAAAGGTTTGCGAGATCCCCTAAGGCAAGCACTTTTGTTTATAGCGGACTCGAGCCTGGCAGAGAATATAGATGTGGCAAAAAGATTGGAAGTAGATCATCTTCGAGTCCAGGCTATTGGTAAGAGACCCGCTGAAGGCGTGATGGAAGCAGGACCCGGCTTCAGAAGGAGATAGAATATTATAGGTGGAAGAGGAAACAAAAGAGGAGGCAGGCGTTTCCATCAGAATTTTAGGATGGAACGTTTGGCCCCGCAGCTAACATTACCTACACCCCCATAGTTCCAACCTCACCAACAACTAGGAGGGCCATTCAGGCAAGTCTATTTTTTGTGTAACCAGCTGGGTCACATCCGGCATTATTGCCCACAGTTAGGTGGAGTTGTTCCCCATGTTGCTCCTCCGGCAGCTCCGCGAGGACAAGGGCAAGTTCGTGGTAGAGGATGAGGACCATGAGGAAGGAATCCTGGACCTGCTAGAGAGCAGATGTTTGCTCTAGATAAGTGTCAAGACCCGAATCCTCAGGACGTGATTGCAGATATGTCGTAATTTGTTTAATGCGTTATGAACATTCATCCTTAGCTTCCCTGGGTTTGTGTTAGGAATCTACCATTGAGATTACTATGACTTGATATTTAGGCACCGTGATTGTTAGTGGGAGACTAGCTCACACTCTATTTGATACTAGTGCCACTTATTCGTTTGTCTCGATAGATTTTGTGAAAGATTTAAATGGCATGCAATATTTCACAGGTATCACTCGGAGAGTACGCCTCCCAGACAGCTCCGAGATGACTTCATCTGCCAAGTGCGATTTGGAAGTGTATATTGGAGGAAAACTTTTTGAAACCCCTGCAACGGTGTTGGGGATGCCAGAATTTGATCTTATTCTGGGCATGGCATGGTTGGATTGGCAGCATGATAGAATTGATTGTGCGGCAAAGCAAATCACCTTGAGGATGGAGACTCAGAGATCATTTTCCAAGGAATTAGATTTACACCCTGAATGTTATTGACTTCAATTCAGTCCCTTAAGGCCCATATGAAAGGGGATAAGGTGTATATGATATGTTTCAAACTAAAAGAGATGATGACTGGCATGAAAGATGTGCAAGTTGTAACACCCCAAAAATAGATTTGGGTTTCAGGTGGGGTGACACGGCCTAGGACACGGGCGTATCCCAGGGCGTGTCATGCCTAGATTGAGGAGTTGGGTGTCTGGTTGACGAAATTGGGTCGATGGAAGGAACACGCCAGGTGACACAGGCATGACCCAACTGACACGGGTGTGTCAGTGGGCGTGTCCCTCTGGTCGACACAATGAGCTCGACGATTGTAGAGTGTCGAGTAAGGTGTACACGGCCTGGGACATGGGCATGACCCAGGGCGAGTTTGCAGGACACGGGTGTGTCTAGGTGCACATGGCCTGGAACACGGGTGTGTCCCAGGGCCGTGTGAGTCTCGAGTGATTTTTAGGTTGTGCAGCCTGATGAACACGGGTGTCCAACACGGGCGTGTTAGGTATGACACAGGCGTGTAGGGTGTGACACGAACGTGTCACACGACCGTGAACTGGCTGGCTGTAAGCCGGTTAACTGCCGCTTAAGGGACACGGCTTGTGACACGGGCGTGTCACAGGGCGTGTCAGGCCGTGTTCATGCTTTTCTGGACAATTCTGAGCCGTTTGATTCCCTATTCCTAGATTCAATGGATAGGCTCTGTCCATGTGTTGCTAAGGCCGGGGAAAAGGGATTTAAACCCTTCCTCTTCATCTTCTTCTTATTCTTCTTCTTATTTCAAGAGAGAAAAAGAAGAAGGGAGTGCAAGGGAAGGAAGGAGGAAGAGAAGCTAGTTGCTGGAGGAGCTGCAGAGTGCGGAGCGAAGATTCGAGAGCGGATTTGTGAAGGCTAAGTCAAGGTGGTGACTTCCGTCTGACTACTTCATGGCACCGAAGCGATCTTCAAGGGTAACGATCTCCTTCGTGGACATCGAAGTCCTTTCTTTATGCATATGCGTGGAATCCTCCACCAAAAGGTGGATCGTGAAGTGATTTCGTGGTTGAGTCTGCATCTAGAGCCGGAATTGTGGAGTACGGCATAGGCATGTTGTGTGAATGCCCATCTGGACCGTTAGTCTAGATTGGTGATGATCATGGGTAAACCGGAGAAGACTCCGTGGGTTTGCAAAGATGTTATATGCTTTGTGTCTTGAATGAATGCTATGTGTGGATGGTATGCTCATGCGTGAGCTAGCCATGGATATGATCCTGGATGCTTTGCATAAGCTCCTTGTGATGTGAGTGCTGCGTGTGCTCGTTTGCTCTGTGAGAGCGGAAAGCTGCGGTTACCCAGGAAGGGAAGGCCGACCCGCATCACGGTGTGCCTAGTAATGATTTGAGCATGGGCAAGGCTAACCTGTACCTGGGCATGTGGAGAGATCGATTGGTGGCAGTATTCGGGAGCGTGCGATAGCCCGACTTGCTACACCGAAATAAAAGCGGGTCGATCTGATGGATTAATGCTCATGTTTGCCATGCGGTACCTACCTCTGCTTGGTTTGGGCGGAATGCAACCAGCATGCGTGTTGGGGTGACTAGGACCGGCCAGCCAACAAGTTAATTACCGTTTGTTGGTGGTGTTACCATGGGTTTCGGTACACCGTAAGGTGCCCTGAGTGCACGAAGCGTCTGGCTGCGGTCGGCGTTTGTGATTTGATGTGTGTGATTGTGATTGTTAGTTATTATACTTGAAAATGCATACAGGGAAGGAACCACTGCCCCGGGCATGGGGTAGGGTCGTTATAATTGGTCAGCTGTAGCTGACCGTTACTTTGTTTGTCGCTCTTTGGTGGATGTCTACTTGCAGGTGCTGCGGCTTGAAATGAAATGAGCGGATTAAAAGCTTGCTGCTAAGTCCCTTGAAGGCCAAGTGAATCGTGGTTGGATTTCATGTGTGGCCGACCTGCGTGCCGATATATGAACTTGTATATGTGTAAAAAGAGAAACTTGTAAGGCCTTAAGGCTATGTGTGTGTGGGTTGTATACATTCCTGGTTTGGATATAAATAACTGTGCAATTTATATATTAGTGGACATTCCTGGAGTTGAGTTCATACAACTTAAAAAATTCGGTGCTAGAATGGATTGAGTTAAGGATACGAATAGAATTTGATCACCACAAGTAATGTCGCCACTTGTCTGTGACCTATGGCGTGGGGCCCCAGCCGTACCCACCATTATATGTCATGTGACGAGTGGGGGTGTTACACAAGTAGTGAGGGATTTCCCTGAGGTATTTCCCGAGAAGCTATCGAGATTACCCCCACATAGAGCAGTGGACTTTCAGATTAAACTAGTACCGGGTGCCAAGCCCATCTCTTGGACCCCTTACAAAATGGCTTCAAAGGAACTCGCTGAGTTTAAAATTCAGTTGCAGTAGTTGGTAGAATCAGGGTTCGTTGGTCCCAGTTCATCACCCTGGGGAGCCCCTGTTTGTTGGATCTAGTTGCCAACCTTAGAGGCGGGTAAATAAGGTTTTGGACGTTTATTGGAAATTCAAAATATTTTAGTCTACAAAAATAAGTACTGGAAGCTAACATGGGGCGTTAGGTTGCTAATGCCCGACGATAGGTCACAGACCTCGTTTTTTGGGGCAAATTACTCCTTGGTGATGTACACACCCAATCACAATGCTAAAAGCAGTAAACAGAGACAGGAAATGAATTTTATTAAAAACTAAATCAACAACTGTTTTTATCAATTACAAAAACTTGATCTCCATGACGCCGGAGATTGGAGGCGGTGAATGAAGAAAGACTTTTGGTTTTCTATACCGACTCACGCCCAGGACCGGTTGGCTCTCTCCCTTTCCCTCCAAGAAAGGTCTTCGAATGGCTCTTCACCTTCACACAAGGAAGTGTCTTAGATCCACGCTAGATCACCCAATCTATAAGTTCCTTCCCCAGGACGATTTCTCACGGAATCCTCACGGAATTCCGACGCCTTTCTCTCGTCGATTTCCCTCACCAAAAGAATACATTGAAAAGAAAAGAAATACAACAAGGGTATAAAAAGATTTAAGTTTGAATCTCCCTCAAGACGATTCTTCTGCTGAGCAACCCGTGACCGGTGCTTGAAATCTTCATGTTCTCGCAAATGATCAACTCTATGTAGTCATTCTTGTCTTTAGCTCGCCAGAGTTCTTCGTGCGCGAACGGAAGGGAGGCAGTTTTCTTTTCCTTTGACGAAGACGGTGGAACGGAGCCCAAAGATGGCTATCGAACCCTAGGAATCAAAAACCTGAGTCTCTTTTAGTATTAGTAAGGAATATAAAAAATGAGATGCCTTTTATACGTCTTTGTGAAAGTAGGTTACCGCTGGTGGTAAGACTAGTGCTCGGAGGTAGGTCAACACACTTGATGCTGACAGCTATCCTGCAAATTTGGAAAAATATTCAAAATGAATATTTTACTTTTTTCCATACTAGCGCAGCGTGGTAGGAAGGTAACGCCTGGCGGAAGTCCAGGCATCTCGACGAATCAGTTTCGATGATTGTTGAGTGGGCTAACACGACGCGGTATAAAGGTATCACTCGGCGGTAGGCTGGTATCTCTTGGCGGAAGTTCAGGCGTCTCTTGGGCTAGTATGGTGCGGTACAAATCTAACCCTGTGTGGTAGCTTCCTGAGCTCCTGGATGAAATAATTACTCGAGTAAGCGCAGGCGGTAGTACTAGCATGGTGTGGTGGTAACTCAAGCGCCATGATAATTAAATTCAGGCTACCGCCCGGCAGTATCTACTACCGTTCGGCGGTAGATGCCAGAGGAAAGCTTATTACATCGCCTGGACTATAAACATGCACACTCTACCAAACACAAGATGTGATTAAATACAACATGGGAATTGATATTATCAAACTGAGGATATGTGAACTATCGGCTCCTACAATCTCCCCCTTTTGATAATATCAAATCTCATTCTTGAGATAGAATAATGAAGTGCATAATAAAATATATATATAAGAGATAATCTTTAAAGCTCGAGTTTCAGGTTATATATAACTTCCCTACACACGTGCTCCCCCTATATATGTGTTCTACATGCTCACCTATCTTCATGCATGTTATAGAAAGTTAAACGAGGGGCAAAAAATAATAGGGGTGACCAAAATGAAATCAGAGATTATAAAGCATAGAGGTCAAACTGATGAGTGTAGTACACACAAAAATAGATTAAATAAGTTTTCAAAGTTACAAAGGATTGGACAACACTGGTAAACTAAGCACATAACGAGTTAGAGTACAATGCTGAAAGAATTAGAATTAATACAGAGGACCATTGTGCATGCCAATAGAAGAAATCGTGTACTAGTACTTACGCGCTATAGACATACAATGTCGTGTCAGTCCAATTCTTATTCATGGATGCGTTAGACAGAGCAATGGCATGTGTATGTGTAGCATCAGAAGACAATCATCAAGTAGAGTTACCATTCATTACATATTTTATCTCAATAATTTACAAAGTTATCACTAGAGGAATAAAGTGAAAGATCATGTCACATTTCTATCTACGTTTATCAAGATTATAACTAGGGACACTAAGCTTATGGTTTTAGTCTGTGCACAAGATCAAAATGATTCTTTGGACAAAGGTGCTCATCCTCATAATTCTCATTTAGACTTATTATGAGGACTGAGTAGTACTTGGTGGTATCCTTGACACAAGACTTGATAGCATGCAGTTTTTTTTATGTACACGCGTTATGCTATCAATTTTATAGTTCGGATTTCAAGTACCTTGAATCAATCGAAATCTACCCACATATCTAGATACACTTTAACTTGTATAGATAATACTTGACCACTAGAGGTTTTGCCCAAAGTTCTATCTTTTATATAGACACATATATATCATGGCATTGATTATTCAAGTTATTTCTAATGTGGTAGACACAATATCACAAGTTATAGAATGTAAGCATATAATTTCTACAAGAGTGCTCCGTCTAGGGAAGTGTGAACAATGTAAGGTCATTCCACTACCTATATCCTCACATATACCTAGAGGCAAATTTAACGAACACTAACATGTCTAGTCGCACTCAGTAGCTAAGCACGTATAGATTCGACACATCATGATATAGATAGACATTGTTCACAGGGATTAACATGCCTAAGTCCAACATTGTACTTAATCGTTACACTGTATGTTCTAGCCATGTGTGTCCTAAGAGTTAACAATCCATTGTTTGTTTTTGTATTTTTGGGCTTTATATTTTTTTTGATATAACAAAACGGAACAAAGAGAACAGCATAAGAGAAAAATAAGACTAAAGACAAGTTCTTTTGTGTGTTTTTTTATTTAAGATTTTTTTCATTTTTCTTGGAAAACATGACGGATGAAGGAACAAAACAGTTATAAGTAGACGAAAGAAAGAGAAAAGAACAAAACTTAAAACAATCAAAAACAAAATGCCCCTATGATACTAGGTGATGCAGCATGACTAGATAGAGAGATTCAAAATGCCCAGCTTGAGTCGAATTGACGAGAAACGAGCATCTGGGAGGAGTTTGTGAATATATCAGCTAGTTGTTCGTCGGTCTCAATGAAGCTTACTCTCACATTCTCTTTCTTAATGTGATCCTGAATGAAATGATGACGAACATCTATATTTTTGAGCGAGAGTGATATACTGGATTATTTGTCATGTCTATGGCACTCTTGTTGTCGCACCTAAGAGTAACGTTCCTACAAATTAAGCCAAAGTCTTCTAACGTTTGAGACATACAAAGTGCTTGTGCGCAATAACTCCCTAAGGCAATATACTCAGCTTCATCAGTACAGAGGGCAATCGAGTTTTATTTCCTACTTGACCATGAGACTAGTGTCGGATCGAGGAAGTGAGAGGTACGACTCGTGCTCTTGTGATCAAGTGAGCCTCCTACATAACCAGAGTCGGAGTACCCGTGGAGTGTGAAATCAGTGGTGTGGGGTACTCAAGACCAAGATTTTGAGTGCCTATAAGATGCCTAAAGATATATTTAACTGCTTTCAAGTGTGATTCTTTAGGATCGGCTTGATACCTAACACATAGACACACCGCAAATGTAATATCGAGCCTAACACACTTAAGTTGAATAGTGATCCAATCATTCCTCTAAAAATAGTTTGATCCACTAAAATGCCACTTTCATCCTTTCCTAATTTTAGAGAGGCACTCATTGGAGTTTTGACTTATTTCAGATTCTCAAAGTCGAATCACACAAGCATATCTTTTATGTATTTTGATTGACTTATAAAAATTCCATCATTACGTTGAGAAATCTGAAATCCTAAGTAATAAGTTAACTCTCCAACTAGACTCATTTCAAATTCAGACTGCATTAGAATGGATTAAAGACGTGCAACCAGTGCAAATGATTCCTCAAAATCCACACCCTCTATCTGCGAGTAACCTTGTGCCACCAACCTAGCTTTGTTTTCTAGTTATCCTATAGTCACCATCAAGTTTATTTTTGTTTAAACTGGATGGAGGTACAATATGACCTTGCAAAAAGGATTCGACGTGCAACGGAGCTGGATGAAAGTCTCCAACGCTATGCAAAGGAGGGGCTAGATGGCCAGTTCTCCTGGGATGACGGCCTTTTGCAGAAAGAGGGTCGTTTGTGCATCCCGAGTATGGGTAAGTTGAGAGAAGAACTGATGTATGAAGCGCATTTTACAAAATACTCGATTCACCCTGTGAGCACAAAAATGTTCAAGGACATGAAAAGTTATTCTGGTGGCCAGGCCTAAAGAAAGACATAGCTCATTAAGTGGCTAAATGTCAAACTTGTGCTTTGGTGAAAGCGGAATGCCAGCAACCTGGATGGTTCTTGAAGTCGTTACCGATTCCGGAATGGAAGTTTGATGATATTTCAAATGGATTTTGTGCACAGGTTGTCGAGATCTCAATGAGGGAATGATTCAATCTGGGTGGTTGTAGACCGGTTGACGAAAGTGGCTCACTTCCTTTCGAACAAGCGGGACGATTCAGTGAAAAGATTATCAAAGCTCTATGTGGAGCAGATTATACGACTGCACGGTGTTCCACGTAGCATCGTGAGTGATCGTGATGAGAGATTCACATCGAACGATTGGAGGCTAATCCATCAATTGTTGGGAACAAAGTTGACATTCAGTGCGACCTTTCATCCCCAAACGGATGGCCAGACTGAAAGGACCAATAGAACAATGGAGGATATGCTCCGAATGTGCGCTCTAGATTTTGGTAAGAGATGGGAAGATCATCTCTATATGGTGGAGTTTGCCT
The DNA here is from genome assembly GCA_039583875.1 of Platanthera guangdongensis. Lineage (NCBI taxonomy): Eukaryota > Viridiplantae > Streptophyta > Magnoliopsida > Asparagales > Orchidaceae > Platanthera > Platanthera guangdongensis. Next base: position 178,236,600 of record CM077152.1, on the reverse strand, counting down.
ACAACAATAGTTACCTAGCGAGCATCGGTATGGCACTTTTTGAAGCTTTGTATGGTCGTAAGTGCGGTACACCGTTAGCTTGTGCAGAAGCAGGCGAATCCAAACTCTATAAGCATAAAGAAGTCGATGAAGCTAACTCGACGATACGCTCTATTCGGGAGAGGCTACTGAAATCCCAGGATCGACAAGCAAAGTACTACAATGCCAAGCACCGGAATGTGGAGTTCGCGGTTGGCGATTGGGTATATTTAACGATCAAACCTTTCAAAGGAGTGTCCAATATTCGGCGTCTGAAAAAGCTCAGTGTTGGGTATTGTATCCACACTAACCCAGATTTGATGAAGTCACCCTTGAACTAAGATGAATTAAGTTGTATTTGATGCTTGGTTTGAAGTTATGTGTTTGAAGGAATCTTATGGGAAGTGTAGACCAATGTCAGTCTGCGATGGGTCACCAAACATAGGACCATACAATGTAATCCCTCATTATGTGCTCCAAGGTGTTGACTCATGTGTAGCCTCTCTTTTGGGATACACTTCATATTCAAGCTTCTAGGACTATGTGAAAAGACTTGATGCTGGTCATCCCTTAGAAGAAGAAAAATCTTGTCAAGAAAATTTTCCTAAGTAAAGTACTCGAGTAGTTCTTTACTTACTCGAGTAAGTTACTGAGTTCATACTCGAGTAATAATACTCCTACTCGAGTAGCTAAGATATATCCCGAGTAGTCAATTATGGCACTTGGGTAGTTAAGACAACTACTCGAGTAGTTTCTTTTCTCCTCTCGGGTTTTACAGAAATTCTCTTCTCAAAATTTCTAAGTTAAATACTCGAGTAGCTCTGTATAATACTCGAGAAGTTTTATTTTCTGTCTTGAGTAGTTAAATTCTGACTCTCGTGTAGTTCTCATTTACTCGAGTAATCTAAGTCATGTACTCGAGTAATTCATCTACTACTCGAGTAGCCTAGTGTTTATACTCGTGTAGTCCAGAATTTCATTCCAGAAAATTTATCTAAGTGAATTACTCGAGTAGTCATCTCCATATACTCGAGTAGTTCTATTTGTCTCGAGTAGTTCAACTTCTATACTCGAGTAGTTCTATCTGTCTCGAGTAGTTCAACTTCTATACTCGAGTATTCATGTTTTCCTGTTCCAGAAATTTTCTAAGTCATTGTCTCGAGTAGTTTCTTATATACTCGAGTAGTTCATTCAGATATACTCGAGTAGTATTTCTTATGCTCGAGTAATCTTCTCCACCTCTCGTGTAAGTACTTAAGTACTTGAGTATATTATTCTTGTTACTCGAGTAGCTGATTCCTTGAACTTTTATTTACTCAAGTAGTTGACTCCATGTACTCGAGCAATCATCTCACTCTCTCCCGAGTAGTTTTTCTTATATACTCGAGTAGTCATCTTCTACCTACTCGAGTAGTGCTGCATGTACTCGAGTAGTCTGTTACATCTCGAGTATTTTACTTTGACTTTTCCGAAAATTCTTTAAGTCCAGTATAACGGTCTTATTCAAAAACTTTGACGTCATTTGTCCACGTGTCTCTCATAATGACTCAATTATGTCTAATCTTTTCTGATCCTATAAAAGGTCTTGTCTAAACCGACAAACCCTAATTTTTCAAAGAAGATTATTCTAAGAAGTTTTGCATCCGTACTCTCTCAATAATTTCTGTTTCCTCTTTCTCTCTCCAAGAAAACGAAATCCGCCGCCGTCGCCGTCACTGATTCTCGACCGGCTAGGGTTTCATCTTTTGAGGATTCAGATCCAGAAGGCTCTCCAGATCGTGATTTGCTCAACTCCTCATCTTCCGATTCGATCAATTGTGAGAAACCAAGAAGGTTCAGATCCATTCTTCTCGAGATTTCCCTTCATCATTCTTATAAAGCCGCAAAGCCTAGAAGAAGAAATTTCTGGTCGATTGTTGCAGATCTGAACAAGGGATCACTATTTGTATTTCTTTACAAAGTTTATTTCATTTTTGTTGGAGAAATTTCTCCGAGTGTAGGAGCTTTTGACTCCGAGATTGTAGGAAGTTTTACCTTCCGAGTGTAGATTTGTTTTGTGGATCGAGATTGTAGGAACGTTGTTCCGAGGGTAGGATTGATTTTCAATCCGAGATAGTGGAGTAGCCGAGTCTAGTGTGTTGCTAGATCGGTGAGGGAAAGTGGATGTACCCAAGGTTGGGGAACCACTATAAATCTTGCATCGTCTGTGTTTGATTGGTAGATAGATCTGTGATTTGGTTTGTAATTTTTTATTCCGCAAAAAGACGCACAATTCACCTATTCACCCCCTCTAGGTGATTTAGGTAGGCAACTATAAACTTTCAATTGGTATCAGAGGGAGGTTAATCGTTAAAAGGTTAACACCTTGATCAAATCCTTCAATAGTTGTGTTTTGAGATCTACCAAAAATAGACGAGGCTAAAGATTTTGCCAAGCTTCCTTTGTGCACCAAAAATAATTTTCCCATGTGGAAAGAGAGAATCAAGTTCTTTATGGAAGCTGTGGATCCAAGGATCTTCATGATAGTTGAAGAAGGTCCTTACATTCCCATGACCGTCTCCACTATAGATCCAACTAAGAAAGTCCCAAAGAAACTTATGGATCTAGATAAGGATGAGATTGCACTTGTCTCATTGGACAAAAAGGCAAAAACTATTATAGCAAGTGCAGTCGATGATTCAATGCTGCAAAACCTGATTCACTACCAGTCTGCAAAAGAGATGTGGCAGTCACTAGTTACCTTGATGGAAGGTATAGAAGAAGTGAGGGATGATAGAAGATCCCTTGTTAATCAGAAGTATGAAGCTTTCCGACAAGGAAACAAAGATACCATTGCTGACACCTTTGAGAATTTCTTCAAGATAGTGAATGGGCTAAGGGTCTATGGCAGAGTCTTCACTAATGGAGAATTAAATGATAAGTTCTTGAGATCCCTAACTAAGAAATGGGATAACAAGGTCTGTGCCATAAGGGAGTTTGGAAAACTGGCGAGACAGATCCTTAGAATCTCTTCGGGAAGCTTATATCATATGAGCTTCAACTCAACACTAGAAAGGCTAAAAAAGAGAAGAGCAGGTCTGCATTCAAAGAGAAGTCTATTGCTTTAAAGGCAGACACCTCTAAGAAGACAAAGGTTGTTCCTCCTACTCCAGCACAAGAAGTTAATGAAGAAGAAACCTCAGAGCCAAGAACCTCAAGCTCTGAACTATCAGAAGGAGAGTTCTCACTACTCTCTCGACAGTTCAAGAAATTCTTGAACAAGAAGAAGCAATGGAAAGGCAAGGATGGCTCCTATAGAAGATCACGACACGATGGTGATCGTCAACGAAAAGGCTCAAGCAGCCATGACAGGTATAACTCTAAATAGAAACAAACATGTTTCTACTGACATTATTTGTTATTGTTGTAATAAGTCAGGACACGTCATCGCTGACTGCCCTCACAAGAAGGAGGGTGGTTGAAGAGAGGAAAAGAAGTCCTCGTACAATAAGAAGAGGACAGAGAAGATCTTGATGGTCAAAAAGGGCAAGACTCTTAGTGACTCTGACTCATCTTAGTCAAGTGAAGAAGAAGAAGCTTATTTTGGGCTCATGGCTCAAACTGATGACGAACAAGAGCCCCAGTTCACTGGAAGGTAAACTCTCACACTCCTCTTTCAGATTCTAAAGTTTCTGAACATGATTGTGAGGATAGCTCTTCTGACAATGAGTCAGAACTCATTGCCCAATATAAGGAGTTAATCATGGCTTACGACAAATGTCGCCGAGTCGTGAAAACTCAGGCTAAAGAGATAAAGTCTCTCAAAGCTGAAGAGAGCATCTTGAGAGAGAAAGTCGCAAATACTGACTCGCTCAAAGAGAACTTCAATAATGCTATTGAAGAGTATAACAAAGCTCTTGAGCATCTTGACCTTAAAGAGAAAATCATCAAACAGTTGGAATCCCAACTTGCTGCTGAAAAGAAACTAGTTGAAAGTTTCTCGAAGCCCAAGACAGTTCTTCCATTCGCTGCTAAATTCTCATCTAAGGCCAAGGGTGTTGGACTAGGCCATGAAGAAGCTCCTAGTAAGTCTTCTAGGAGAAACAAGGCTCAACGGAAGAATAAGGCCGCCAAAAATACCTTAGCCAAAGAGAAGGGGAAAGCCCCTCAAGATCAAACCTCCTTCAAAAAGGTCATATTTCCCTAAAATGTGTATGATCTTGACTCATCCTACGGACACTTTGCTAGGCCTACCTATGTAGAGCCAAAGTCCCGTTATCAAGGATGGACTCGCCCCAGAAACTTTTGTGAAAGTGTCTTTAAGGCACCTTATGAAGAAGTTATTCTTCAGAGCTATGGCCCTTTCAATCATGGCCATAACTTCAAGAAGGAACCAAAGGCAAAAGCCTGTTGTAGAAAAGCCAGTGAAGGAGAAGAAAACATGTGATTGTCATCATCATGAAGCTTCTTCCTCCAAGAATGCTGCCCCTGCTAGACCACAATTCCAAAAGGTCAAGCAGGAGAACATAAGGCAAAGATACAACAGATTTGACTGTTGGTGTTGTGGCAGAATTGGTCACTTTGCTATTGATTGCTGGTTTAATCCCAGAAATGTTGCAATCCCACATGTTGGCAATATTGAGGAAGACCACTCCTAATGCTAATATTCGTAGGGGGAGTGTTCTAACCCAATACCAAGGACCTAAACGTATTTGGGTTCCTAAGGCAAATTGATTGTGATTGCAGGTATGTCCAAAGGCCACCAAAAAGCCAATCTGGTATTTGGACAGTGGATGCTCTCGGCATATGACCGGGACAAGAAGCCTAATTCAGAACTTTACTCCAGTCATGAATGGACCGAAGGTCATCTTTGGTGGTTCAGACCGTAGAATCACTAAAGGCTACGATATGATTACGAATGATAATGTATCCTTCTCAGATGTTACTTACGTTGAAGGTTTGGAACATAATCTTATAAGCATAAGCCAACTCTGCGATAAAGGATACATAGTTGAGTTTCACGCTGATAAGTGCTTGATAAAATCTATTGACAATATGGAAATGATTCTATCTGGTACTCGAAGCAGAAACATATTTTGCTTGAATTTCATTTGTATAGATTCTTCGACACCAGTGTGCATTTTAGCAAAAGATAGTGCATCTCTTGGTGACCAATGGCACAAGAGACTAGCACATATTAATTTCAAAACTATTAATAAATTATTTTCAATGAACTTAGTACGTGATGCCCCAAATGTCAAGTACGTCAAAGATAGACCTTGTCATGCATGTGTAAAAGGCAAGCAAACAAGGGCTACCTTTAAAAGCGTTATTGGCAAGGATTCTAATAGATGTCTTCATCTACTGCATATAGACTTGTTTGGTCCACTACAAATTAGAAGATTGGGAGGTAAGGATTATACATTAGTAATTGTTGATGATTATCGCACTTTGCGTGGGTGTTCTTTCTAGGGCTGATATCGAGTCGAGTTCGAGCGATTTTGGCTCGGCTTGAAATCAAAATTTTCGACTCGAACTCGGCTCGAAATCGACTCGAAATTGAAATTAATTTCGAGTCGAGTCGGCTCGACTCGAAATGACTTGATTCCGAGTCGGCTCGAAATCGAATCGATTCGGCTCAAAATCGAATCGATTCGACTCGAAATCGAATTATATCGGCTCGAAACCGATTCAAATCGGCTCGAAACCGATTCAAATCGCCTCGAAATTGAGCAATTTTTCGTTTTATTCCTGCTTTGCTAAAAATTAAATTGGGAAACCTATAAATTTAGCAAATGAAACACTTAAAGCCTTCATTTTTTATTTAGATTTAAATTTTGTTATTTTTAATCTTAAAATAGGAATATATTAATAAATACATAATTTTTTTAATTAATTCGAGTTGATTCGAATCATATTTTGAGCGATTCAGGGCTGGCTCGGAAACGACTCAAAATCAGATTCGAGTCAAATTGAATCGACTCAAATTGAGTCGAATCAATTTTAATCGATTCCGATTCGGCTCAATTTTCGAACGATTTTCGAGCGACTTTCGAGTTTCGAATAATACGCTCAGCCCTAGTTCTTTCCAAAACACAAGTCAGATACCTTCGACATCTGTACTAATTTTGTCAGGCAAGTTCAGAATGAGTACAACTGCTTCATAGTCAAAATTAGAAGTGACAATGGAACAGAATTTAAGTCTGGGGCCATGACAGAATTTTGTGAAAGCCTCGGTATCTTTCATGAGTTTTCTCTCCTCGTACTCCTCAACAGAACGGAGTGGCCGAGAGAAGGAATAGAACGCTCATAGAGGCATGCAGGACCATGTTGAGTGATGCTTCACTTCCGGAATACTTTTAGGCTGAAGCCGTCAACACTGCATGCCACATGCAAAATCGAGCCCTCATAAACAAAAACCACGATAAGACACCTTAAAACTTCTGAAGGGCAGGAAACTGACATTCTCATATTTTAGAATCTTTGGCTGTAAATGCTTCGTGCTCAACAATGGCAAGTATCATACTACTAAGTTTAGCGAAAAGAGTTTTGAAGGTATTTTTGTAGGTTATAGTAGTCATATTAAGGCATACAGGATCTTTAATAGAAAAACCATGGTCGTGGAAGAATCGATACATGTTGTATTTGATGAGACAAGTTTGTTGCAAAGCAACTCTAGTAGTGTGCTTATTGAAGATGCAGGTGCAAAGATGAAAGAAATTAGCTTGGATGGACCGTCTGAAGACAAAGGTGAAAAGTTCATCAAGATCACAACTCCAACCCCTATTTGAGAGGCTGATGATCAAGATGAAGAATTCATCCAAGATGAAGAAGTCACTCCGATGATAGAAGATAATGCAGATGCAAGGACTCTAGAGCTCAGACATCTGAAGGATCACCCCATGGACCAGATCATAGGAGATCCCCGGGATGATGTCAGAACTCGAAGAGGTACAACTAATGAGAATCTATATTTAAGTTTTCTCTCGCGGGTTGATCCAAAGAAGTTTGAGGAAGCAAACTCAGACACATCGTGGATAATGGCGATGGAAGAAGAACTAAAACAGTTCAAGCGCTGCAAAGTATGGAAACTTGTTCCAAGACCCAAAGATAAGAGCGTCATTGGGACAAAATGGGTCTACAGGAACAAGATGGAAGAGGATGGAACGATAGTAAAGAACAAAGCCAGACTTGTCGCAAAAGGCTATCGTCAAGAAGAAGGAATTGACTTCGACCAGACATACGCTCCAGTGGCAAGGCTGGAGACCATAAGGTTATTCCTAGCATATGCTGCACTCAAAGGCTTCACTGTCTACCGATGGACGTGAAGTCTGCCTTCCTTAATGGTGACATAAAGGAAGAGGTGTATGTAGAACAACATCCAGGTTTCGTTGATTCTAACTTTCCTGATTACGTTTATTTACTGCATAAAGCATTATATGGTCTAAAACAAGCTCCTCGAGCTTGTTATGAGACGTTGTCTAGCTTTCTACTTGAGAACAAGTTCACAAGGGGAAAGATAGACAACACATTATTTCTTAGGGAAATTAAGGGCAAGATTTTGCTAGTGCAAATCTATGTCGACGACATTATTTTTGGCTCTACTGAATGACAACCTCTGCAAGAAGTTTTCAAAACTTATGCATGGGAATTCGAAGTTTGAAATGAGCAGTATGGGCGAGCTGAAGTATTTTTTAGGGCTTCAAGTGAAACAGTCTGAAGATGGAATTTTCATCTCGCAGTCCAAGTTCACCAAAGAGCTGATTAAGAAATTTGGAATGGAGAATGCAACCTCGATGAGGACTCCAATGGGTTCAACTATGTCTCTGGACAAGGATGAAAAAGGGAAACCTTTGATGAAACCAAGTACAGAAGCATTATTGGATCCTTGCTCTACCTTACGGCAAGTAGACCTGACATAATGTTCTCAACATGCGTCTGTGCTAGATTTCAGGTGAACTCTAAGGAATCCCACTACGCTGCTGCAAAGCAGATTCTGAGATACCTTAAAGGTACACCAAATCTTGGCTTATGGTACCCAAGAAGTAATGACAGCAAACTAATAGGTTTTTCAGATGCAGATTTTGCAGGAAGCAAAGACGAACTGGAAAAGCACTTCCGGGACATGTTAATTCTTTGGAAGAAGACTTATCTCCTGGAGTAGCAAGAAGCAAAACTGTGTGGCAATTTCAATGGCTGAGTCAGAGTACATCTCTGCAGGCAGTTGTTGTGTACAGTTACTTTGGATAAAGAATCAGTTTGAGGACTACAACATGAAGTTTGAAAAGATTCCATTGTTTTGTGACTCTTCCAGCGCAATAGCAATAGCCAATAACCCAGTCTCGCACAGCCGGACAAAGCATATAGAGCTAAGGTATCACTTCATTCGGGAGCATGTGGAACATGGGGACATAGACCTTCAATATGTCTCTACAGATAGGCAAATTGCAGACATTTTTAAGAAGCCGCTGGATGAGACCAAGTTCTTGATCTTCAAAACAGAACTTGGGATGCTCAACAAAGAAGACTAGAGAAGCTGGACTTTTCAGAAGGCTCAAGGATCAAAGATGGAATTGGACAAAAGAGCTGAAGCAACCAAGGTGAAGATTTGTGAAGAAGTTTGACTCTTCAAAGAATATGTTATTACCAAGCTATCTGTTGAAGTCAGAAAAGGGGAGAAATTGGTAAAAGAATATCTAGAAAATTTTCATAGTTCTTTTGCTTGCTTACACTGCTTTATATTCTTAGCATTCTTTTTCACCTTAGTGTAAAGGGTTCTGACTTCTACAAATAGGGGAGATTGTTGGGTATTGTATCCACACTAACCCAGATTTGATGAAGTCACCCTTGAACTAAGATGAATGAAGTTATATTTGATGCTTTGTTTGAGTTATGTGTTTGCAGGAATGTTATGGGAAGTGTAGACCAATGTCAGTCTACGATGGGTCACCAAACATAGGACCATACAATGTAATCTCTCATTGTGTGCTCCAAGGTGTTGATTCATGTGTAGCCTCTCTATTGTGATACACTTCATATTCAAGCTCTAGGACTATGTGAAAAGACTTGATGCTGGTCATCCCTTAGAAGAAGAAAAATCTGTCAAGAAACTTTTCCTAAGTAAAGTACTCGAGTAGTTCTTTACTTACTCGAGTAAGTTACTGAGTTCATACTCGAGTAATAATTCTCCTACTTGAGTAGCTAAGATATATCCCGAGTAGTCAATTATGGCTCTCGAGTCGTTAAGACAACTACTCGAGTAGTTTCTTATCTCCTCTCGGGTTTTACAGAAATTCTCTTCTCAAAATTTTATAAGTTAAATACTCGAGTAGCTCTATATAATACTCGAGTATTTTTATTTTCTGTCTCGAGTAGTTAAATTCTGACTCACGAGTAGTTCTCATTTACTGGAGTAATCTAAGTCATGTACTCGAGTAATTCATATACTACTCAAGTAGTCCAATGTTTATACTCGTGTAGTCCAGAATTTCATTCCAGAAAATTTCTCTAAGTGAATTACTCGAGTAGTCATCTCCATATACTCGAGTAGTTCTACTTTATCTCGAGTAGTTCAACTTCTATACTCAAGTAGTTCTATCTGTCTCGAGTAGTTCAACTTCTATACTCGAGTAGTCATGTTTTCCTGTTCCAGAAATTTTCTAAGTCATTATCTCGAGTAGTTTCTTATATACTCAAGTAGTTCATTCAGATATACTCGAGTAGTATTTCTTATAGTCGAGTAATCTTCTCCACCTCTCGTGTAAGTACTTAAGTACTCGAGTATATTATTCTTGTTACTCGAGTAGCTGATTCCTTGAACTTTTATTTACTCCAGCTGACTCCTTGTACTCGAGTAATCATCTCACTCTCTCTCGGGTAGTTTTCCTTATATACTCTAGTAGTCATCTTCTACCTACTCGAGTAGTGCTGCATGTACTCGAGTAGTCTGTTACATCTCGAGTATTTTACTTTGACTTTTCCGAAACTTCTTTAAGTCCAGTATAACGGTCTTATTCATAAACTTTGACGTGATTGGTCCACGTGTCTCTCATAATGACTCAATTATGTCTAATCTTTTCTGATCCTATAAAAGGTCATGTCTAAACCGACAAACCCTAATTTTTCAAAGAAGATTATTCTAAGAAGTTTTGCAGCCGTACTCTCTCAAGAATTTCTGTTTCCTCTTTCTCTCTCCAAGAAAATGAAATCCGTCGTCGCCGCCGACGCTGATTCCTGACCGGCTAGGGTTTCATCTTTTGAGGATTCAGATCCAGAAGGCTCTCTAGATCGTGATTCGCTCAACTCTTCATCTTCCGATTCGATCGATTGTGAGAAGTCCAAGAAGGTTCAGATCCATTCTTCTCGAGATTTCTCTTCATCATTCTGATAAAGCCGCAAAGCCTAGAAGAAGAAATTTCTGATCGATTGTTGTAGATCTGAACAAGGGATCACTGTTTGTATTTCTTTACAAAGTTTATTTCATTTTTGTAGGAGAAATTTCTCCGAGTGTAGGATCTTTTGACTCCGAGATTGTAGGAAGTTTTACCTTCCGAGTGTAGATTCGTTTTGTGGATCGAGATTGTAGGAACGTTGTTCCGAGGGTAGGATTGATTTTCAATCCGAGATAGTGGAGTAGCCGAGTCTAGTGTGTTGCTAGATCGGTGAGGGAAAGTGGATGTACCCATGGTTGGGGAACCACTATAAATCTTGCATCGTCTGTGTTTGATTGGTAGATAGATCTGTGCTTTGGTTTGTAATTTTTATTTGCAAAAGAGACGCACAATTCACCTATTAACCCCCCTCTAGGTGATTTAGGTAGGCAACTATAAACTTTCACTCAGTCCAAGATATCCTGGTCTGTTTGAAGTGGTGGAGCGAGTTGGGGAAGCTACCTATCGGCTAGCTCTTTCGGCAGAATTGAGTGGATTGCATGATGTGTTTCACATATCTGTGTTTTGGAAAGCCGTCAACGATCCTGCACAAGTGATCAAGAACGATCGTGTGTCGGTTGAGTATGGGCTTACGACGAAGGTTAGGCCCATTCGGATCGAGGATAGAGCCGATAAACAGTTGCGGAACAAGACAATCAGGATGGTTAAAGTCTGGTGGGACAATTGTGGCCGTGAGGAGCTAACATGGGAGCTAGAGTAGATCATGCGATCTGAATTTCCCGGGCTGTTTGGGTAAACTGTTATATAGTGCACCCCTTGTTGTAATAGACATTGTGGAGTTATAACATCTTGTTTTTGTTTCCTTACCGTGTGCAAATTTTGGATCAAAATTTCTTGTAAGGAGGGTAGGGTTGTAACACCCCAAATCCCAAATTTGGGTTCAGGCTGGGCAACATGGCCTGGGACACGGGTGTGTCACAGGCCGTGTCCTGCTCGGTTGAGCAGACTGTCGAGTGCTCGACGAAAATGCACTCGACGAGTTCTCGAGAGGGAACATGCCCTGTGACACGGGCGTGTCCGAGGGCATGTCTGAGAGCATGTCCTCCTCTGGTCGACGAACTCCCCTTGCGTATGCGCTCGACGAATTCTCCAGAGGGCACACGGCCTGTGACAAGGGCGTGTTACATGGTCGTGTCCTCTTCTATATACTCGAGTGGGTCTCGAGTGTCTCAAGTAAGGCACACGGCCTAGGACACGGGCGTGTCAGAGGCCGTGCCCTGCCCAATTACTCGAGTGGTTCTCTCGAGTAGGTCTCGAGTGTGTCTCGAGTAGGGCACATGCCCTAAGACACGGGCGTGTCGGCCTGTGATACGGGCGTGTCGCATGACCGTGTCCTGTTCTGGATAAGTCGGTTTGTGCGCCTCTTAAGGTACACAGTTGGGCACGGGCGTGTCACAGGCCGTGTCAGACCCGAAATAGCCATTTCAGAGAATTTTGTAGCCGTTCATTTCCTTCCTCTGGGATCTGATGGCCCAAGTTTCTCCTTGTTGCTTTAAGGCCGAAATTGAGAAGAGAAGTCTCATTTTACTTTTGGTCATTCTCTTTCTAAAAGAGCTAGAAAGAAGGGAGAGCAAGGAGGATGAGGAGAAGGGATCCGGCCACCGGTGGAGCTTGAGAGTTTCGAACTAAGGTCCGAGGCCAGATTTGTGGAGGCAAGCCCGCTGCGGTGCTTTACACCTGGCTAGATTTTCCATGGCTCCGAAGAGGTCATCAAGGGTAACGATCTTCCTTCTTGGACATGTGAAGTCCTTCATTTTGGCATGTGCATGGATTTCCCCCACCAGAGGGTGGATTGTGAAGGGATTTCCTTAGGTTGATTCTTGAAATCCCCAATAGTCTTGCATATAGATCCGAAAATATTTAGTGCGGAATAGGTATGTTGTGTGAAGCCCATCTGAATAGGTTGGTCTAGATTGGTGATGTTTCATTTGCACACCAGAGAAGACTCCATGGATAAACGTGTAGTTTGTGTAGTCGATGGGTTAGACCTGTGAAGGGCAGTAGCAAGAAGTACTGGAGTGGTAGTCCAGGAAAATACCCTTGTGATGTTTGTGTTGTGTACGATGGCAAGACTAGTTTTCTGACGCTGCAGGATGCTGCAGAGTTTGGACCGAGTTGGGTGAAGAAAGTGAGTTCTGCGGAACCCGCTAAGCGATCGTGAAGTGCGCTAGCATGAACTCCCCTTATTGATTGTGAAGCCAGTCCCTTGGCGAACATTATGGCTATTGTGAAGCCAGTCCTTGGTGGACAGTATGGCTATTGTGAGGTTGATGAGCTCTTGAAAAGGACTCGTGCCAAACAGGAAAGGTGAAACCAACCCGCGCCTTATATTTGGCCTCGAGTACGTTGGTATTTGGTGATGGCAAGGCGACTTGAGCAACGTGGGGTGGCTGATCCAGTACTTGCGTTATGTCCGTCTGACTTGAAGACCTGAAAGTGCGGTCAGTTGGAGCGCATAATGAGAGTCTTAGGCCTGCGCGCTGGAAAGACTAAATGCTCAATTTTACTGTTGAGTTTCAGACCTAGAACAGTGGTGGGACCTTGGTTTGCCAGTACACCAAGAATGTGCCCTGAGTGCACGGATCGTCGGGCCACGTGGCTGACGGTTGTGATGAATTGTTTGTGCATGAGAGCATAATGTGTGATATCTCTATCTGCCTATGAATTGGTATGCATACAGGGAAGGAATACCACAGCTCCGGGAAAGGGGTAGGGTCGTTATAAATTGGTCAGCTAAATGATGACCGCTGCCTTGTTTTGCCACCTCTTGGTGGTCCATCCTTATGTAGGTGCTGGAGAGCCGAGCGGGACATATAAAGGCTGATGTCCCTACTACTATTGCTGTTGCTGCTAGCCCTACTACTACTGTTGCGGCTAGCCCTTGAAGTCTAAGCAAAGAATAATGTGTTTTGTTCATGTGTGGCTGGCCTGTGCGCCAATGTTTGAAATCCACACTATTGTAAAGAGTAACTGTAAGGCCATAAGGCCCCACAATGTTGTATTAGTGTGTATTCCTTCGAGAGTTGTTATATACATGTGGCTGTTTATACACACTTGTGGACATTCATGGTTGGAGTTCAATATTACTGTTAAAATCTTCTACTAGCATGCTCTGAGTTAGGGTGCGATTATGAATTTGTATTAACTTGTAACCTCCCCGCCTGTTTTATGGCATATGGTGTGGGGCCCCGCCGGACCTTCTATTATATCCTATATGAACGGATGGAGTCGTTACACTTGATGCTGAAGCACTACTCGCACTTGTTTCCCCAAGGTAAGCTTAAACGCAAACCTTATATTCTTTGTGCTTTGTTTCCCCCCCCCCCACCACAGACTTAGCTTGTTCTTTTATTTTGTTTATATGATTTGTAATGTCTCATTTTGTGTTACACCCCTCGCACGTGTTTTGAGTCAAGAGAGTTGACTCAGGCTTGGGTGGACTGGATTCAAGAAGCGTCGAGTGCGTCAACTGGACTCAAAAGCATCGAGTGATCATGACGCCTTTCGATGAAGCGTCGAGTGATACTTGACGCATATGATGCCTGGACTTAGAATATTTCGGGCAGTGGAATTGTGAAGGGTTCGTGGAAATTCATCGAGTGATCACAACGCCTTTCGACGAAGCGTCGAGTGATGCTCGATGCATGCGAAAAATTGGACATAGAAGATTCAGAGAAACTCGTCTGCAATACTCAACGAATTCATCGAGTTGGACTCGACAAATTCGTCGGATTTACTTAGACTGTTTGGCCGATTCGTCGATATGGCATGGAGACTTTCTATGATTCGTCGAGTATATACGACGAATTAGACTTAGAAGATTCAAAGAAACTCGTCAGTGATACACAATGAATTTGTCGAAGTTAGACTCGATGAATTCATCGGATATACTTACACTATTTGGCCAATTCGTCGAGATAGCACGAGACTTTCTACAATTCGTCAAGTATATACAACAAATTGGACTTAGAAGATTCAAAGAAACTCGTCGGCGATACTCAACGAATTCGTCGAGTTGGACTTGATGAATTCGTTGGATTTACTTAGACTGTTTTGCGATTCATCGAGATGACATAAAGACTTTCTACGAGTCGTCGAGTATACACGACAAATTGGACTTAGGATAATTTAGCCCAGGTTGTGTTTGTGGGATAATGCTTACGGGTTGAACCGGTTTGGGACTTGTGCAAAATGGCGCCTTATGACTGGTTTTTTCAAGGGGACTTATTTAATATAATTATGGGCGGTCCAATGATAGAACAACAAGTGGCGAAGTAACATAACCCTAATGCTTCCTTATAAAAAGGAATGCACAGAAAAACAAAGCCAAACTCTTCTTTGTCGAGTTGTTCTTTCGGTGCCGAGCTCGACGAGAACGAAGAGGTTACTGGAGGAGGACTTCTTGGAGAAACTCTGAACTCTCTCTCCATGAAAAACGATACAGATGAGGAAACAAACATGCTGCTAAGAAGAAGAACGAGATCTACAGCCGGAAATGAGGTGAGTTTCCTACCCTATCCCTTGGTGCTAGATCTTTAGTTATGAAATAGGAGAGATGTCTACTCAAGAGAGCTTGACTTTGGTGTGAAAATAAGATCTCCTAGGAATAGTCCACGCTAGGACCTTTGCTCTAGGGTTTTGTTTGTTGGAGCATGAATTCTACGCTTCTTTGGTTTACTAATAACAAATCTCATTTGTATTTGATCTATGGGTGTTTATGGTATGCAGATATCACAGGTCTAGCTCTAATGGATATTGGGTGATGTTTCGAGTCAGCATAGATGAGCAGTGAAGATATCGCCAGGCGATATTGAGTATCGCCCAGAGGCGACAGTGACGCTCGACGATCGACGATCACTGTTCGACGAATCTTCGCTCGACGATCGACGTTCGACGATTTCTATTCGGTGAATCTGCATTGGAGCTTATAAGATATCGTTAGGCGATACTGAGTATCGCCCACCAGCGACAGCGACGATCGACGATTCTGTGCTCGACGATCGACGAACGGCATTCGTCAAATCAGCTATGAGAAAATTAGCAGCACGTGGGACACGTGGCGGCAGTTATCTCTATTGCCAGTTGGAGATAGCCAGTGTCGCCAGGCGACAGTCCACGTTCGACGATCGATGAATCTGCGATGTGAAAATGAGGCGTTCGTGGTACACGTGGCAGCAGTTACCGATATCGCCAGGTGGTGATACCCAGTGTCGTCAGACGATATCGTCAATGTTTAAAAGCCATTCAATTTTCAGAAGAGATCACGAATTTCATTACCTGGATTACATCTTCCTGTTAGGATGAACCAGAGAGCTTCAGATTACAGATTTTACTCCATATTCTCAGAAGGCTGAAGCACAAAAGTTTGACGGCACGTACGCACCATTCGAAGCAACCCTGGCTAGGATTCGTCGTCATTATCAGCACTTTGTTTGAAGGGAGTTTTTATTCAGAAGTTTTGAATTTGTCTTATTTTATTCCTATGGTAAACCTATTATAATCGAGAGGAGAAATCTCCACCTTGTGCGTGGCATCTAAGTTCTTTTGTGTCTTAGGAGAAATCTCCGCCTTGTGCGTGGCGTCTAAGTCCTTGTGCAGCTTAGGGAAAATCGCAGTCTTGTGCGTGGAGTCCAAGTCCTTGTATGTCTTATGGAGAAATCGTTATCTTGTGTACAGCATCTAGGTTGAGATAGATCTAGGGGAGGCTAGTAGAAAGATCTAGGAAGAAATACGCTTTATTCTGCCGGTTCTTGGTAGAAGGACCGGCGAAAATAAAAGTATATTGTATTTTTCATAAGCCATGGTCTCTAGCTCTATAGAGACACCTTGTATTCACTTTAGTACTTTTGAAATAAATTGTTATATTTTAGCTTTTCTATATTTCAAAGTGTTTAAGTTTGCTTATGAAAAATTAGTCTTCATTCCATAATTTCTGCTAGTATTGTTTGATTCACCAAGTAATATATGTTTAGCATAAGAAAAATAATTAACCCTTATTCACCCCCCTCTAAGGGCATCGTAAGATCCAACACTTGATATCAGAGGCAGGTTACTCCGAAATCAGTTTCACCACCGGGAGTGATGGCGCAAAACACTCACGCATATTTTGAGGGGCAAGGTATAAGTAGACCTCCCTTATTCACGGGCACTGACTACAACTATTGGAAATCTCGAATGTGATGCTTTCTAATAGCACTTGATATCGACATTTGGGGCATGATAGAAACATGTTACACCTCTCTTATAACTGTAGTAGGAAATGTCTCAATGGAAAAACCCAAGGATAAATGGGATGAAGCTGATAAGCTTCACTGCAAGAATAATGCTAAGCGATGAATGCCTTATTCTACGCATTATATAGGACTGAATTTAATCATTTTTGTGCATGTGAAACTGCGTATGATATATGGAATCTCCTTGAAGTTACTCATTAAGGTACATCGCAGGTGAAAGACTCGAAGCTTTTCCAATTAGAGTCTGAGTTTGAGAAGTTCATGATGGAATTTGATGAGGATGTAGACTCCATGTATATAAAGTTCAGTAAGAGAGTGAACGACTCGAGGATCCTTGGAAAAGTTTCTCAAACGGAGATTTGGTGAGAAAGATACTTAGATCTCTTCCCCCGAAGTTCAATCCAAAGGTGAATGCCATCTCGGAGTCACACGATCTAAAGTCTCTCCAAATTGAGAATCTGATAGGCAATCTGAAAACCCATGAAGTAGAGTTGAGGATTCAACAACAGGACTATAGCCTGGAGCCAAGAAAGAAAGCTTTGGCATTGAAGTCCAAGAAGGAAATGGAAAGTGAGTCCGATGAGTGTAATAATGGAGAAGAAGAGAGCCTATTCGTAAAGAAATTCAGTAAGTTCATGAGAAATCTTGAAAGGAGAACTTCATTCAGGAAATTCTTCAAGAAGCAAGAGTCTGGATATAGGAAAGGCAAAGCCCAAGCTGAAGGAGAGGATGATGAAGAGAGATCACCACCTGAGTGCTATCACTGCAGGAGAGTTGGCCACATTAAGAGAAAGTGCCCAAAATATCTGAAAGAGCAGAAGGAGAAGCAGCACAAGAAGAAAGTTTTGAAGGCAGAAATGTGGGATGACACCACTTCTGAGGAGTCAAGCGGTTCATGTTCAGAAACTGAGGAGGCGGCCAATATGTGCCTGATGGGAAAGAGCATTTTAGTGTATGATGAAGAGAGCAGTGTCCAGAGCGACACTGAGGTAACTCCTGAATCTTATGATGCTTTATATTCTGAATTTTTAAGAATCTGCAAATATTTAGATAAAAAATTGGATGAAATTCAGGTACTTAAATCTGAAAATAAAAAATTAAAAAATGAAGTAAAAATACTTGGGAAAGAGAAAGCAACTTGTCAAGAGGATTGTCCCTCTTCGACAAGGATACAAGATCTTGAGAAAGATCTCTCTAAGTCTCATACTTGGGTTGAATCTCTTACAGGAGAGAAAGTGGCATTAGAGAGATGTTTAAAGCTTTCTCAATCTCAAGTAAAAGGCAATAAAAAGCCCTTCACAAACTGATGCGGCACCATAGTTGCCAAAAACACTGCATTAAGAGGACAAGTTCGTGATCTAGAAATGGCCACTAACAAGTTTGGAATTGTCCAAAAATCACAGAATATGATTTTGGGGAGTCAGTGCTATGTATCTGCAAAATTCGGACTTGGGTACTCTCCAGAACACTATCTCCCAGCGACATCCACTATCGCCGGTGATAAGGAAAAATCCAGAAAATCTTTTTTTAAAATTAAAAATAATAAATCTACTATCACTGTTTCACCCAAAAAAATTCAAATCTTATTTTGAAAAACTCGTCAACTTCTTTCATCACGTGTGCCAAATGTAATAGTTTTGGTCACAAAACACACTCTTGTAAGAAGGAGGGACATTATTTTGTTAAACAAATCTAGGTACCTAAGGTTTCCATCTATACTATGAGAGGAACCACTTGGGTAACTGGATCTTTACTCTCATCCTCTTTCTAGATGTGTTGGTAGGCTAAGGACAAGGAAGACATGTGGTACTTGGACTCAGGGTGTTCTAAGCACATGACGGGCAACAAGTCAAAGTTCCTTAGCCTAGAAAAGAAGAAAGGAGGAGTAGTTACATTTCGTGATAACGAAAAAGGGAAGATCATCGACATTGGAGTAGTAGGTAACAAATCCTTTACTATCTCAAATGTTTTGTATGTCAAAGGTTTGAAGCATAATTTAATTTCTATAAGTCAATTATATGATGTTGGCTTAAATGCCTTATTTGATTCATCTTCAAACTTATGCAAAATCATTGATTCCAAAACTAACGATACTGTTCTTACTTCTCTTAGAATTCAAAATGTTTACATGATTAGATTTAATGACTTGTCACATTCTTCTTTAAAATGTTTTATTTCTAAAAATGATGAATTAGATTTGTGGCATAGGCGTCTTGGGCATTCTAGTTCCAAGCTAATTGTAAAATTGTCTCAAAATAAACTAGTTAATGGTTTACCTTTTTTTCATGGAAATCTATCTTCTTTATGTTCACCATGTCAAAAGGAAAATTTTCAAAATCTTCATTTAAGAGCAAAAATGTTGTTTCCACTACTAGGCCTTTATAGTTGGTTCATATGGATTTGTTTGGTCCAGTTAATACACTAAGTCTAGGTGGTAGAAAATACACTTTTGTTTTAATTGATGATTACTCTCGTTTATGTTGGACAATTTTCTTATTATCCAAATCTGATGTATTTTTTAAATTTTTCAAACTATGTCTTCGTGTTCAAAATGAACTAGATTTAAAAATAAAATGCATTCGTTCTGATCATGGAGGTGAATTTGAAAATGAAAAATTTGTATCCTTTTATAATGAGTTAGGTTTCAAACATGAATTTTTCGCTCCTCGCACACCGCAACAAAATGTTGTGATAGAGAGTAAAAATAGAACTTGGCAAGAACTAGCTCGTACTATGCTATCAGAATACAAATTACCTAGATCATTTTGGGCAGAAGCCATTAGTACTGCTTTTTATGTTATTAATCGTGTAATGCTTCGACCCTTCTTGAAATTAACATCTTATGAATTATACTTCCAAAAGAAACTGAATGTGTCTTATTTTAAAGTTTTTGGGTGTAAATGTTTTATTTTGAACACTAAGGATAATTTAGGAAAATTTGATGAAAAGTGTGATGAAGGCATTTTTATTGTTATTCTTTAACTAGTAAGGCTTATAGAGTTTATAACAAACGGACTAAAACGGTTGAAGAAACTATTCATGTTAAATTTGATGAGCTTTTCCCTTGTGTAGAAACTAATAATACAGGTCAAGATGAGAGCCTTTCCCCCTACAAAGGTTAGATGATGATGAAATCCTTGGAGACAGAGAAGGAGAAAAAGAAGATTAACAAGAAGAAGAAGAAGAAGTGAAAGAATATATGCCTCCAAGCGAGCTAGGATTCTCAAAAGATCATCCACAGGATTTAGTTATTGGAGAACCATCAAGAGGGGTAAGTACTCGTTCATCGTTACATGATTTATTTTCAAATATGTGCTTTATTTCTGATATAGAACCAAAAAATGTTGAAATCGCTTTGAATGATAATTCTTGGTTTTTAGCTATGACTAAAGAGCTTAATCAATTTGAATGTAATAAGTTTTGGAAATTAGTAGAAAGACGGCCAAATCATCCTGTTGTAGGTGTTAAATGGATCTTCAAGAATAAAATGGTTAGTGAATCTAGGGTCACTAAGAACAAAGCGAGACTTGTATCAAAAGGTTATTCACAAGTTGAAGGAATAGATTTTGATGAAACCTTTGCACCCGTAGCACGGTTAGAAGCAGTTAAAATATTTCTTGCATTTCTTATTTTAAAAGATTTAAACTATTTCAAATGGATGTTAAAACTGCTTTTCTTAACGGGTATATCAAGGAAGAGGTTTATGTAGAATAACCTCCAGGCTTTGTTAATATTAAGTTTCCTGATCATGTTTTTAAATTAGAAAAACCTCTTTATGATTTGAAACAAGCACCCCGAGCATGGTATGATAGATTGAATGTTTATTTACTAAAGAATGATTACAAAATGGGTAGTGTTGATTGTAGTTTATTTATTAAACATGTTCATGATGACCTTATAGTTTTACAAATATATGTTGATGATATTATTTTTGGATCCACGAGTGAACAATTGTGTGATAGTGTTATAAAAATTATGAAAAATGAATTTGAAATGAGCATGGTAGGCGAACTCACTTATTTTCTTGGTTTTCAAATTACTCAAAAGCATGATGGAATATTTATTTATCAATCTAAATACATTCATGATATGTTAAAAAGATTTGGATTTGAATATCTAAAACAAGCAAATACCCCCATGAGTGTCTCATTGAAATTAGGAAAGGATGAAAGTGGTATCTTTATAGATCACACATTATATAGAGGAATGATAGAATCACTATTATATATGACTGCATCCAGACCTGATATTATGTTTGTTGTATGTTTATGTGCTAAATTTCAAGCTAATCCCAAAGAATCTCATTTAAAAGCGGTTAAACGTATATTTAAATATCTTATTGGCACATCTAAGTTAGGTTTGCGGTATCCTCACAACGATGCTTTTATTTTACATGGTTTTTCTTATTCTGATTATGCTGGTTGTTCATTAGACCGTAAGAGCACAAGTGGCACTTATCACTTTCTAGGCCCTTCGCTAATTTCGTGGTCGAGTAGGAAATATAATTTTGTTGCCTTATCCACCACTGAGGTCAGGTACATTGCACTAAGTAGTTGTTGTGCATAGGCTCTTTGGATGAAGCAAACTTTAGAGGACTTGGAATTGTACAAGACACAATTGAATTAAAATGTGATAATAAAAGTGCAATTGACTTAACATATAATCTGGTTCATCATTCTAGGTCCAAACACATAGATGTGTGTCATCACTTCATTAGAGACCATATAAAGCTAAATACAATTAAAGTGAGTTTTATAGGCACTGATTCACAGCTTGCCGATATCTTCACAAAACCACTTCCAGATTCTCGCTTTTCATTGTTAAGATTAGAACTATGAATCCTAGACATTATAAGATAATGAATAGACATAATAAATAAACGAAAAACACGCTTTAATTAACACGAAAGTGATGATTAAGTATCAAGTAAACCACAAATGTTAAGAGTCAATAATAATATTACAGCTGCACTACGTCACAATATTACTGCATGAAAATAAGATGAAAATTTAAACAATGCATTGTCGTCGACGATAGTGACTATCGCTGGGCGATAGCGCAAACAGTCCAGATCACCTCGAAATCTTTAGAAATTTATGCTATCACCTGCACTTGTGTCTCCTTGATCGTCTGTTGAACTATGTTCGCTGCTTCTCGTTCGGCGAGGCCGGCGAATAGATGTTCGAGGAGGCTCCATAACCGAATTCTCCCATTCGGCCATTTTTGCTGGAGTTGGCTTCAATTTGAGGCTTTTAGTTAGAAATTTGAAGAATTTCTGAACCCCCTGAAAGTCATCTTCACTTCCAGCTTATGTTCTTCAAATGACTCTCGCAAGTCATCCAACCCTTCCCGCAACGATCCACATCTTTGGATTGGCGGATTACGGATAGTGAATACAGGTTCCCTACTCCTTGTTGACCCTCCTCGGGTTTGTCGGCCAATGGAAGGTGTTCCACTCATAGCAAATATTAAAGGCACACAATCATTGAAATACAAATCATGATTTATCCAAGTGTATTTCTTATATAAAATGTATTGGATAACTGCTCCAAGTGGTAGTGTATTTAATTTCTTCCAAGTAGGACTCTTTAGCCTGTATGCATAGAGTATTATCGATAGGATAAAGTCTGCCATATCAAACGGCTCCCGCTCCAAAATCATATATGTGACATAGCTTAATTGAGCCATTATCTTCCGTGTATCACCGGACTTGAGTAAAATAGTGTGCCTCAATATATCTTGCACTAATCGTGCATCCTCAGGAGAGAGGTCGTAGATTGAATATGTGTTTTGATGGAATTTCCATGGAAAACCAAGTTCAAGAGTGTCCAATATCTATCTTTTCAATAATTCTCTACTACATCAATGCTACTTTCATGTTCTATTAACCCAAATTCCTCCCGGAGATCATAATGGGTTATCTCTACTATCTGACATTGTATCTTTAATCGTACTCCACCATTTATGTCCGTAAACCGAGGATCTTTTAGAGAAGTGTAGAACTCCCTAATCAATACCGATGAAAATGTATCCGGGATAATGATAGACATTATTCCAGCGATTGCTAACAAGTCATGAATGTGTGCGTGACGGACGGTATTGAATTCAATCACTAGTCCAATCCCTATGTTAGCATTTTCTATCCCAGGAAATGTTTGGTAGGAGGAATATTAATCACTGCCTTTACTTCTGCGAGCTTTCAAACTGGAAGCCATTGTTGCAGATAAATTTTTAAAAAAAACAAAACAAACAGCAAAATTTTTCAATATCGCTAGACGATAACACCCATTGTCACCGGGCGATATTGGAATTTGATATCTTCCGATGTCTGACTAAAGATCTAGTTTTTCCCCTCCTTTAGATACCAGATCTAACATTCTTAACGACATACCATACAATATATCTACAAAATCTAAGGAATATTTTTTTGTATTGTTAGACAGCGACACCCGTTGTCACCGGGCGATATCGGAAATTGATCTCATCCAATGTCCGACTCCAGATCTAGTTTTTCTCCTCCTTTAGATACCAGATCTGACATTATTAACAACATACCATACAATAGATCTACAAAATCTAAGGAATCCAACAAAAAAAACCATGATCCTTACCTTGATCCAAGTTTTTATTATCGTCCCCTTCGCCTTCCGCGACCAGTCTTCAGGAAAGAATGATAAATCTGATGCCTTTGACCTCATATGACACTTTTTTATATTTTCGCACTATCGCCGATTAGCGATACCGAGTATCGCCGGGCAACAGTGACATTTCACTTTTTCATAATTTTTCCTTAATTTCTTAGGATTAGGCATGGTTTACTATATATTCTTTGATTTTGAGTTCTCAGCAGGATAGTTCAACTGTTCGACCATCACATCTTCATTTATACATATGTAAGTCCTAGTTCTTGTCTACTTGTGAAATTGTTTTTGCATGCCTCTAAGTATGAGAAATGTTTTAGTTCTGATAATGTTCTTTCACTTACACTTGTGAAAACCTTCATATGGATTCACCTTACTGCATATATGAATTATGGATGTTCTACCTGAAAGACTTGATTTCAAGAGCCTAGACACCTAGAGAGGGGGTGAATAGGTTCTAAATTTTTCTTCAAAAAAACTTTAGGCAAATAACAAAATTTATCTCAGCACTACAGCAATTCAAATCATAGAATAATGAACACAGCACAGCATACACCTGATTTATAGTGGTTCCCCAAGGTCTGGGTACATCCACTTTCCCCCTTCGCCTATCCAGTAATGAACTGGATTCGGCCTAACTTCCTTCCACTTCTCAGATCCGCAGTTCTTACAGCTCAGAACCAAGAATGGTTCCTACAACTCAGAGTGAATCAACACTCCTACAACTCAAGAACAACCCCTACCTCAGCCTCTTTCACAGGCCTGCAACTCAGAGTGACACCCCACTCCTACAGCTCAGGCATAAGCCCTACCTTAGCCTTTATAATTACAGGCTTACAACTCATATCTAATAACAGATCCTACCAGAAATAATTTGATAATGCGATACAGAAATTGCCCCAGATGAATCTCTTCACTGGTGAGCTTCTTGATCAGTTCTTGAATGGACTGATCTTCAGATCCAACCTGACTTAGCTGTTTCAAAGCTTCTTGATAGAACAAAATAAGGTTGATCTTCACTTGGTGTAGAAGTTGATCTTCAGATAGCTTCCTTCTTGAATTCAGAATGAAATCTGAATCTTCCTTGCAGACTGATCTGGATCTGCCTTCGTAAGGGTTTCCCCTTTTCTTGTTGTAGAAAACTTCTCTCTGAAGAATTAACTTCTTAATGTAGTGTTCCTTTCTTCTCTTCTCTATTTTTTCACTACTTCACTACTTCATTAATGTATGTTGTATCGAGCCAGTCCTTTATATAGAGTTTCCTCCTGATTATTGGCTGATCAGGTTTGTAACAATCTTCTGACAGTTCTGACAAAAGTGTCAGATCGGTTGGTTAAGGTTTTCCAACTCAACATGAACCACTCAGCAAACTGCTTCACATGTGTCGACACAAATAGACTAAGTGTCGACACAAGTCTTGATGATGTCGACACAACACTCCATGTGTCGACATAGTCATTCTTCTGGTACTCGACACATCATCTATTAAATGTGTCGACATAAGTCCTGTGTGTCGACACAGCTTCTGCTTCCAGTGTCAACATAACTTCTGGGTATCGACATAGCTTCTGCTTCCAGTGTCGACATAACTTCTGGGTGTCGACACAACTTCTGATTTCAGTGTCGACATAACTTCTGGGTGTCGACAGAATTCTGGTCTGTGTCGACACAAGTTCTGTGTGTCGACACAGTCGTTGTTGATAGAATTCTGGAATGTGTCGACAGCTTCTCTGTGTGTCGACACAAGTCCTATTGATGTCGACACAATCTGGCCCTTGTTGTCGACACAACGTTGTCGACAAATTTTCTGTGTGTCGACATAAATTCTGGGTGTCGACATAATCTGGCCCTTGGTGTCGACACAGCGTTGTCGATAAATTTTCTGTGTGTCGACATAAATTCTGGGTGTGGACACAATCTGGCCCTTAGTGTCGGCACATCCATTCCCAAGTGTCGACACTTGTACTTAGAAAAATATTTCTTCCATTTACTTAACCTGCACATGATAACTCAATACAACATCAAATACAACTTGATGCATATCACTGAGTTGGGTGAGGCTTCTCCAAATCTGGTACACATTTTCCAATGTACCCAACAATCTACCCCTATTTGGATAAGTCATAACCCTTAGTCAATGATATATATCACTTATAATAAAATATAATATGATGTATAAAAGCATTCAATGGCAGGGTAACATATAAAGAAAACAGGTAAACAATATCATCACAGAATATGATACAAACTTAATATGCACGAATCATTATTTTGTTTAAACTTCACAAAAGTGTGTTGTCAACAGATTACATGGAGTTAAAAACTGAAGATTACAATGTTATAAGAATCTAGTCAATTTATCCTAAGGCTGATCAGGCTCCTTGATCACTATCCCTTATCCAGACTGGACCCTTGCTTGAACTGGAGCTTCAGTATCTTCTGCTGGCTTCTTGCCTTGAGTTCTTTCTTTTTCTGTTCTTCATCCCTTATCCTTTTCCTTTCAAAATAATGAAAAGGCTTGGGGAAGTACTTGCTAGGCTCCAGAGCATTAGCAGGTAACTTCCCAGCTTTTGCTTTCCTTCTGTATTGAAGAATGGCTTCCAGCCTGGCTTCATACTTGTTCCAATCTTGCTTATTGTACCATTTACCCCTTTCATGGGTCTTGTCCTTCACAGCTTTCCAGGCAATCAATATAATGTTCATGGAAGTAGGACTCCATTGCTCAAAATCAGGCTTCAACTCTGTCTGTTCTCTAAACCTTTTCTTTGAGAGTTGAGCTTCTTGCTCTTTTTGCAAAGCTGCCTCTAACATTTCCACTTTCTCAATGATAACATTCTTAGTAGCCTCTGTAGGGATGTACATCTGATGAACAAGTTGTTGAATTCCTTCAAAATTTGAAGGGGGGTATATGATTTGAGCTACTTCCTGTTGACCCCCTTCAATTCCTGCAGCTTGAATTTCTGACTCAGCTGTATTATCATCATCACATAGGGGTGGATATCCCAGAGCTGCTCTAACAGTATTTGTTATCCATTTGGCATGCTCTGAGCTAGCATTGACTATCAACCTCTCCCCTTTATGACTTCTCTCTCAATATGATCTCTTAAGTCATCTTTTTGGAACCTGAATCTGCCAACAGGATCTAACTAGACTAATTGGTTCCTTCTGTATAATAAGCTTTAAACCTTTTGATACCACTTGAAAGATATTATCTTAAACACCTTGAGAGGGGGGTGAATAGGTGACTTGAATCTTTTTAACTTTTTATGACAGCAATCAGTTAATATCACAGAATTCTATCTACTATATCACAGCACATATGCAACAATCACAGCCAACAACAATCACACAGTAGACACAGAGTTTTATAGTGGTTCCCCAAGCTTTGGGTACATCCACTTTCCCCTTCGCCTATCTAGCATTGTACTAGATTCGGCCAAACTTCTCCACTATCTCAGAACCCAAAACAGGTTCCTACACCTTAGGCCCAAGGCCCTACAACTCAGCTTTTCCACAAAGCCTACACTCAGCCACAAAGGCCTACACTCAGCCACCAAGGCCTACACTCAGCCACCAAGGCTACACTCAGCCACCAAGGCCTACACTCAGAGATTTAACTCTCATACCCTCAGCCTTTATAATTGCAGGCTTACAATCTCAGATCCCTAAGGATCCTACAAGTTATAATGAATACAAAATGTATAAACTCAACAACTTAGATGAAAGAGAGATAAGTTGTGAGATTCTTGATGAGTTCTTGGAAGAACTCAGCTGGACTCAATCTGACTTAGCTTTCTTCAAAGCTTCTTGAAAGTAGAACTCAATAAGATTGACTCCTCTGCAGTTGATCCTTGATCTCTGCTTCTTAAGATTCAGACCAATCTGAATCCTTCTTCTCAGCTGGGTTCCAACAGCTGATTTCTTGGATGGAGCTCTCTCTCTCCAACTTCTTAGATCTTCACTTGATAGCTAGATCTTCTTTAAATCTGAACTTGGACTTGTGTTCAATCTCTTTAACAACTTGTTGATCAATCTCTTCTGTAGACAGTATAGGCCTATTTATAGGCCTTCTTCATGGTAACCGGCTGGTCCGGTCCATAACTGAATTCTGACAACTCTGACAGGTGCTGTAGACCGGCTGGAATGGCAGCTGTCAAGTCATCCAGTCAGTTCTTGAAATAACTGTAACTGTGTGTAAGTTTCGAGACTTTCTGTCTTTAAGTGTCGACACTTATAGACCAAGTATCGACACAGTTGTCTAAGTGTCGACACTAGTCTACAAGGTGTCGACACAACTCCTTGTGTTGTAGATTTTGTATCTCGACACTACTTCTTCTTCATGTGTCGACACTGAAATTGAGTGCCGACACAAGTACTTGTACTTCAGTATTTTGCTGAATTCTTCTAAGTGTCGACACAACACCTTTGTGTCAACACATCTTCATGTGTTGAATTTGTTAAGTGTCGACACTGCTTCTTGGTGTCGACACATATCTTCAGTGTTGATACTTGTTGAGTGTCGACACATTGCTCTGGGTGTCGACACTTTCTTCTTTTGTCGAGACTCTGGCTGAGTGTCGACACATTCCCTTAGTGTCGACACTTGTACTTAGAATATTTTGTTGAACTTTGTTGTTCTTTGCTAAGTGTCGACACAGCTCCTTGTGTCGACACTTTCTTCAAGTGTTGAGTCTTCAGCTAAGTGTCGACACATTGTTCTGGGTGTCGACACTTACTTTAAGTGTTGACTCTTCTACTAAGTGTCGACACATTGTTCTGGGTGTCGACACTTACTTCAAGTGTTGACTCTTCTGTTGAGTGTCGACACATTATTCTGGGTGTCGACACTTGTACTTAGTCTCTGCAGACTTTTGCTGAGTGTCGACACAGCCTCCAAGTGTCGACACTTTCTGATGTAGACACAGTTTTTTTGGGTGTCGACACAACTGCTAAGTGTCGACACAGCTTCACTGTCTTTTCTTCACTGAGTGTCGACACAGCTCCTTGTGTCGACACTTTCTGTCTGGTGTCGACTCAGCATCCCTGGTGTCGACACAATGACTCCAAGTGTCGACACTGCTTGTTTGGGTGTCGACACAAGTTTCTTAAGTGTCGACACTTTCCCTCTGGGTGTCAACACATGGACTTAGAAACTTTCTTCTTTCCTGCAAATACTTAGCCTGCACAAGTAAACTCAAAATACATCAAATACATTTGATGTATATCATTGAGTTGGGTGAGGCTTCTTCAAATCAGGTACATTTAAACCAATGTACCCAACAAGTTTCTTATCAAACTCTGATTTCTCTTTAGCCCTTACCTCAGTCAGTGTAGTTGCAGTATTCTTTAATTCAGTTTACAATCACATTATGTGATTCAGTAAGATTATCATTCATCCTTAGTTGATTTTCTAGGACATAGCCTTTCTTAACCACTATATCATCAATTTGTGTCCTTGCCTCTTATTGTTGTATTGCTAGAAAAACTACAGCATTACCTCCTTTATGGAAGCAATCTGTCATCTCTTTCTCATTCTAGTTTACCTCAAATCTGATTGATTTTATATCTTGAGCCAAGGAGAATTGCAAATCTTTATGTGTTTCATCCATATATTTCTCCATGGCTGCTCTTTGCTCATTCATTTTAATTTGAAGAGCCACCAAAAGTGAACTGAAATCAACTGTTGGTGCTGAGGGTTGTGATCCTGTCTGTAAAGCTTTCTTATAAGTTGAGCTTTTCTTCTTATAAACCATCAGTTTTCTCTTCTTTGCTTTTAGGGCTTCTCCATCATCAGATTCAGAAGAACTTTCTAGATTTACTGTGCCCTTAGGACTTGTGGGCAGATCCTTGTCAGATCTTGGTAACTCCCCCTGAGTCCCTTGCTCCTCCCCCTCAGTCCTTGGCACTATTTCGTCAGTTCTTATTTCTTGTAAATCAGGAAATAATTCCACAAGAGTGAATTCTTGTTGTTGTTGAACAGGAGGAATATCTGTAGCTTGAACATTTGATGGAATATCACCTAATGCAGATGTATTATCCATAGATACATCCTGTGCAGGAATGTTGTCATGGTGTGTCTGTTCAACATTAGGTATAAGCACAGTTAGTGCATCTGGCTCAGTATTTAGTATAGTTTGATTAATATCATTTATTACCACAAGAATTGTTTGAGTGGTTGTTTCACTCTCTAAGGCAGCTTGCTCTTTCTCTGGAGCACTTTCTGGAGGCAAGACTTCTTGTTGAATTGGGAAAGTTCATTGGCTTTCCCTAGAGATGGCACATCCTGACCTTGATCCAGTGGGATGGTGCTCTCTGGAATATACTCCCCCTGCATCTGACCATCTCCTACATTCTCAGTGGCAGATGATCTCCTTGTTGATTCTTATTGTTCTTCATTTGAACTGAAGACCACTTCTTCTTCAGAATCACTGGAGGATTTTGCTTGTGAAATAGCCTTTTTCTGCTATTTATCTTTCTTAGCAGCTTTTTGTGGAGTAGATACTTCCTTTGTCAACACTTTATACCTCTATCTAGATAGAATCTTCACATCCATTCTTCTCATGTGGTTGATTTTGGTTCCTGAGAGTTGGTTCATAACATCTGGTATTATTGCAGTGAGACATAAACTTAGAATCTTCCCAGATTTGGTTTCTTTAATCCTTCTTGAATTTTGTCAAAAACTTTGGATGCTTAGTCTGTTTTTATGGTGAAAATGACCCTTGTCATGAGATTGAACATGTGGACTGAAATTCTGTCATGTCCACCAGTTTTACACAGTATCACTTTGCCTACTATCTCTGACAGAACTTTCCTTGGGAATTCATCCCTTTACGGTCAATGGATGATCCAAACTTGGTATCAGAATTCAGCCCGCACCAGCTTAGTGCTTATTTAGTCCTGGAAGGTATAATTTCATCATCATCCTTAGCCATGGGGTTGGAGTGATTTCCTGATATTCTTTAGAGTTAGTCTAACTCGGGAATCCTGAACTGTGGCCTTGATCTTCTTCCCTTCTGGGTCCACAGTAGCAGATGAATAGAATTTCATGACTTCCTTTTTCCAAATTTTTGTTGGTTCTGAGACCAAGAACTCTAATCCATTATCAGAAACTATGGTAATGATATCCTGGATTTCTTATGAAGCTGTCGTGAATCCTCCACGAACCAGCTCATATCCTTCATTCACCTTATCATCTTGGTGAGGCGTCATTGTCAAGAGATGGAAGAGAAAAGAAGAGAAGGTCTTTGTTGACACAAGGTGCAGAGCATAGATTTTGAAAGTGTAGTCGACCAGATGTTGGCTTTACCTATTTATAGTGTGAGCATAAAGGGCAGGTCAAAAGATGGGCCTTAGTCGACAAAACTTTTACATGTGTCAACAAAGATGACCTAGGTCTTGACAAAACTTAGGATAAGTCGACACGACTAGGTGTCGACATACTTGTGTCAGAGTCGACTCAAAAAAAATCCTCTAGATATAAGGTCTCGACAAGGTTGTGTCGACACTTATTCTTCTGTCGACACAGATACTATTTCTGTTTCGACACATCCTTATTCTTTGTCGACACAATATACTGAGTGTGTCGACACAATGTTTCTTGTGTCGACACAAACTTTATACTTAGACAAATTTCCTGAGAAATTTTGTACTTACTAATTCTTCTTAGAGAAGTTTGTGCTAACCTATTCTAGGTTCAACATACCTAATTCAATTTTAAAATAATTGAATTTAATTTCATCCAGAGGTTTTGTAACTATATCAGCTAATTGATTATTTGTGTTCACAAACTCTAGACTAATATCTTCCTTCTCATCATGTTCTCTGATTAAATGAAATTTAATTTCTATGTGCTTGGTTCTACTGTGTGATACAGGATTCTTAGCAATAGAAATTACACTGGTAGAATCACAAAACAATGGAATTCTACATACCTTGATGTCATAATCTTCTAGTTGGTGCTTTATCCACAACAGTTGTGCACAGCAACTACCTGCAGCTACATACTTAGACTCAACTGCTGATATAGCTACACTTGTTTGCTTCTTGTTGCACCATGACACCAGCCTTCTTCCTAGGAATTGACAGGTTCCTGTTGTACTTTTCCTGTCTTTTTTGCATCCTGCAAAGTCTGCATCTGAGAAACCAGTTAGTAGGAAATCTCTATTCTTTGGGTACCAAAGGCCTAGATTAGGTGTGCCCTTAAGATATCTCAAAATTCTCTTAACTGCGGTATAATGAGATTCCTTTGGGCAAGCTTGGTACCTAGCACAGACACATGTTGCATACATGATGTAAGGTCTACTAGCAGTCAAATAAAATAGGGAGCCAATTATCCCTCTATACAAAGACTCATCAACAGGTTTCCCTGCCTCATCTTTGCCTATAGGCATACTTGTTCTCATAGGAGTTTTCATGGTGGAGGCTGAGTCCATACCATATTTCTTAATCAACTCCTTGGTGAACTTAGACTGAGATATGGACAATCCATCATCAGTCTGTCTAACTTGAAGTCCCAAAAAGAACTTCAGCTCACCTATACTGCTCATCTCAAACTGTCCTTGCATACGTTTGGCAAACTTCCTACAAAGATTGTTCTCAGTAGAACAAAATATAATGTCATCAACATATATCTAGTCTAGGATTATCTTTCCTTTAGATTCCCTAAAGAATAGAGTTTTGTCTATCTTTCCTCTAGAGAACTTATTCTCAATAAGAAAAGCAGACAAGGTTTCATACCAAGCCCTTGAGGCTTGTTTTAAACCATATAGAGCTTTCCTAAGCCTATACACATAATCAGGATAATGAGAGTATACAAAACCTGAGGGTTGTTCAACATAGACTTCCTCTTTTAAGTCACCATTCAGGAATGCTGACTTTACATCCATTTGATATATCTGAAACCCTTGATAGGCAGCATAGGCCAAGAACAATCTTATAGCCTCCAACCTTGCCACTGGGGAAAACGTTTGATCAAAGTCAATCCCTTCCTCTTGCATGTAGCCTTTTTCTACCAATCTGGCCTTGTTCTTGATTATAGTTCCATTTTCATTTAGTTTGTTTCTGTAGATCCACTTGGTTCCTATGATGTTGTGATCCCTTGGCCTAGGAACTAGTTCCCATACATTATATCTTTTGAATTGAGCCAGCTCTTCTTGCATAGCATCAATCCAGTTTGTGTCTAGCATGGCTTCTTCAAACTTTCTGGGTTCTATTTGTGACAAGAAGCTAGAATATAGGACTGAGTTCATACTTTTGCTTCTTATGATAACACCTTGACTTGCATCACCAATAATTTGGTATACTGGATGATCCTTCAAGTGTCTTTTTGCTGGAGGAAATCTGTCAACCTCATGGCCTTCTTCATTTTCCTCAACCTGATGCTCCTCATTGTCCTCTTCATCCAGTGAGACTTATTCTCCCCCTGGACAGCAAGCATCGTTATCTTCATCCAGCCTAGCAGGTACTTCTTCATTGATGGTCAGCTTGTCCAGCCTGTCTGTTAGACCTGTAGAACTAACTGAAGAACTAGACAATTCACTGTTAATCAACTTAGACTCATCAAATACAACATGAACAGATTCCTATACAACTTGGGTAGTTAAGTTGTATATTCTGTATGCCCTACTATTATTGTTGTACCCAACAAATATCCCTTCTAGGGACTTGGCAGCAAACTTTGTTTGGTAGTGTTTACCATTAACTAAAACATAACACTTGCTACCAAAGATTCTAAAGTAGGAAATGTTTGGTTTTCTGCCTTTCAAAATCTGATAGGGAGTCATCTTATGTTTCTTATTGATTGAGGCTCTATTGAGAACATGACATGCAGTATTTTCTACCTCAGCCCAGAAGTACTCTGGGAGAGTAGTGTCACTAAGTAGTGTTCTACTTGCCTCAATTAGAGTCCTATTCTTTCTTTCAGCAACTCCATTTTGTTAAGGAGTTCTTGGTGAGGAGAATTCCTGATGAATCCCAAGTTCAACACAGAACTTTGCCATACATTCAGAGTGAAATTCAGTTCCATGGTCACTTCTGATTTTGGCCACTGAACTGTTATACTCATTCTGAATTTGTCTAACAAAAGACTGGAAAACAGTTGAGGTTTCAGATTTCTGCCTCAAGAAGAAAACCCATGTGTATTTAGAATAGTCATCCACAATAACTAGTGTGTATATTTTCCTACCGAGACTATGAACTGGCATAGGACCAAACAAATCCATATGCAAGAGATATAAACATCACATTGAATCTTTGATATCAAGTGCATGGAAAGAGAACTTAGTCTGTTTGCCCGTTTGGCAAGCTGAACACACACCCTCTTTAATGCACTTGACTTCAGGACCATTCCTCACTAACCCCATGCTAAACAGCTATCCTATAGACTTATAGTTTAGATTGGTAAGCCTCTTGTGCCATTTGACACATAGTGAAGCTTTTTCTCCTGCAACTAGACAAATAGGTGAGTTGTTAAACTCATAATCTAGGTTAAGACAATAAACATTCCCTTTCCTAGAACCAGTCAAAATGATCTCTTGATCACTTGACCTTTTTATTTGGCACACCCCTTTGAGGAAGGAGATGTCATAACCTAGATCACTAAGTTGACTTATGCTGATCAGGTTATGTTTTAGACCCTTCACATAAGCCACTTTAGTGATAGTAATTGAATCACTAAAAATGTTACCAAATTCTTTGATAATTCCTTTTTCTGATCCACCAAAGATTACTTTAGGTTCATTCTCTATGGGTACATAGTCCCTCAACATTCTCCTTATTCCAGTCATGTGTCTGGAACATCCACTATCCAAGTACCATATAGGGGTATGGTCACTTGGATTCACCTGCATCAAATACAGAATCACTTACCCTTAGAACCCAAATTGTTATTGGGTCCTAGGTCATTGTTAGGTTGAAATCCTGCAGCTGTTCTGACAGGTAAACTACTCTTGGTTTTAACACTTGTGTTGAACCAACAATCCCTGGCAAAATGGCCCACTTTGCCACAGCACCAACACTCAAACCTATTATACCTTCTCTTAGGTATAGACTTTACTACTTTGTTGCCAGCAGTTCTGTTGAGTGTAGGTGCTGGAGCAGTAAACCCCAAGACTTCCTCTTAAACTTGATGGGCTTGCCTATAGTGTGATCTATGGGCATTTGCACCCTTGCCCATGAGACCTTCATCCTCACAGTGACCATGAGTACTATCATGATTGTACAACCTTGGGCTCGCGAGAGGTGATCCAGCGAGCGAGAAGGGGAGACTGGTGAGATGATAGGATGCCCACCTACAGTAGGCGAGATGGGGGATCCTCTGAAGTGGGCGAGACCTCCTAGTGGGCCAGATCATTATAGGAGGCGAGAGAGCCCACAGGCCGAGAGGGGGGCAAGACGGATAGTGCGGTCTACTCGCCCGGCAGGGCCTTCCCCACTCGCCGCATGGGAGAAAAGATGCCTTTACCCTTTTACCCCCAAAAGGGGGATTTTACCTTTGTGCCCCAGGTGATTTTATACTTCTACCCCTGGAGGTCTGCATATAACTCTCCAGAACAGCGGAGTTTGGCTGTTGGCAGACCCAGCCCAGGGTGTTTTGGTCTTTTCAGGATGATTCAGAAGTGTTATTTGCAGATCAGATTCAGAGGCCTATAAATAGACCGATAAGGTGCCTGGGATGGTTGTTGAACCTTTCCACTATTTTTCCTCACAGGCACCTAGCTCAGCATTGGCTAGAGAGGGGAAGATCTTTAGTTCTTCCGGGAAAGAGGTGGGACCTCCGAGCTGAGACCCCTCGGTCTGTTTTTTAGGTCTCCGACTCTCGTCAGGGTAGTAGCTCAGGAAGAGTACATGCGGGCTGCATTCTCTTTCGAACTTTAGGAGGGATCAGAAAGCTGGTTCCAACATTTTTGGTGCGGAGAGCGTGGAATCGCAGCCCTCAGAGAAGAACCTTGAGCAACCATATGGCGGGAGGTCATAGAGAAGGAGAGGGAGCGGGGTCGGATAACCCGGGAGGATTTGTCGGAAGAGAAGAGTTTATGGCTTCAATCAAGGGGATCATGGACTTGTTGCAAGGGATCTCGCGACAGGGAGATTGTTCAACCCCATTGCCTCAAGTGTCGGCTCTCGCAACACAAGAAGAGCTCATCTCAGCGTGAGTGGGAGAAGATACCCCAGGGAGGAGACTGGGGAAGGAGGTGATGGAGGAAGGGAGAGGGAGAGACATGGCAGGAAGGGAGCTGTTCCCAAGTCTGGCGAGTACCATCTCGCCAGGGGAGGTCGTCGCGCGAGTAGGGGTGGTGAGACCTGCGGCGAGAGGGTCGCCTTTTTGTGAGCTGATCCTGTCAGCTCCCGTCCCAGAAGAGTTCCGGGAACCAGAGATGAACTATTTTGTGGGGAAGTATGATCCCCTCCATCACTTGTAATGGTTCGAGGACGCGGTTTCGATCAGGCCCATGACAGACGCGTTCAAATGTCATCTTTTTACCATCACTCTAAAGGAAAAAGCTATAGACTGGTTTCATCAGCTCCCGACAGGCTCGATATACTGCTTTGAGGACCTAAGTAGGAGTTTCCAGTTGCGGTTCTCCACTTCTAAGAAGAGAAAGAGGAACCCAGAGTCAATCTTTTTGATTAAGCAGAAGGCAGATGAGTCACTGGCTCAGTACGTGGACAGGTTTCAAGAAGATATCTTGGATATACAGGAGGTGCCAGGGTTTGCCCTCCAGATGGCCTTTACTGTGGGACTACGGGAAGGTTTCTTCAAAATGAGCCTCACCCGGAAGGCGCCGCTGTCTTTTGATGGCTTGATGGAGAAGCCGGCAAAGGAAATAGCAATGGAGGCGGCAAACCCCGCTTTCACAAAAAAATTGGCAAGGCTTACTGAGGTGGAGTCGAGGGAGTCAGGTGGGAGGCAGCAAGAGGCGGGAAGAAGAGAAGAGCTGAGGGCGCCAGCACATCAAGAGCTGGGATGGAGGCAACAGGGAGGCCCTACCCAAGGACAAGGTAGAGGATTTCCCCACGGGGGGAGGAACCAACAAGGAGGACCGGGAAGATTTCACCAGCAAGGGTGGGGGCATGGTCATAGACCACCCCTGCCCCCCTCCGTAGCAGGCTATAGGCTATCGGCCGAGGCAGAGGTAGAGGCCGGGAGAGAGGAAGAGGAGCAGGAGCAGGGAGAAGAAGAAACCCTCAGGAAGGAAGGTAAGGGGGGAGGCGGCGTTACCATATTGTGGCTTCCACGAGGAGGAAGGTCACGCAATGGCTACCTGCCCCGATTTCTTGGAAATAAGGAGAACTAGAGGAGCGGGAGAACAACCAGGACCGGTACGGATAGAGGAAGTGACACGTACAGGAGAAGAGGATCGATGTGTGGATCGAATGGATGAAGGAGATCGCGGAGGATTGGAGTAATCCATGGGGGAGTAGGGATAGAGGCGAGCCTTCACACTACGAGATGGCGGTTCGTATCACCAGCGCGTCACAGAAAGGTTTTCATGATCTGGTATGTCCTTCCTTGAAAAGGTGATCTTTTCATCTGGGGGAGGGGATTTTCAAAAAAGCATTCAATGCGACGAGGGAAGAGGCCCGGAGGGTGCTGGCGGCGGATGGACCATTGTTTGGGTTCTCAGGAGAGAGGAAAGAAGTCGAGGGGGAGTGGGACTCCAAGTAACCCTGGGAGGGCTATCTCGAAACTGTCGCTTTGTCATAGTGGATGCCCCCAGTAGTTACAACGCCATTTTTGGGCGCCCCTTGATCAGCTCTTTCAGGTGCGTTCCCTCATCATTTCATCAGTGCTTGAAACTGAACTCAGGAGGTACCCAGATCAGGGTGCGGGGGGATCCAAACGCTGCAAGGGAATGCTACGTCACGACAGTAAACACCGTCTCCTGGCAGGGAGACACTGAGGAGATGGGGAAGAGGATGGAGCAATTGCAATAGGAACTGGGGGGCGAAGCAGAAAGAGGAGAGGAAGGTGCTGGAGGAGAGGGAGAAGTAGTGGTGGTTTGAGGCATTGCGGGGGAGCCAGAAATGGCGGGAGAGGAGTACGGAGAGACGGGGATGGTAGAAGAAAGAGGGGAGGAAGGTGCTGGTGGAGAGGGAGAAGTAGTGGTGGTTGGAGGCATTGCGGGGGAGCCAGAAATGGAGGGAAAGGAGTACAGAGAGACGGGGATGGTAGAAGAAAGAGGAGAGGAAGGTGCTGGAGGAGAGGGAGAAGTAGTGGTGGTTGGAGACATTGCGAGGAAGCTAGAAATGGCTGGAAAGGAGGGAGGAGAGATGGAGGAGATAGAGGAAAGGGAGCCAAAAGAAGATGCAGGGAAGAAAGCGAAGAGGAAGATGGAGGAAGCGGGAGGGTCGCCCAGGAAGGGGGCCCAACCAGAAAAAAGAAGGGCCTCACTATAGGAAGGAGAGGATACAAGCAAGTGGGAGATGGAAAAGCTTGGGGAAGAAATGTTGATGGCCATCGTGCAAGACGAAGCCAGAGAGCATGACGTGCGGGAAGAGCAGGAAGGAGAGGAAGAGCCATCAAGGCTGAAAGCGGCCGTGGAGGTACTCGAGGTAGAGATCCATACCAAGAAAGGTAGAGAGGAGAAGATAAAGATCAGCGGCGAGCTCAGCCCGGAAGACCGAGAGAAGATCAAGGCCTGCGTGCAATGAAATATTGACGTCTTCGCATGGAGCGTCGCAAACATGCCCGGGGTCAATGCGGACGTCGCTTATCACCGCCTCAATCTCGACCCCAACACTCGCCCCATACAGCAGAAGAAGAGGGCCATCGCCTCCAAGATGGCCGGGCCTATTAGAGAGGAAGTAGAGAAATTACTTAAGGCGGGGTTTGTATCCGCCTGTAAGTATCCGGGGTGGGTGAGTAATGTTATAATGGTTAAAAAATGGGAGGGTAGATGGAGAATGTGTGTGGATTTTTCTCTTTTAAATAAAGCATGCCCCAAGGATTGTTACCCGCTGCCCCGAATCGATGCGCTGGTTAATTCAGCCGTCGGTTTTCCTTTTATGAGTTTCTTGGATGCATTTTTCGGATATCACCAAATACGCATGCATCCTCCGGATGTTAAGGACGTCACCTTCGTCACGGAGGATGGATGCTTCTATTTTAATATGATGTCTTTCGGTTTGAAAAACACGGGAGCAACCTACCAAAGAATGATGGATCAAATCTTCCGAAAATAGAGAGGGAGGAACCTTGAGGTGTACGTAGATGACTTGATGATCAAAAGCAAGGACCTCGAAGCTCATATCCTAGATCTTGAGGAGACCTTTGAGACCCTAAGGAAGTATAAAATGAGACTCAACCCCCTGAAATGTATTTTTGGAGCCAGTAGGGGAAAATTCCTCGGACATCTTCTCACCCCATAGGGAGTGGAACCCAACCCCCAAAAAGTGAAAGCAATCCTGGAGTTGGAGTCCCCTAGAAATGCTAAAGAAGTTCAGCGTCTCACCGGCAAGTTGGCTGGGCTAAGCAGGTTTCTCTCTCGAGCCGGAGAGAGATGCTCGCCTTTCTTTCGGACACTGTGGGGAGGCAAGAGGTTCGAGTGGACCCCAGAATGTGAGAAGGCTTTCCGGGCTATAAAGCAGCAGCTTACCCAGACGCCTTTACTCCATGGGCCAAGGGAAGGAGAGGTCTTGTTTTTATACTTGGGAGTAGGGACTGGGGCTGTGAGCTCGGTTCTTGTGCGAGAAGAAGGAAGGAAGCAATTTCCAATCTACTACGTGAGTAGGGTCTTAAAGAAAGCACAGCTCGGGTATCCCATCCTTGAAAAGTTAGCATTTGCCCTCATTATCTCGGCCTGAAAGCTCAGACCGTATTTCCAGGCTCATTCTATTCAGGTGGTAACGGATCACCCCCTCCGTCGCATCTTGGAGGGGGTAGAACATTCTGGGAGGCTGGCCAAGTGGTCAATAGAGCTCAGTGAATTCGACCTCGCTTTCGTTCCTCGGCTCGCCATTAAGGCGCAGGCGGTGGTCGATTTCCTGGTGGACTACGTAGAGGAGGTCTAGGAGGCAGAAGTGTCCCCTCGAGCAACCTAGAAGATGTTAGTAGATGGTGTGTCGGGAAGAAATTCCTTCGAAGGGGGAATGGTCATGATAAGTTCGGAAGGGACCAGGATTGAACAGGCCTTGAAGATTCATTTCACGATCACCAACAATCAAGCGGAATATGAGGCGATCATCGCGGGACTCAGGTTAGCCCGGGAATTGGGCATACAAGACATCGAGGCCTCAACCGACTCCATGGTGGTGGCAGGTCAGATCAAAGGGGAGTTCAAGATAAGGGATCCCACCCTCCAGTTGTATCTGGGAAAGGTCAAGGGCATCGACGGATAGTTCCGAAGCTTTTCAATACAGCATGTCCCGAGGGGGGAGAGCACTCAGGCTGACCAACTCTCCAATTATGGCCCTCGAGCTGGAGGAACAATGACAGAGCTCTTCAGGCCATCTATAGAGGAAGGAGAACTCATGGAGATATGCCAGCAGAGGTCTTGGATGGACCCCTTCATCACCTTTTTGGCGTCGAGGCAGCTACCCACGAAAGAACTCGACAAAAAGCATACCAGATACAAATCGGCATACTACCTGCTGAAAGATGGGATTTTATATCACAAGACGTTGTCGGGTTTGCTGGCCCGATGTGTGTCGGAGGAAGAGCTTCCAAAGGTTCTACAAGAGATTCACTCGAGAGAATGCGGGAGTCACTCGGGGAGCCGGACATTAGAAGGGAGGGTGCTGAGACAAGGGTACTTCTGGCCTACCCTCAGGAAAGATGCGGAGGAATTCGCGAAAAGGTGTCAAAAATGCCAAGATTTGGCCCCCCTCCAGCTCCTTACGGACCAGAGGTTGCGGACCATCACAGCTCCCTGGCCTTTCGCTATATGGGGGCTAGATCTGGTGGGTCCTTTTCCCCAAGCGAGTGGCCAGAGGAAATTCCTGCTAGTCATGGTGGACTACTTTTCAAAATGGCTGGAGGTGAAGGAGCTGGCTAAGGTAACATCGCAGGTAGTCAAGAATTTCGTATGGGGGGAAATCATCTGCCGGCATGGATTACCTCTAGCCATTGTAACAGATAACGGACCATAATTTGCAAGTAGAGTGTTCGTGGATTTCTGCATTCGTTTGGGAATAGATCTCCGCTTTGCCTCTGTTCATCATCCACGAAGTAATGGGTAGGTGGAAGCAGCCAATAAAGTCATTGTCAATCTGTTGAAAAAGAAAGTGGAGAATTTGATGGGAAGCTGGGTTGAGTAGCTACCTTCAGTCCTTTGGGCCTTGAGAACCACACCAAACACCGCCACGGGAGAGACCCCGTTTAAGCTCTCTCATGGCTCGGAGGCTGTCATACCTATCGAGTTTGAATTCACATCACCAAGAGTAGCAGTTGCAAGGGAAGGAGCCAAAGGATGGAGAGCGGAGAATGAGGAAGAACAGAGACTCTCTCTAGATCTCGTGGAGGAACTCAGGAATTTGGTGATGGTCCGGCAGGAGGAGGTCAAGCGCCGGATGGCAAGGTACTTTGACAAGCATATAAGGGTCAGGCAGTTCGAGAAGGGTGATTTGGTCCAAAAAAGGTAGATGCAGCAGGTAGAGGGGCCTCAGTAGGGAAGCTCAATCCCAATTGGGAGGGTCCTTTTGTAGTAAAAGAAATCTTAAAGTCAGGAGGGTACCACCTCCAGGATGTGGACGGGGTATCCCTCGAGCGAGCCCGGAGTGGCGATGATTTAAAGAGATTTTTCCCGTAGCACTTTCTGTTCATTGCACTTTTTATTGTTGTACAATACTTGCAATTTTAACATTATGGGAGTGTGGGTGACCTTTTTATGGCACCAAGGGTGAGACGAAAGAGAGGAGACCCCGAGCAGACCCGCTGACCAGGCTCTCATCTAGCTAGCAGGGCTGTATGCTCACTCGGTGGTTGGAGATGGTTTGGAGAGGAGACCCCGAGCAGACCAGCTGACCAGGCTCTCATCTAGCTGGTAGGGTTGTAGGCTCACTCGGTGGTTGGAGATGGTTTTGTTGGGTACATTGGTCAAATGTACCTGATTTGAAGAAGCCTCACCTAACTCAATGATATACATCATAATGTATTTGATGTGTTGTTTGAGTTACTTGTGCAGGTTAGGTATTCACTGGACTGAAGCTAAAAGTTTCTAAGTCCATGTGTCGACACCCAGAGGGAAAGTGTCGACACTTGAGAAAGCTTGTGTCGACACCCAGACAAGCAGTGTCGACACTTGGAGTCATTGTGTCGACACCTGGGAAGAAGAGTCGACACCAGACAGAAAGTGTCGACACTTGGAGCTGTGTCGACACTCAGTGTAGAAGAATGCAGAAAAGCTGTGTCGACACTTAGCAGAAGTGTCGACACCTAGAAGAGCTGAGTCTACACCAGAAAGTGTCGACACTTGGAGTTGTGTCGACACTCAGCAAAAGTCTGCAGAATCTAAGTACAAGTGTCGACACTCAACACAATGTGTCGACACTATGCAGAAGAGTCAGCATTTGAGGAATGTGTCGACACTCAGCACAATGTGTCGACACACAATCAGGAGAGTCAACACTTGAAGAAAGTGTCGACACTCAGCACAATGTGTCGACACTTAGTTGAAGACTCTACACTTGAAGAAAGTGTCGACACAAGGAGCTGTGTCGACACTTAGCAAAGAACAGAAAAGTT
Source organism: Platanthera guangdongensis (assembly GCA_039583875.1). Classification (NCBI taxonomy): domain Eukaryota; kingdom Viridiplantae; phylum Streptophyta; class Magnoliopsida; order Asparagales; family Orchidaceae; genus Platanthera; species Platanthera guangdongensis. Next base: position 178,194,596 of record CM077152.1, on the reverse strand, counting down.
ACAAAATATTCTAAGTACAAGTGTCGACACTAAAGGAATGTGTCGACACTCAGCTGAAGAAACAAAAGTGAAGACTTGTGTCGACACCAAGAAGCAGTGTCGACACTTGACAGTTTCAACACATGAAGATGTGTCGACACAAAGAAGATGTGTCGACACTTAGAAGAATACAGTTAAAGAATGAAGAACAAGTACTTGTGTCGACACTCAATTTCAGTGTCGACACATGCAGAAGAATCTGTGTCGAGACATACAAGGAATTGTGTCGACACCTTGTAGACTTGTGTCGACACTTACACAACATGTGTCGACACTTAGTCTATAAGTGTCGACACTTAAGAACAGAAAGTCTCGACACTATCTGACAGTTAGAGAATTTCAAGAAGTGACTGGTTGACATGACAGCTGCCGATCCAGCCGGTCTACAGCAACTGTCAGAGATATCAGAAGTCTGTTATGAACCGGACCAGCCGGTTACCATGAAGGAAGCCTATAAATAGGCACCCATAGTTTACAGACCAAGATTGATGAAGTGATATAGAAGTGGTTGAAAAAGTTTTTGAAAAAGAGAGTTCAGATCTTTGTAAAAGTGATATATTGAGTATCAACACAAGAAGATCTTGCTGTGCATCGGCAGATCTAAGAAGTTGGAGAGAGAGAGCTCCATCCAAGAATTCAGTCTTTGGAACTAAGGCTGAGAAGAAGAATTCAGAGTCATCTGGATTTCAAGAAGCAGAGGTCAAGGAACAACTGCAGAAGATTCAGACTAATTCAGTTCTAATCAAGAAGCTTTGAAGGAAGCTAAGTCAGTTTGGATCTAACTGAGTTCTTCCAAGAACTCTTCAAGAAACTCTCAACTCCTCTCTTATTTTCTGAGTTGTAGAGTTAGCTATTGTATTTCTATTTTAACTTGTAGGATCCATTGGATCTGAGAGAATTGTAAGCCTATATTATAAAGGCTGAGGGTAGGGCTTGGTTGCCTGAGTGTAGGAGTTGAAGAACTCTGAGTGTAGGCCTTAATTGGCTGAGTGTAGGCCTGGGTGGCTGAGTGTAGGCCTTTTGGCTGAGTGTAAGGCTTTGGGCCTGAGGTAGGAACCTAGTTGGGTTCTGAGTTAGTGGAGAAGTTTGGCCGAATCTAGTACACTGCTAGATAGGCGAAGGGGGAAAGTGGATGTACCCAAAGATTGGGGAACCACTATAAATTAGTGTGTCTTCTGTGCTGTGCTGTGCTGTGCTGTGGAATTACTGTTTATATGCTGTAATTGCTGTTAGCTGTAGAATTCTGTGAAATAACTGTTGTGCTGCCAACAAAATTCAAAAAGGTTTAGGTCACCTATTCACCCCCCCCCCCCTCTAGGTGTTTAGGTACCATATCTTTCAAGTGGTATCAGAGCCAGGTTCCTCAAAAAGGACTAACTGTCTGAGGAGATCCAGTTTGGCAGATTCAGTATAAGTCAGGAAACAGTTTCAAGAAAATCAAGAATCATGGGTTCTTCAGAGAATCACAAGGAATTGGGTTCAATGAAACTGCCCATATGCAGAAAAGAGATTTTTGGAATCTGGAAAGAAAGGGTAAGGCTGTTCATGGAGGCCTCTGACCCTAGGATCTACATCACAGTCAAAGAAGGGCCTTATGTGCCCATGAAGATTTCAGTCTTGGATGCTACACAGAGAACTCCAAAGGATTTTTCTGAGATGACCAAGGATGAGATTGTCCTAGCTACAATGGACAAAAGGGCACAGAACATCATAGTTAGTGCAATTGATGATGCCACCTTCCAGAACCTTATTCACTGTAAAACAGCAAAAGAAATGTGGGATACCCTCATTGTCTACATGGAAGGTTCTGAAGAAGTAAGACAAGATAGGAAGTCCTTGCTTAATCAAGAATATGAGAGCTTTAGGCAAGGAAGAGGAGATAGCATCACTGAATGCTACAAGAAGTTTTATAGAATTGTTAATGAACTCATGTCCTATGGAAGAGAGTTCACTAACTATGAATTGAATGATAAATTCTTAAGGTCCCTAACCAAAGATTGGGACACCAAGATCTGTGCCATCAGAGAAATGGCAAAGTTGGGAGAAATTCCTCCTCCCACACTGTTTGGCAAGTTGTTATCTTATGAGATGCAATTGTCAGTAAGAAAAGAGGAGGAAAAGTCAACAAGGACTGAACACAGGGAAAGGACTGTTGCCTTTAAGTCAGAAGTACCTAGAAAGAACAGGACTAAGTCATCAACTCCTCCTCCAGAGGTAGTTGAATCAGAATCTGATGAGTCTGTTAGCACTAAATCTACAAGCAGTGAAAGTGATGAAGATTTTGCTGCATTCACCAGACATTTTCAGAAATTCCTTAAGAAGAAACAGTGGAGGTCCAGACCTTCATATTCCAAAGGGAAAGAAGTCCAGTATCAGGAGAAGAAGCCTTCAAAGAAGGACAAGAAAAAGACAAAGACTAGTAAGGCAACTGGGTCTAAGATTGTGTGTTACTGCTGCAATAGACAGGGTCATGTTATTGCAGATTGTCCTGAAAGAAGGAAAGAATCCAGTGACAAAAAGAAGACTCACTTCAAAGGAAAGAAGGAGAAGTCCTTTGTTGCAAAGAATGAGAAGACTCTTTCAGACATTTCTTCTTCAGACACTGAGACAGATGCTGAAGCCTATATAGGGCTATTTGCTGAAGAAGAAGAAGAGTTTATGCAGATCATGGAATCAATCTATGAACAAGAAGAGGTTCAGTGCCAAGGACTGATGGCATTGACTGAAAGTACCAAAATCCTGGAGCAGCCAGGACCTAGTCAGGTACAAAGTCCAACTCAAGTTCAGATTCCAGTTCTAGTTCAGAGTCAGAATCATCTTCATCAAGTGATGGAAGTGTTTCTGAATCTGAGGGAGATATTCATCAGCTCTTAGATGAATACCAAGTACTGTTGCAAGCCTATAAGAAAAGCAAGATCCTAGCCAAAAGTCAGGCAAAGGAGATTGCTGATCTCAAGGCAGCTGCAACAGATTTTGAGAAGCAGTATGATCAAAAACTGAATGAAGTAGCCAGGCTGAAACACATTACTGTGATTCAGATGGGTACTATTACATTTAAGAATGATCAAATTAAGAGACTGGAGATCAATCTCCAGAAGGAAAGAGAGCTAGTTGCTAGGTTTTCAAAACCTAAATCAGTGCTACCCTTGATTGATGAATTTGTTCATCATAAAGGAAAGGCTGGATTGGGTTTTATTAAACCAGCTAGGACTGTTCAGGATCAGTCCAAGTCCAAGGGCAAAGCCCCAACATTCAACAAGCCTGCTGTAGTCAAGACAGCAAAGGTTGTACCTAAGCAAAGGTACAACAAGTTTGAATGCTGGTGTTGTGGCAAGGTTGGCCACTTTGCCTTGGATTGTTGGCACAATGCCAGTGCCATTGAGTAGCAAGTTACCTGGTGGAAAGCCAGCAGGTAGCTATGTCAAGTTGCAAACTAACAATCACCAAGGACCCAAGTTTACTTTGGGTTCTAAGGTTCATTAATTTGTTTTGCAGGTGAATCCAAGTGGCCATACCCCTACATGGTACTTGGATAGTGGATGTTCCAGACACATGACTGGAACTAGGGGACTACTGAAGGACTACATTCCAATCAAAAATGGTCCTAAAGTGACCTTTGGTGGTTCTGAAAAAGGAATCATCAAAGGGTTTGGTAACATCTCTTCAAACCTTGTTACCATTACTCAAGTGGCTTATGTTAAAGGGTTGAAACACAACCTCATTAGTATAAGTCAGTTAAGTGATGTAGGGTATGACATCTCATTTGTTAAAAATGGTTGTCATATCAAGAGGTCAAGTGATCAAGAGATCATTTTGACAGGATATAGAAAGAGGAATGTCTACTGTCTAGACATTATGATTGAGAACAATGGTTCTCCTGTTTGTCTTGTAGCTGATGAGACAGTCTCTCAATGTGTCAAGTGGCACAAGAGGCTTGCTCATCTTAACTACAAGACTATTAGCAAACTCTTTAGCAAAGAGTTAGTGAGGAATGGTCCTCAAGTTAAGTGTGTCAAAGATGGCATTTGCTCAGCTTGTCAAAAGGGCAAGCAGACTAAATCCACCTTTAGAAGCTTAGACAACAAAGATGCTGTGAGGTGTTTATACCTCTTGCATATGGATCTATTTGGTCCAATGCCAGTTCACAGCTTAGGTAGGAAGGTCTACACCTTTGTAGTTGTTGATGACTACTCAAGGTTTTCCTGGGTGTTCTTCTTAAAGCAGAAATCTGAAACACCTAGTGTCTTCTATAGTTTTGTTAAGCAAATTCAGAATGAATTGAACTGTACAGTGGTCAAAATTAGAAGTGACCATGGTACTGAGTTTCAGTCTGAAAGCATGACAAAGCTGTGTGAAGACTATGGGATATTTCAAGAATTCTCTTCACCTAGAACACCTCAGCAAAATGGCATTGCTGAAAGGAAAAATAGGACCTTGATAGAGGCTGGTAGAACCCTATTAAGTGATTCATCACTGCCAGAGTATTTCTGGGCTGAAGCAGTTAACACTGCATGCCATGTGATAAATAGGGCTACCATCACTAAAAGGTTAAACAAGACCCCCTATGAAGTTGTGAAAGGCAGGAAACCAAATCTATCCTATTTAGGATCTTTGGTTGTAAATGCTTCATACTTAACAATGGAAAGTCTTACTTAACTAAGTTTGCTGCCAAGTCCCAAGAGGGAGTGTTTGTTGGGTACAGCAATAATAGTAAGGCTTATAGAGTCTACAACTTGACTACACAAGTTGTAGAGGAGTCTGTGCATGTAGTTTTTGATGAGACACAACTAATTAACAATGAGTTGTCTAGTAGTGTGTGCAGCCCCACAGGTCTTACTAAGAAGATGGACAAGCTAACCATAGAAGATGTACCTGCTGCAAGACAGCAAGTAGAAGAAGATGGCTTATGTCCAGGGGGAGAACTACATGTACCAGGAGCTGAAGAAGTACAAGGAACTCAGCATGATGAAGATGCTGTAGAAGTTCAACCAGAAGTAAGGATGCCTCCAGCCAACAGGCATCTAAGAGATCATCCAGTAGAGCTGATTATTGGAGATCCAAGACAAGGTGTTCAGACAAGGAGCAGAAATCAGAATGCTGTAGTATATTCAAGTTTTCTGTCTCAAATAGAACCAAAGAAATTTGAAGAAGCTATACAAGATCCACAGTGGACTGAAGCAATGCAGGAAGAGCTTAATCAGTTCAAAAGGTGCAAGGTTTGGGAGCTGGTTCCAAAGCCTAAAGATCACAATGTGATAGGAACTAAGTGGATCTACAGAAATAAGTTAGATGAACAAGGAGTCATCATTAAGAATAAAGCAAGACTGGTTGCAAAAGGATATAGGCAAGAAGAAGGTATTGATTTTGATCAAACCTTTGCTCCAGTAGCCAGACTGGAAGCCATAAGGATGTTCTTGGCCTATGCAACCTATCAAGGATTCAAGGTATACCAAATGGATGTGAAGTCAGCATTCCTAAATGGTAATTTGAAAGAAGAAGTCTATGTGGAGCAGCCTGCAGGTTTTGTTGATCCAACTTTACCTCATTATGTCTATAGACTTAGGAAAGCATTATATGGGTTAAAACAAGCACCTAGAGCTTGGTATGAAACCCTATCTAGTTTCCTCATTGAGAACAAGTTCTCAAGGGGGAAAATAGATAAGACTCTATTCCTTAGGGAATCTAGAGGCAAAGTAATACTTGTCCAAATATATGTAGATGACATTATATTTGGGTCTACTGAAAGTAGCCTTTGCAAAAAGTTTGCAAAGCTTATGCAAAGTCAATTTGAGATGAGTAGTATGGGAGAACTGAAGTTTTTCTTGGGTCTCCAAGTTAAACAGACTGAAAGTGGTTTATCCATATGTCAGTCCAAGTTCACCCTAGAACTCATAAGGAAATATGGTATGGATTCATCCAGTACCATGAAGACTCCTATGGGGTCAAGTATGTCTCTAAGCAAGGATGATGCAGGGAAACCTGTAGATGAAACCTTGTATAGAGGGATAGTTGGCTCCCTACTATACTTGACTGCAAGTAGGCCTGACATTATGTATGCTACATGTGTTTGTGCCAGGTATCAAGCCTGCCCCAAAGAGTCTCACTTGACTGCAGTCAAGAGAATCTTGAGATATCTAAAGGGCACTCCCTATCTAGGCCTCTGGTACCCTAGGAATGGAGATTTTGATCTAACAGGCTATTCAGATGCAGACTTTGCAGGATGCAAAGAAGATAGAAAGAGCACAACTGGATCCTGTCAATTCCTAGGTGGAAGACTCATTTCATGGAGTAGTAAGAAGCAAACCAGTGTGGCTATCTCCACAGCTGAGTCAGAATATGTAGCTGCAGGAAGTTGCTGTGCTCAACTTCTGTGGATTCAACATCAGCTAGAAGACTATGGATTTCAGGTAAGTAGAACTCCACTTTATTGTGATTCTACAAGTGCTATTTCAATAGCTAACAATCCTGTATCACATAGTAGAACTAAACATATTGAGATTAAATATCACTTTCTTAGGGAGCATGTAGAAAGAAATGATATTGCACTTGAATATGTTAAACTGATAATCAGATAGCTGATATGTTCACTAAGCCCTTAGAAGAAGCTAAGTTTAATAGGTTCAAAATTGAACTAGGTATGATAAACTTAGACTAAGTTTACAGAACTAAAAATTGGCTAAGTAAAAAGGTGTCGACACATAGACAAGTCTATGTCGACACAGAATAGTAAGTGTCGACACTTCAGGAAAATGGTGTCGACACATCTAGGAAGTTGGTGTCGACACTTCAGAATGTTAGTGTCGACACATGTCGAGTAGGTGTCGACACATCCAATAAGGTGTCGACACTTAAGTTTTACTCAGAATTTTCTAAGTAAAGTCTCGACTACATGTCGAGTAGTGTGGTGTCGACACTTAACCAAGTGTCGACACATAAAATCTGTTGACTAAACTTGTGTCGACACATGAGTGTCGAGACATTATAAGTCAGTGTCGACACTTATTGACAGTGTCGACACATCTTTAGCTCGCATCCCGCCTGTTCGTCTTCAAACCAGAAAGGTATAAATAGGATTCTGTCTTTGTTTGTCGACACGCTTTCAAAGTTTCGAGACCAAAACTCTTGTGTCGACATTTCTCTCTTCTCAAGACTAAATCTTCAAACCCTAATGGCTCCCAAGCTCGAGGAGAACGTTAACGAAGGCTATGAGCTCGTGCGAGGCGCATTCGACGACGGCGATCAAGAAATCAAATCAGTGATAACCCTAGTCACCGATTCAGGATTGGAGTTCTTGGTTTCAGAACCAACCAAGATATGGAAGAAGGAAGTTATTGAATTTCTTACTGGAGCGTCTGTAGATGACTCAGGCTACAGAATTAAGTCAAGGGTGCATGGCACCAAGGTCAAGATTTCACCCAAGTCCTTGAGAAAGGTACTTCAGCTACCTAAAGTTCAAGAAGAAGAGGAAGTGACCACATCTAAGACCAGAGAAGCACTTACCTGGTGTGGTCTTGATCCTAAGATGAAAATAGGATCAGTTTTCAACAGGAAGGGAATGAATAATCAAGGCAAATTCCTGTCTGAAGTTGTAGGCAAAGTTATACTAAGCAAACCAGGAGGACATGACAGGGTGTCAGCCTCTATGTTCAGTATTATGACCAGAATCATCTTCAACCTCAAAACAGACTGGTCTATGATTGTATTTGAGAAAGTGAAGGAAAGTCTGAAGAAGCCCAATCTGGGCAGGATACTAAGTCTCTACCTGGCTGGATCAATTCCAGAGGTAATGAGCACTGCTGCTGGAACTAAAATCAATCACATGAGGAGAATGGATTCAAGGATATTCTCTAGATGGGAAAGAGTGCTGTCCAAAGAAGTTCCACCCCAGAAAAGCAAGTTTCTAAGAAAGACTCTCCTCCCAGGAAGAAGAGGAAGACTGCTGCTGTGACTCAGGAGTCCTCCAGCAGCTCAGGCAGTGAAGAACATGTTGTTTTCACTCCTGATAGTCCAATAGATGTGGCTGCAGAGAAGTCACCTGCTCCTCAAGAGCCAGCTGACATCCAGGGGGAGCCTCCAGCTGTAGAACACCCTCTACACTGGAGAGTGAGCAAGCAACTCTCATTATCCAAGAGGTACTTTCTGACCTCAATACTTTAGATTTTTCTATAATAGATTCTGATTTGTCTGATGTCATCAGCAAACTCAGCAAGCAAACCAAGCACCAGATGTTGTTCTCCAAGACACATCTGCTGTAGTTAATGTACCCAGTACATCTCCTGCACAGTCACCCCCAGAATATACAATGGAAGATCTATTTCTGAATTTAGATCAAGAGGATTTTGACATGGACAAGACTGCTGCTGCTGAAGAGACAAATGCTGCTACTGAAGAGAAGGGTGCTGCTGTTGAGGGGGAGAACTTGGATGTTCAGGAAGAGCCTATAAGGCTAGACACTGAGAAGGCACAAGATGTGCAAGCTGAAAAACCCTCAAGCCCTAAGGATAGGGTAAATATAGCAAGTACTTCAGAGTCTGAGGATGATGAAGCTGAGCAAGCTAAGAAGAAGCAGTTCTTTGTTTTCAAAAGAAGGAGCCAGAGCTACAAGAAGGCTCTACAAACTGTTGCTCAACACTCCTTAGTTCAACAAGCTCCATCCACTGATTACAGTGCTCTACTGCTTGCAATGCAAATCAAGATGGATGAACAAAGGAAGCTATAGAAACTTATGTTGATGAAGGCAACAAGGCCCTTCAATCGATCTGGCACAGGACATCAAGTCAATAAGGTTTGAAATGAACCTTAATAAAAAGGAGATGACTGACTGTTTTCAAAAGGGTGCTAATGCAGTGGTCTATCTGGCAACCCATCAAGAGACAATAAAGACTCAAGTAGATGATATAGCACTAAAGCAAGGCTATGTGCTGGAGAATCAATTGAGGATGAATGATAATTTGACTGCATCTCACAATGCAATAGTCACTGAACTCAAGAATAAGTCTGATGAACCTTCAACATCCTCTGCTGCTGCCAAGGCTGAATTTGATAAAGTATTTCAGAAAGAAATTGCTGCTGTAAAGACTGCCATTAAAGATTCACAGAAGGTCATTTCTGAACAGCTTACCAAGCTTAGACCTTTCTTTAAGGATGGCATAAGGTATTTGGACAGCCAAATCAGGTTCAAAAAGATGATGTGAGAGATCATGTAGCACAAGAAGTCATAAAGGGGGAGAGGGTGTTAGTCAAGGCCAGTTCTGAGCATGCAAAATGGATATCCAATTCCATCAGGGCTACACTGGGCTATCCTCCCCTGTGTGATGATGATAATGTAGCTGAATCTGGTATTCAAAGTGCATATCTTGGAGGTGAGCAACAGGAAGTAGCTCAGGTGATCTATCCACCTCCAGATTTTGAAATGGTTCATGCTGATGTAAGCACAATGTATAGTCCAACTGCTGGCAAGCCTAATGTTGTTCTGGAAAAGGTTGTTCAACCTATTACAGCAGCTATGCAAGAGGCTTTGGACAAAGAAGAAGAGACTAGGCTATCAAAGAAGAAGTTCAGGGAACTGGCTGAGCAAAAACCAGATTTTGAACAGTGGAGCCCTACTTCTAGGAACATCATTCTCACAGCCTGGAAAGCAGCCAAGGACAATGCCCATGAGAGGAACAAGTGGTTCTCAGAGGCAGAATGGAGGAAGCATGAGAGTAGGCAGGAAGCCATTGTCCAACATAGAAGGAAGGCTAAGTTAGGAAAGCTACCTCCTACAGCTGTGGAGCCTAGCAAGTACTTTCCTAAGCCCTATCATTATTTTGAGAGGCAAAAAATCAAGGCTGAAGAACAGAAGAAGAAGGACTCCAAAGGGAAGAAGACTGCTGAAGCTGAGCCTGCTGCTGCTGCTGCTGTAAAGGCCAAAGTGCAAGCTGGAAAAGGCATAGTCATAAAAGAACCAGAGCAGAATTAGACTAAGATTAGACTGAAGAATGTTGTAATCTGTTACATCTAAACATTATTGTAAATCATTGAAAATGTATTGCAAACAATGTATGAACAATTTTTGATAAATATATATTTCATGATTGTTCAGTAGAATGTGTCTAATTCTTGTTTGTTCTGTAATGCTGAATGAGTATACATGTGTGCTTTATTACATGTTTAAGTTTAACTCTGTTGACATATACCTGTTTTACATCATTTTATAATTTTTAATTATGAGTGGTGTATATCATTGACTAAGGGTTATGACTTCTCCAAATAGGGGGAGATTGTTGGGTACATTGGTCAAATGTACCTGATTTGAAGAAGCCTCACCTAACTCAATGATATACATCATAATGTATTTGATGTTTGTTTTGAGTTACTTGTGCAGGTTAGGTATTCACTGGACTGAAGCTAAAAGTTTCTAAGTCCATGTGTCGACACCCAGAGGGAAAGTGTCGACACTTGAGAAAGCTTGTGTCGACACCCAGACAAGCAGTGTCGACACTTGGAGTCATTGTGTCGACACCTGGGAAGAAGAGTCGACACCAGACAGAAAGTGTCGACACTTGGAGCTGTGTCGACACTCAGTGTAGAAGAATGCAGAAAAGCTGTGTCGACACTTAGCAGAAGTGTCGACACCTAGAAGAGCTGTGTCTACACCAGAAAGTGTCGACACTTGGAGTTGTGTCGACACTCAGCAAAAGTCTGCAGAATCTAAGTACAAGTGTCGACACTCAACACAATGTGTCGACACTATGCAGAAGAGTCAGCATTTGAGGAATGTGTCGACACTCAGCACAATGTGTCGACACACAATCAGGAGAGTCAACACTTGAAGAAAGTGTCGACACTCAGCACAATGTGTCGACACTTAGTTGAAGACTCTACACTTGAAGAAAGTGTCGACACAAGGAGCTGTGTCGACACTTAGCAAAGAACAGAAAAGTTACAAAATATTCTAAGTACAAGTGTCGACACTAAAGGAATGTGTCGACACTCAGCTGAAGAAACAAAAGTGAAGACTTGTGTCGACACCAAGAAGCAGTGTCGACACTTGACAGTTTCAACACATGAAGATGTGTCGACACAAAGAACATGTGTCGACACTTAGAAGAATACAGTTAAAGAATGAAGAACAAGTACTTGTGTCGACACTCAATTTCAGTGTCGACACATGCAGAAGAATCTGTGTCGAGACATACAAGGAATTGTGTCGACACCTTGTAGACTTGTGTCGACACTTACACAACATGTGTCGACACTTAGTCTATAAGTGTCGACACTTAAGAACAGAAAGTCTCGACACTATCTGACAGTTAGAGAATTTCAAGAAGTGACTGGTTGACATGACAGCTGCCGATCCAGCCGGTCTACAGCAACTGTCAGAGAAATCAGAAGTCTGTTATGAACCGGACCAGCCGGTTACCATGAAGGAAGCCTATAAATAGGCACCCATAGTTTACAGACCAAGATTGATGAAGTGATATAGAAGTGGTTGAAAAAGTTTTTGATAAAGAGAGTTCAGATCTTTGTAAAAGTGATATATTGAGTATCAACACAAGAAGATCTTGCTGTGCATCTGCAGATCTAAGAAGTTGGAGAGAGAGAGCTCCATCCAAGAATTCAGTCTTTGGAACTAAGGCTGAGAAGAAGAATTCAGAGTCATCTGGATTTCAAGAAGCAGAGGTCAAGGAACAACTGCAGAAGATTCAGACTAATTCAGTTCTAATCAAGAAGCTTTGAAGGAAGCTAAGTCAGTTTGGATCTAACTGAGTTCTTCCAAGAACTCTTCAAGAAACTCTCAACTCCTCTCTTATTTTCTGAGTTGTAGAGTTAGCAATTGTATTTTTACTTTAACTTGTAGGATCCATTGGATCTGAGAGAATTGTAAGCCTATATTATAAAGGCTGAGGGTAGGGCTTGATTGTCTGAGTGTAGGAGTTGAAGAACTCTGAGTGTAGGCCTTAATTGGCTGAGTGTAGGCCTGGGTGGCTGAGTGTAGGCCTTTTGGCTGAGTGTAAGGCTTTGGGCCTGAGGTAGGAACCTAGTTGGGTTCTGAGTTAGTGGAGAAGTTTGGCCGAATCTAGTACACTGCTAGATAGGCGAAGGGGGAAAGTGGATGTACCCAAAGATTGGGGAACCACTATAAATTAGTGTGTCTTCTGTGCTGTGCTTGTGCTGTGCTGTGGAATTACTGTTTATATGCTGTAATTGCTGTTAGCTGTAGAATTCTGTGAAATAGCTGTTGTGCTGCCAAACAAAACTCAAAAAGGATTAGGTCACCTATTCACCCCCCCCCCCCTCTAGGTGTTTAGGTACCATATCTTTCAGGTTTGGAGAGGACACCCCGAACAGACCCGCTGACCAGGCTCTCATCTAGCTGGCAGGGCTGTAGGCTCACTCGGTGGTTGGAGATGGATTGGAGAGGAGACCCTGTGCAGACCCGCTGACCAGGCTCTCATCTAGTTGACAGGGATGTAGGCTCACTCGGTGGTTGGAGATGGTTTGGAGAGGAACCCCGAGCAGACCCGCTGACCAGGCTCTCATCTAGCTGGCAGGGCTGTAGGCTCACTCGGTGGTTGGAGATGGTTTGGAGAGGAGACCTCGAGCAGACCCGTTGACCAAGCTCTCATCTAGCTGGCAGGGTTGTAGGCTCACTCGGTGGTTGGAGATGGTTTGGAAAGGATATCCCGAGCAGACCCACTGACCAGGCTCTCATCTAGCTGGCAGGGCTGTAGGCTCACTCGGTGGTTGGATATGGTTTGGAGAGGAGACCCCAAGCAGACCCGCTGACCAGGCTCTCATCTAGCTGGCAGGGTTGTAGGCTCACTCGGTGGTTGGAGATGGTTTAGATAGGAGACCCCGAGCAGACCCACTGACTAGGCTCTCATCTAGCTGAAAGGGTTGTAGGCTCACTCGATGGTTGGAGATAGATTGGAGAGGAGACCCCGAGCAGACCCGCTGACCAGGCTCTCATCTACCTGGCAGGGCTGTAGGCTCACTCGGTGGTTGGAGATGGTTTAGAGAAGAGACCCCGAGCAGACCCGCTGACCAGGCTTTCATCTAGCTGGCAGGGCTGTAGGCTCACTCGAGGGCAAGTCAAGCGGCGAGAGTTCACTGGGAGAATTGTTCAGATTTATCAGGGGATTGGCGGAAAATCTCTAGAAAAAGGAAGGATCGGGTATCAGGCCAGGGAGGAGGGTCTCCGGCCGACACTCGGCATGGGCGGTCTCGCCCATAGCGAGTGGGCCTTCCTTGTTCAAGGCGCAAGCATGGCGTAAGAAGGTGGGGCCTATCAAGTAGGTCGGCTGGTCTCGCGGGTAGTATAGGCGAAGAGAGATCCAAGGTCTCGCGTTTTTAGCTAGCTATTAAGCGAGAAGGCCGAAGATAAAAGCAGCGATTAACATATAAAAGGTTTAAGGTCTCGCGTTTTTGGTTTGCTATTAAGCGAGACGGCCGAAGATAAAAGCAGCGATTAACATATAAAAGGTTTAAGGTCTCGCATTTTTGGTTAGCTATTAAGCGAGATTGCCGAAGATAAAAGCAGCGATTAAGTAACATATAAAAGGTTTAAGGTCTCGTGTTTTTGGTTAGCTATTAAGCGATACGGCCGAAGATAAAAGCAGCGATTAAGTAACATATAAAAGGTTTAAACAGAATTTCCTTGGGACAAGAAGAAGAACACCTCGCTATTTTCGAGGAATTGTCTACCAAAATTACAAGTACCAGACAAAATAAAAAGAAAAAGGGGGAGAGAAGCCACTGGAGCTGATGATTCTCTACTCGCTGCCAGAAAAAGAGTTGTCGTCCGTCTCGCCGTATAAGCGGGGGACCAGGTCGCGGGCAGTAACCGTCTCGGCATCATCGCGCACCACCCCCAGCTCCTTCATCATTTTAAGAACAAGCTCCGTTGTCTTGATATTGGAGTCTCGGTAGAGGGCATCCACCTCGTCTACAGAGTAGCGGGAAGGAACGGTAAATTGGTCTGAGGGGGGCTGCGCTGTTTCGAAGGCGGAGATTTTCAGCTTTCAATTTCTTGTTCTCTCCCTCCAACTCCTCAATGCGCGAGCGCATCCTGTCGGCTGTCTCGGCATCCTGTAGGAAGAAAACGAATAAAGGACCATAATGAGCGGCGAGTAAGACTAGCAAAGCAACGGTAAGAGAACTTACCACACCACCCTGGCTCTGCGCGAGAAGGTTGTCGGCAACAACCAACTGCTTCTCCAGGTCGCTGGATTTCTCCCATTTCGCGGTGAGACCGGCCTCCGCTTCCTTCCATTTTGTTTTGTTGAAAACCAGGCGGTGCGAGACCCGGTGCGCGAGTTCCAGTGTTTATGCATTCACCAACTTTGGGCGGGCGAGATAAGTAATCGTCAGCGAGGTACTCGCTGGCGAAGCGAGCATATTCTCCCTCTGGTAGCCTGCCGAGAGGATAGTCGTGGTCCACAAACCGCTTTCCGCAGCAGCTGCGGCCTTCACCTTCTTCCACCTTCTTCTTTCCCATAGCAGGCGAGAAGGCAGCAAAGGGGAAGAGAACGACTTAGGAGAGCGGGACACGAGATGAGTGCAGAAGAGGAGAGGTAGGCGGAAGCTCCAACCAAAAAGACGGCCAAGAATAACAGAAGTAGGTTTGTATCTAGATTTAAGGTATTTATAAGGAATGAGGGAGAGAGGAGATTGAGCGGAAAATCAAGCGGCGGGAAATGAAGAGGCACCCGACACTTCGTCTCTCTCTCTCTAGAACCCAAGGGGTGGAGGCGTCGCAGCGGTTCTTTCGAGGTAAAAGCCATCATTATAAACCAACTAATTAAAAAAGGAGCTAATCATGGTAATGATGAAAAAACGGCATGATATGACAAGCACAATACCGTAAGGATAAAATAGTTCATCCCGCGGAAGGGGGCATCCAGCCCAAAAACGTTTTATACAATGCATCAATAATTAAACATAATTAAATTGGCAATGATAATATAGGAGGGCCTGGAGTAGGCGAGACGGGACCGCAAAAGCTTAGTTCCACACCCATTTCCAGCGGCCACCTTGACCTCCCGCGAATGGAGGGCGGCCGGGAAGATGAAAGGCACGAGCGGCGACCACGCCGCGGCGCGTGAGGCAGAGATGTTCGTCCGTCTCGTTCAAGATGGCTTGGGGGTATGTCCCGTCCAGTGCACCACCATCTTCCATCTCGGCAAAAAAGCGGTGACACTCTGTTTCTAGCCAGTCTATGTGCCGGTCGGAGGCCTGCTTCTCCAGCTCCATCTCGCGGATTATATGCGTGTATTTGTGGAACATCCTAGCCGTCCTCCGCTTCAACTCCAGGGTATCCTTGGGATCACCCAAGTAGTCCTCGATCTCGCCAGGATGAGGAAGAGGCGAGAGGGGGGAGATGCGGGAGCATCTTCAGTATCGGAATCAAATTGGATGCCTGCACAGGGAGCGAGAAATCATAAACAAGGATAAGCTCTCATGGTTGGATAAAGGAATGTGAGTGGGAGGAAAAGCGAGAAGGGTAAGTTCCTACTTGGAATGCGAGGGTTCCCCGCAACCCGCGAGAGGTTTTCTTTCCATGAGAGGGGTGGGGAGGATGCCTCAGGCGAGTCGGGGCGCTTATGAGCTTGGTCAATATTATCAGGAGGATTGGCGGGCATCGGGGAATCAGCAAAGCTTCCCTAGAAAAGCGTGGTCAATTGGCGGGATGAAGGAAGAGAGAGAAGAATGAGAAATTACCTGTTGATCTCCGGTAGAGGCGAAAGGATTGTCCGTTGAAGGGGCAGAGGAGGCCGCGCCCGCCGAGAGGGGAGGGCAGACGGCCTTGATCTTTTTAGGCGAGAGGACGGAGGGGCCGAGGGAGGAATACGCCCCAGGTCCGGGAATAAGGCATCCGTGTTGGTTTTATTTCGCCTTCGCACCATCGCAAGGCGCTCGCGAAAGCTCTGGCTGTGAGACATTCTGAAGGAGATGGAAATGAAGGAAGACAAAAGGGACCCTAATGAAGGCTGGGATCTCATATTTATAGGCCCCATGGGGGGCCCACCAAAGATTCTCATGAGTGAATCCTAGTATCGCGAGCCGCGGTTGGACTTATCTTTCTGAGGTTAGAGCAACCTCGAAAGAGTGGGGATTGTGTACAACCATGGGCTCACGAGAGGTGGTCCAGCGAGCGAGAAGGGGAGACTGGAGAGATGATAGGATGCCCACCTGCAGGAGGCGAGATGGGGGATCCTCTGAAGTGGGCGAGACATCCTAGTGGGCGAGATCATTCTAGTAGGCTAGAGAGCCCACAGGCCGAGAGGGGGGGCGAGACTGACAGGGCGGTCGTCTCGCCCGGCAGGGCCTTCCCCACTCGCCATATGGGAGAAAAGATGCCTTTACCCTTTTACCCCGCAAAGGGGGATTTTACCTTCGTGCCCCAGGTGATTTTACACTTCTACCCCTGGAGGTCTGCGTATAACTCTCCAGAACAGTGAAGTTTGGTTGTTGGCAAACCCAGCCCATGGTGTTTTGGTCTTTTCAGGATGATTCAGAAGTGTTATTTGCAGATCAGATTCAGAGGCCTATAAATAGACTGATAAGGTGCCTGGGATGGTTGTTGAACCTTTCCACTATTTTTCCTCACAGACACCTAGCTCAGCATTGGTTAGGGAGGGGAAGATCTTTAGTTCTTCCGGGAAAGAGGTGGGACCTCCGAGCTGAGACCCCTCGGTCTGTTTTTTAGGTCTCCGACTCTCGTCAGGGTAGTAGCTCAGGAACAGGACGTGCATGTTGCATCCTGTTTCGAACTTTAGGAGGGATCAGAAAGCTGGTTCCAACAATGATCAAACCTGTTTGTTGGTTGCATCACTTTCCTAAAGAAAATAGGGGGCTTAGAAGCTAGTGGCTGAGCTGGGGCCTTACCTTTTCTATGAAAATTGGTGGCCCTAGTTCTACCCTTGAAACCTAAACCAGTCTTTCCTTTGTGAGAAATGAAATTATCTATTAAGGGCAAGACTGATTTTGGTTTAGAGAATTTAGCCACTAACTCTTTTTCTTGCTGAAGTTTTACCTCTAGTTTCTTGACGTGATTCTCCTTAAAAGAGATTTTGCCCATCTGAATAACAGTAATGTTTTTCACTTTGGCAATCTCCTTCATTTTTGAATCTATCAACAAGGTTGTATCTGATGCAGCCTGCTTCAGAGACTCAATCTCTTGGCCTGCTCCTTAACAAGAAACTTGCTCCTATTCAGAGCTTGAAGCAACCCACCATACTCATTAATGAGTTGATGCACATCCCCCTCTGATTCAGAACCATCCACATCTCTTGATGCAGAAGTTTCTGAATCTGATGCAGTGCAGTAATCTGAAGTTGAGGGAGAACTGTATACCTTACTAGGGCCAGGCTGATCCTGGCACTGATCATTTTCTGATAGAGCCATCAGCCCTCTATAGTAATAATCTTCTACTCCATTTATGGAGTCCAGCATTTGTAGAAATTCTAGTTCCCTAGAATCCTCTTCTGTTGAGATTAGCCCAACATATGCTTCTGCATTATCTTCATCTCCTGATCCTGAAGATGAAGAGTCTGTCCAACTCTTCTGCTTCTGAGCAACAAGGGATTTCTCCTTCTTGCCTTTCACTTGATGCTTCTTCTTATCTTTAGATTCAGTCCTCTTATTTGGATAGTCAGCTATGACATATCCAGGATTGTTGCAACAATAACACACAATCTTAGTATTAATTTGTTTACTAGGTTTTAATGCATACCTGTCCTCCTTGGGAGTCTTCTTTTTCTTGTAATACTCATCCTTAGAAAAAGATGTTGATTGCTTGGTTCTCCATTTCTTCTTTTTCATGAACATTTGGAATTGCCTTGTAAAGGCAGCAAAGTCCTCATCAGAGGTGTGGCTATTTGATGTGTTGTTGTCAAGATTTTCTTCTTCAGCCTCAGCACTCCTTCTGAGTGGAGAAGAAGACCTTTTCCAACCCTTTCTTGTGCCTTCATCCTTGAAGGATACAGACCTTTCTTTGTATTCAGGCCTACTATTTTTCTCCTCCTCTTTCTGGCAGTGAGCTGCATTTCATATGATAGCAGCTTTCCAAATAAAGTGGGTGGAGGTGTATCAGCAAGCTTGGCCACTTCTCTGATGGCACATATCTTTGTGTCCCAGTCCTTTTTTAGTGACCTGAGAAACTTGTCATTCAGTTTATATGTGCTGAAGACTCTTCCATAGGCCATCGGCTCATTGACAATCCTGAAGAACTTCTTGTAACATTCAGCTACGCTGTCAGTCTTGGCTTGTATAAAGCTCTCATACTCTTGATTCAGCATAGATTTCGTGTCCTCTCTGACTTCTTCTGTACCCTCCATGTAGACAATCAGGGTGTCCCATATTTCCTTGGAGGTTTTACAGTGCACCAGATTCTGAAATATGGCATCATCTATAGCACTTACTATAATGTTTTGTGCTATTTTGTCTAATGTTGTCAGGATGATCTCATCCTTAGTCATTTCAAAATAGCTCTTATGGGTTTTAACATTTGTATCCAGAACTGATACCTTCATTGGAATGAAGGGACCCTCTTGTACTGTAATGTAGATTCTTGGATCAGATGCTTCCATAGACAACCTGACCATTTCCTTCCATATGCCAAAACATTCTTTCCTGCAAATAGGCAGTTTCATAGATCCAAATTCCTTCTAATTCTCTATTGAACCCATTCTTAAAATCTGTTATTTGCCTTGGATCTTCACTCAGACAGTTAGGTCAAACTTTGAGTAACCTCCCTCTGATACCACTTGAAAGCCTTTATTTCAAGAGCCTAGACACCTAGACGGGGGGGGGGGGGGGGGGAGGGTGAATAGGTTTTAAATTTTTCTTCAAAAAACCTTTAGGCAAATAACAAAATTTATCTCAGCACTACACCAATTCAAATCACAGAATAATGAACACAGCACAGCATACACCAGATTTATAGTGTTTCCCCAAGGTCTGGGTACATCCACTTTCCCCCTTCACTTATCCAGTAATGAACTGTATTCGGCCTAACTTCCTTCCACTTCTCAGATCCGCAGATCTTACAGCTCAGAACCAAGAATGGTTTCTACAACTCAGAGTGAATCAACACTCCTACAACTCGGGCACAAGCCCTACCTCAGCCTATTTCACAGGCCTACAACTCAGAGTGACACCCCACTCCTACAGCTTAGGCATAAGCCCTACCTCAGCCTTTATAATTACAGGCTTACAACTCAGATCTAATAACAGATCCAACCAGAAATAATTTGATAATGTGATACATAAATTGCACCAGATGAATCTGTTGGAACACCCTATTACTAATTTGGGTCAGGATCACTATGTCTCTAGGAAACAAATGTTTGACCTCCTGTATAGCTCAATAGGTGTCAATTAGAATTGAGTCTAAGGGTTAGAAGTCTAGGTTTGGAAGCTGCCCTCAAGACCAGATTTTCTGTTTGGAGACTAAGTCATATCGTCGAGCTCAGCACGACGGTTCGTCGAACTCCGATCGACGATCGTCTAGCTCAACTTCGACAGATCGTCGAACTCCATTCGACGATCGCTGAGCTCAACTTCATCATATCATCGAACTCCATTCGACGATCGGTGAGCTCAGTTCGACGATCTTGACTCAGCTTTGGATTTCTATCTCTGAGCTCAGGTCGACGATCTTTGAGCTCAGATCGACGATATTTTGCTGCTGTATTTATCCATATCGCTGAGCTCAGTTCAACGATAGCAGAGCTCAGTTCGACGTTTTCAGATAACTTCAAGGATGTTTCTAGATTCAAATTCAAATCAGTTAAGGAGTTATTCTGCAATTAATTCTGAAGATTCCCTAGCCGTTTTTCATTTATTTCTGGACCAAGTTTCAAGGAATATTTCTATGGACTTTCCTCCAGAAGAGATTTTGCAATTAAGGATGCAATTAATGCAGACCAACGGCTATTCTTCTCAGAGAATGTTTTTCCATTCAGTACCAGAGAATAAAAGAGAAGAATTTTTGAATCTCTGAGAGAGACAGATACACAGACACACACAGACAGACATCAGTAATCTTCAACAAAATATTTTGTCTCAAAGAATTCTCAAGAACACTCATCCAAGGAGATCAACCTTTTCTAAAATCTTCAGATCTCTCTAGTTTTCAAGTGTTCAAGGCCAACATATTTCAAGACTCTAGACATTCAACATTTCAGGTGTTGCTGAAATCATCTTTTGTTGGAGCTCAACTTTTGAAGGCCTATCACCCTACAGCAAAGCTTCTTTTCCTGAAGATCTCAAGGATTCAGGGGGAGCTTTGACATCATCAATCCACATAGTCTTCTCAGCTGATCTGAGAAAGAGAAGACTTCCATCACTCTCTCACCCCCTCTCTGTAAAGGGTTTCTCAAACTCCCTTCAAAAGTTTGAGCTTGGTTTTTGAGCACCTTGTCAAAAGCTCATTGGTGGCAAGACACCTGATCAAAAAATCTGATTTGGTTTTTGAGCACCTTATCAAAAGCTCATTGGTGCCCAGGACACCTGATCAACTCATCCTGCAGTGGATTCCTACCTAGGGTGGTAGAAGAGTGGATGTACCCAAGTTTAGGGGAACCACTATATTTCCTTGTGTCTTCTGGTTTTGCTTGTCTTTATTTTTATTTCTGGCATTGATTCTTCTGTGATTAGCATTTGATTAATTTAGTTCTGTGATTAGAATTATTACTGCTTCCCTGCTCACTCATATTACAACAATAGTTGTAAAAACTTTCAAAGTACCATATACTCTATTCACCCCCCTCTAGAGTATATCAGATCTTGCTGCACTTTCAATTGGTATCAGAGAGAGGTTGGTTAAACATACCACACCTTGGTGGTTGCACAGGCTAACACCTGAACCCAAAGATCCCTAGTTAGATCTATTTTCTGTTATATTTTATTATTAGATTTTGTTTTCACAAATCATGGCCCAAAACAAAGATTATGCTAGCACCAGACCTCCAGTGTGCAATCTATCCAAGTTTGCACTTTGGAAAGCAAGGATCAGACTATACATGAATTCTATTGACGAAGATATTTTTAACTCTGTTTTGACAGTGTGTCCAAGGCCCCCAGAGAACTCCAGTACAAATTCTGTTCCACCTCCATCAGGAACAGATGCTGATATCAAGAGATGGAAGGTAGCTGATGCCAAGGCTATGAACATCTTGGCCCAGACAATGTCTGATGACATATTTCAAAAGGTGGTTGAATGCAATTCAGCTAAGGAAATTTGGGACAAACTCTCAGAAATAGTCTCAGGCTCAGCTGATGAGAGAAAGGATAGGAGATCCCACCTCATATCTCAATATGAGAATTTCAAGAAGGGAGAAACTGAGTCAGTGGGAGATATGTACAACAGGCTCAATCTAATTGTCAGTGAACTCAGAACATTGGATAAAGAGATCTCACTAACTGAACTCAATGACAAGATTCTAATGTGCTTCCCTAGCACTTGGGATTCAAGAATCTGGCCAATTAAGGATGCCAGAAGTCTGAATGAGATCACCACTGAAGCTTTATTGGGTAAGCTCAAATCTTATGAGCTACTCATCAAAAATAGAGAAGAGGAACAGAAGGCTGCCTCACCAGCCACAAGAAAAGAGAAGACCATAGCCTTCAAGGCAACTGAAGATCAGCCTGAAGACAAAGTCACAGGCAATGATGAACTGCTCAGTCTGTTGGCCAAAAGATTTTATAAGATGGCCAGAAAGGACTTCAGAAGGAGATCATACAAGGAACATGATAAGCCAAGGTATGACAAGTCCATTAATAATAATAATAAAGACATTATTTGCTTTGGTTGCAGGAAACCAGGGCACATAGTTCTTGACTGTCCAGAAAACAAAAACAAGGACGGAAGGGACAGGAAAGAAAGAAGAAAGGAGAAAGACTCCAAGAGGAATGGCAATGGCAAACCCTCATCAAGCAAAAATAAACATACAAGAAAGGGGTTTGTTGCTAAATCCTTGAGTGAGACTGAAGAAGAGTCAGAAGCATCATCCAGCTCCAGTGATGATGAGGATGATGCAGAAGAAAAAGAGTTCTGCATGATGGCAATCAATGCCTCACAGCATAATTCAGAAGAAGAAGAGTCAGAGTCAGATTCAGAGACTCAACCTGAAGAAGATCAGGTAATCAGTTCTTTTGATTTTAATTCGGAGGACTTTAAATCTGAATTTAAAGCATTGTGTTTAGACCTGCTAAAATCTGAGAAAGAAATTATCTCTCTCAGAAATCATTTATCTGAACATAATACTTTAAAATCAGAAAACCTCAAACTCTCTCAGGAGTTGGAGTGCTGTAGGGAGCAGATAGCTTCACTGAAAAGTGAGCTGTCTGAGGCCAAGAAGCTTGAAGAATCCCTTAATGGGAGAAGCATCAAGCTGATGGACATCACAAGCACAGTGAACTCCAGATTCAATAGTACACTGGGCTTGGGTGCTTCATCCAGCCAACCTATAGTTCTAACAACCCCAATCAAATTCATTTCTGATAAAGGAAAGGGAGTTATAGAGGTTGCTAGGAAAAATTCTGATCTGCCCCAGAAAACTAAGTCCCAACAGAAATCGTCGAACGGAGATCGACGATCGCCAAACGGAGATCGACGATCGTCGAACGCAGCTCGACGATCTCAGCCAAAATCATCGAACGCAGGTCGACGATCTCAAGTACCTGAACTCAGCCATAGTAGACCGTCGAACGGAGCTCGACGATCTGACCCAAGATCGTCGAACGCAGCTCCAAGATCGTCGAACAGAGGTCAGAGCTCTAGAAATTTTTTCAAGGGCAAATCAAAATTCAATTCTAAAGGTCCTTCATCCCAAATCTTTAACCCTTATACTGAATGGATTATACCTCCAAGGAGATATCATCCTGAAGGATATAAGAGTCAACCTGGGATGTCTTTCATTTCAGAATTTAAAGGTTATCAACCTAGGCCCAAGGTAAACTGGGTCAAAAACAAATGAATTGTCTTATGTGCAGGTGAAGACCTATCCAACATCTAACCAGCAATGGTACTTGGATAGTGGGTGCTCTAAGCACATGACAGGGAACAAGGACAACCTCACTTCCTTTAGAGCCAAGCTTGGACCCAAAGTTATCTTTGGTGATTCAAACTTTGGACAGACTAAAGGATATGGTGCAGTCCAGATTGGATCAGTAACTTTCAAAAAGGTAGCTTATGTGGAAGGACTGAAGCACAACTTAATAAGCATCAGTCAGCTGTGTGATGAAGGCTACCAGGTGACCTTCAGCAAAGCCTTATCCAAAATCAAGTCAGAGGACAACACAACTGTGTTGACAGGTAAAAGGAAAGGTAACATCTAACTAGTAGATTTTCTTTCAACTGATGTAGATATTTGCCTGTTTAATTCTGTTTGTAGACCAAATATCTTATGGCATAAGAGACTAGGACACCTAAACCTTAGAACTATTGCTAGGCTATCCAAGGACAACCTTGTTAGAGGACTACCTTCTGGCCCCTACAAGAAGGAAGGACTCTGCAGGGCTTGTCAATTAGGCAAGCAAACTAAAAACAGCTTTAAGTCACTTAATAAGAGTGATTCACCTAGGATATTGTATCTGTTACACATGGATCTTTTTGGACCCATCACAGTATAAAGCCTAGGAGGGAAATCCTACACTTTAGTAGTTGTAGATGACTTCTCTAGATTCACTTGGGTGTTCTTTCTAAGGAAGAAGTCTGATAACTTTAAATGTCTGAC
This sequence comes from Platanthera guangdongensis, assembly GCA_039583875.1. Lineage (NCBI taxonomy): Eukaryota > Viridiplantae > Streptophyta > Magnoliopsida > Asparagales > Orchidaceae > Platanthera > Platanthera guangdongensis. Next base: position 178,170,831 of record CM077152.1, on the reverse strand, counting down.
AGAGTTTCTCAAATGTATACAGATTGAGTTCAATACTCACATTGCCCTGATCAGAAGTGATCATGGGACAGAGTTTGATTCTCTTCTTATGCAAGAGTTCTGTCAGAGTGAAGGGATCAGGCATACTTTCTCAGCTCCTAGAACTCCTCAACAAAATGGGGTAGCTGAAAGGAAAAATAGAACCCTTATTGAATCTGCCACTACATTGTTGTCAGATGCTCACCTTCCTCTATCCTTTTGGGCAGAGGCAGTGAACACCTCCAACTATGTGTTGAATAGAAGTTTGATACATAAACTAAAGAGAAAGACTCCCTATGAATTACTCAAAGGGAAGAAACCTAAAGTTGATTATTTTAGAGTTTTTGGTTGTATTTACTACATACATAATAATGACAAGAAATATTTAGCAAAATTTCAAGCTAAAGCTGATGAAGGAGTGTTTCTGGGATACTCCATGATCAGCAAGGCTTATAGGGTCTATAATAAATCATCTTTAAAAATTGAGGAATCTGTTCATATATCATTTGATGAATCTAACATGTCTTTCAAGGAGAAGATCTCTTCTACCATAGAACCTCTGCAGGAACATTCTCTAGTTGAAGATTTGAACAAGTTATAGGTTACTCATGGGGATGAAAGCAGTGAAGATGAAGAAAATGCTCAACATATTGAAGAACAACTTGAAGAGCCAGTTGTTGTACCACAAGAGGAAACAACAACACAGGTTGGTGAACAATCAACACCCCCTGTTGATTTAGTAACATCAAGAGACCATCCAATTTCCCAAATAATTGGAGACATCTCAGCTGGTGTGCAAACCAGAAATCAGGTCAACCAAAACCTGTTGCACACCTGCTTCCTATCTCAAATTGAACCTCAGTCCATTCAAGATGCAGAGCAAGATCCACACTGGATTATTGCAATGCAAGAGGAGTTGCATCAATTTGAGAGGAACAAAGTATGAGAACTAGTGCCAAAGCCTAAGGATCACTCCATTGTTGGAACAAAATGGGTATTCAGAAATAAACTAGATGATCAAGGAGTAATTGTAAGAAACAAGGCAAGGCTAGTTGCTCAGGGATATTCTCAAGAAGAAGGGATAGACTACAACCAGACCTTTGCACCAGTTGCAAGATTGGAAGCCATCAGAATATTCTTAGCTTATGTAGCACATAAAGGCTTCAAGGTATATCAGATGGATGTCAAAAGTGAATTTCTAAATGGAGACATCAAAGAGGAAGTATATGTCAGACAACCTCCAGGTTTTATCTCTCCAACTTATCCTGATTATGTTTTTAGATTGAACAAAGCATTATATGGTCTCAAGCAAGCTCCTAGAGCATGGTATGAGACCCCAGCATGCTTTCTCTTGGAAAATGGATTTATAAGGGGTAGAGTAGACCAAACTCTTTTCATCAGAACCCATAAGTCCCATACCCTACTAGTACAGATTTATGTAGACGATATTATTTTTGGTTCTACTGACTCCAAATTGTGCAGAAGGTTTTCTAACCTGATGCATTCTAAATTTGAGATGAGTATCATGGGTGAGCTATCCTTCTTCCTAGGATTGCAAGTCAAACAGCATGCTGAAGGCATCTTCATTTCTCAAACCAAGTATACAAATGAATTGGTTAAGAAATTTGGTATGTCTGAAGCATCTTGTATGAAAACACCCATGCCTACTAATGATGTATTGGATGCTGATGAACATGGGAAACCTGTTGATCAGACAACATATAGAGCAATGATTGGCTCTTTACTGTACCTTACAGCTAGTAGACCAGATATAATGTTTGCTACATGTATATGTGCTAGGTTCCAAGTAAGCTCTAGAGAGTCACACCTAACACTAGTAAAGAGGATTCTCAGGTATGTTAAAAGTTGTCCAAATCTAGGTCTCTGGTATCCAAAAGATTCAGCATTTGATTTAACTGGATTCTCTGATGCTGACTATGCTGGATGCAGAATTGACAGGAAAAGCACCAGTGGAACTTGTCAGTTCCTTGGTGACAGACTTGTCTCTTGGTTTTGTACGAAACAAACTTCTGTGTCAACTTCAACTGCTGAAGCTGAATATATGACTGCAGGCAGTTGTTGTTCACAAATCTTGTGGATTCAAAACCAACTCCTAGACTATGGCTACAACTTAGAGAAGTCTAAAATCTTTTGTGACAACACCAGTGCTATTTCTATAGCTCAAAATCCAGTCCTCCATAGTAAGACAAAACACATAGAGATTAGGCATCATTTCTTAAGGGATAATGTTGAAAAAAATAAAATTGAACTACAATATATCCCAACTGATTTACAAAGGGGAGATATTTTCATGAAGCCCTTGGATCAAAAGAAACACACCTTCTTCCTAAATCAGTTAGGAATGTTAGATAGAGGAAGTCTTAAATAATATCCAAGATTTTGAAAACTTAAAAATTGACCAAGACTAGGCAAACATCTTGATTTTTCTTAGTGTCTAGAGTTTTTCTGGTCTCTGAACTGCGCTCGACGATATTCCCCCAGATCATCGAACGGAGATCGACGATTTTCGGAATCGTCGACCTGAGTTCAGCGTTTCTCAGATAGTATGAACTATCTCTTCCGGTCAACGATCGTCGAACGGCGCTCGACGATTTTGTTCCTTGAACGATCGTCGAACAGAGCTCGACGCTCTCCAATATCGTCGAACGGAGATCGACGATGTTGAAGTCTCTTCAGATTCCTTTAGAAGACTCGATCGTCGAACTGAGTTCAACGATCTTTCCATTTCTGAGTCGAACCCTAATATAAAATTCATTTTTCGCCGTCGTTCTCCCTTGCGCTTTCGATTTCTCTGCAAGAACTTTCTTTCCCTCCAAACAATTCTACACTTGGTCGTTTTGGTTGTTGAATTTTTGCAGGTACCCATGGCTGTGTCTGTTGCTGTTCTCGCCGCCATGAAGTTTGATGCTGGCTTCGACATCGACATGGAATCTTTCAGCACAAGCGACCAGGTTTTTCAGGATATTTTGGGGCTATTCAAAGAGCAGAACCTGACTGCAATTATGACTACAAGGATCAAGCTTGCATCTGATGAGATCAAGGAATGGGTCTACACTGCCCACAATCAAGACAACTCCACCATTATTGGGTCAATATCTGGCACACAGGTACCTCTAACCCCAGCAATTTTATCAGAGGTTTTTGAGTTGAGAAATGGTGAAGATACTGCTGACTTGTCTGGAGAAGAGTATACTGACCTGCTTGCCAGAATGGGTCATTCTGAGGCCAACCCTAGCAAGCTCTTGAAAAAGAACCTTTCTATGGAATACAGATTCATGACAGATGTAGTTGGGAAAGTGCTACTGGCTAAGCACTCTGCCCATGATACAATCTCAAGGTATCAGATCTGCATCATGGGAGCCCTTGTAGACAGGAAGAAGTTGAATTGGGGAGAAGTCTTCTTTGACCTTATTAAGAAGAAGATAAACAAATGTTTTGTCAACTTTGGAAGGATTATTGGGGTATTTTTGAAGCACAGGTGCCCTGCTTTGCTGGTCTCCTCTGGAATCCATATCAATGCATCCAAGAGACTGTCTTGTGCCCTGTTTGGTAAATGGGACAAACAAATCAACAAGCCCAGCAGGCCCTCCTCCAGCACTCCTTCAGGCACAAGGACTCTCAGAGTCACTTCCCCACAGGTCTCTGCCCCTGCAGATGACCTGCCTGCTGTTGTTGCCTCTCCTCCTCCTCCTCCAATTCCCTCTCTTCCCATACCATCTACCATTCAAACTCCATCCACCATCATCATCTCCAGTCCCTCTCCAACATCCACACCATCTCCAGTACCTATTATACCAACACCAGAAGAACAATTCCATCCCTTATTCTCCTACCCTCAACCAGATGCCACTTCATCACCCTCCATTCCATCCTTCACCCTCATTGATGATTCCTTTATGGATGACTCTCCATCCTCTCCTCCTGAGCTACCCTCATCCTCAACTTCCTATCAAGATCTTCTACAAGAGATCATTGACCAACCCACATTCACCCCATCTATTTCCATCTCACTGTCCTCCATATCCACCTTACCCACACCTCAGCCATCCCTGCCCCACTACTCCAGCTCTCCACTACCATCACCAACAGCTGCTCCTCCATCTTCTACCTCTGCTCCAGTCACCCTTGAGCAAGTGGACATTCCAGCCCTTGCTGACAGGTTGTATGAACTGCTAGCCCCCAGGCTATATCTTCTTTTGGAGACCACCTTGGCTCCATTACACCTGTCAGTGGCAGCTCTCTCTGCCAGGCTCTCATCTCTATTCCCTCAGGCAGCCCCTACAGCAGTGTACCTTGATCCAGCCTTGTCTGAATCTAGGCAGGGGAGATGCCCTATGAAGTGAGTCTTCCTGCTGCTGCTGTTGCTGCTGTTTCTGTAAGCCTGTCTGCTGCTACTGTTATTGCTGCTTCTTCAGCTCCTGTTCTTGCTGCTGCTGCTGCTGTGTCTCAAGAACAAATTACTCCTACTGTAGTCTTTGCAATGGACCTCAAGTCTTTGCTTTCAAACTTTGATCAGTTTTATTTCAGATGTCTGCCAGAGCCAGTTGTTGTCCAGCCCCCAGAGGATCTATCCAAGGCACTTGTGCCATTCTCCTGCTGTGACCCCAGCATCATCACCTCTTTTGTCAACTCAGTATATGCTGCTGCTTCTTCTGATAAAATCATTGTTGTTGATGTTGTTGCCTCTACTGCTGCTGAACATTTTGATACTGCTGCTGAAAGTTTTGATACTGCTGCTGAAATTTCTGTTATTGCTATTGAGCCAATTTCCAAGGAAATTCTTATGTCAGAGGCACCTGAGTTTGAGCCTTCTGCAGTTTCTGATGATAACTCTACTGTTGATGCTGTTGTTAGTGAATCTGTTGTTACTACTGTTGTCACTTCTCCAGTATCTGTTGCTGCTGCTGTTACTTCTCCAGAAACTATTGTTTCTGTTGTTGTCACTTCTCCTGAACCTGCAATATTTGTTGTTGTCACTGTTGTTACTACTTCAACACCTGCTGCTACACCCTTTGTTGCCTCATCTACTTCTGTACAGCTCAAGAAGGATTTGATGAAGAAAATTGATACCCTGTATGATGACCAGAGTTCTGAAAGTGATGAGTACAGAACAGACTCTGATGACTCTTCTGCTACCATTGCCAGGAAAAGAAAGGCAAGGAGCAAAGCCATGAAGAGAGTACCTCCTGCCAAGGTCAAAGATAACAATGATATTCCATACTACATTCTTCATGATTTCCCTATCACTGAGCACTGGATGCAGTACTCCAAGAACCAACTGAAAGCAATGAAAAAGAAGAGGAAATATGAAAAGGGTTCTTCACAATTCCAACACTCTCATCCTCCTCCACCACCTCCTCCTGATGCAGGTGCAGGTGGAAGTTCTGCAGCTCAACCCCTGCTAGAAGTCAGGCCCCCTATCAGCCTCATGCTAGATCCTATAATATGGGAAGCCAATCCAGGGGTTCTCAATCCAGGAGAGGAGGATACAGAGGAAATCAAAGAGATCTCCAAGTCTACTCCAAAGGTTACTCAAGGCAACACCCATATTCCAGGGGAGGACAAATTTCTTCTGATACCACATCTGGTCCTTTTCCCTATAAGCTGAAAGAAACTGTGTCATCCAGGCCTCTTCAAGACAATCCTTCTAACAGATATGAGCCCCCAGTACCTTTTGAGGACCCTGAGAACAATCCAGCTGCTTAGACTGCAAGATTAAAAGAACTAGCTGCACTGGATCAGATCAAAAAGGCTAGAGAGCAAGGAAGAGATTCCTCCAACATTTCTACAATGTCTGAACAGAGAAAGAAAGAGCTAGAAAGATATGCATCAAGCAAGTTATTTGATTCTGACATGTATATGGAACTGCATCCTGAAGCTGTAGTTCTCAGGCCTAAACAACAAACATCTTTAGGTGCAGCAGATGATACCAGATCAAAGAAGGAAGCCCTCAATCCCAACAGAGAGATCAAACTTATTAAGGGCAAGGAAAAGGAATGACAATGTAAGGTGACAATCTCTATGAATTCTGATTACTATCTGGGATGTTATATATCTTTGTGGTTCTGCAATGTCTAGCTTGTTGCTTTTCTGTTTTGTTGCTTGTATGTTGTTATTTAATTTTTCCAAACTTTGTAAATAGTAATCCTAACCCAAATAGGGGGAGATTGTTGGAACACCCTATTACTAATTTGGGTCAGGATCACTATGTCTCTAGGAAACAAATGTTTGACCTCCTGTATAGCTCAATAGGTTAATTAGAATTGAGTCTAAGGGTTAGAAGTCTAGGTTTGGAAGCTGCCCTCTAGACCAGGATTTTCTGTTTGGAGACTAAGTCATATCGTCGAGCTCAGCACGACGGTTCGTCGAACTCCGATCGACGATCGTCTAGCTCAACTTCGACAGATCGTCGAACTCCATTCGATGATCGCTGAGCTCAACTTCATCATATCGTCGAACTCCATTCGACGATCGGTGAGCTCAGTTCGACGATCTTGACTCAGCTTTGGATTTCTATCTCTGAGCTCAGGTCGACGATCTTTGAGCTCAGATCGATGATATTTTGCTGCTGTATTTATCCATATCGCTGAGCTCAGTTCAACGATAGCAGAGCTCAGTTCGACGTTTTCAGATAACTTCAAGGATGTTTCTAGATTCAAATTCAAATCAGTTAAGGAGTTATTCTGCAATTAATTCTGAAGATTCCCTAGCCGTTTTTCATTTATTTCTGGACCAAGTTTCAAGGAATATTTCTATGGACTTTCCTCCAGAAGAGATTTTGCAATTAAGGATGCAATTAATGCAGACCAACGGCTATTCTTCTCAGAGAATGTTTTTCCATTCAGTACCAGAGAATAAAAGAGAAGAATTTTTGAATCTCTGAGAGAGACAGATACACTGACACACACAGACAGACATCAGTAATCTTCAACAAAATATTCTGTCTCCAAGAATTCTCAAGAACACTCATCCAAGGAGATCAACCTTTTCTAAAATCTTTAGATCTCTCTAGTTTTCAAGTGTTCAAGGCCAACATATTTCAAGACTTCAGACATTCAACATTTCAGCTGTTGCTGAAATCATCTTTTGCTGGAGCTCAACTTTTGAAAGCCTATCACCCTACAGCAAAGCTTATTTTCCTGAAGATCTCAAGGATTCAGGGGGAGCTTTGACATCATCAATCCACATAGTCTTCTCAGCTGATCTGAGAAAGAGAAGACTTCCATCACTCTCTCACCCCCTCTCTGTAAAGGGTTTCTCAAACTCCCTTCAAAAGTTTGAACTTGGTTTTTGAGCACCTTGTCAAAAGCTCATTGGTGGCAAGACACCTGATCAAAAACTCTGATTTGGTTTTGAGCACCTTATCAAAAGCTCATTGCTGCCCAGGACACCTGATCAACTCATCCTGCAGTGGATTCCTACCTAGAGTGGTAGAAGAGTGGATGTACCCAAGTTTAGGGGAACCACTATATTTCCTTGTGTCTTCTGGTTTTGCTTGTCTTTATTTTTGTTTCTGGCCTTGATTCTTCTGTGATTAGCTTTTGATTAATTTAGTTCTGTGATTATAATTATTACTGCTTCCCTGCTCACTCATATTACAACAATAGTTGTAAAAACTTTCAAAGCACCATATACTCTATTCACCCCCCTCTAGAGTATATCAGATCTAGTTGCACTTTCAGAATCTCTTCACTGGTGAGCTTCTTGATCAGTTCTTGAATGGACTGATCTTCAGATCCAACCTGACTTAGCCGTTTTAAAACTTCTTGATAGAACAAAATAAGGTTGATCTTCACTTGGTGTAGAAGTTGATCTTCAGATAGCTTCCTTCTTGAATTCATAATGAAATCTGAATCTTCCTTGCAGACTGATCTGGATCTGCCTTCGTAAGGGTTTCCCCTTTTCTTGTTGTAGAAAACATCTCTCTGAAGAATTCACTTCTTAATGTAGTGTTCCTTGCTTCTCTTCTCAATTTTTTCACTACTTCACTACTTCATTAATGTATGTTGTATCGAGCCAGTCCTTTATATAGAGTTTCCTCCTGATTACCGGCTGATCCGGTTTGTAACAGTCTTCTGACAGTTCTGACAAAAGTGTCAGACCGGTTGGTTAAGGTTTTCCAACTCAGCATGAACCACTCAGCAAACTGCTTCACATGTGTCGACACAAATAGACTAAGTGTCGACACAAGTCTTGATGATGTCGACATAACACTCCATGTGTCGACATAGTCATTCTTCTGGTACTCGACACAGCATCTGTTAAATGTGTCGACACAAGTCCTGTGTGTCAACACAGCTTCTGCTTCCAGTGTCGACATAACTTCTGGGTGTCGACGCAGCTTCTGCTTCCAGTGTCGACATAACTTCTGGGTGTCGACACAGCTTCTGCTTTCACTGTCGACATAACTTCTGGGTGTCGACAGAATTCTGGTGTGTGTCGACACAAGTTCTGTGTGTCGACACAGTCATTGTCGACAGAATTCTGGAATGTGTCGACAGCTTCTCTGTGTGTCGACACAAGTCCTGTTGATGTCGACACAATCTGGCCCTTGGTGTCGACACAGCATTGTCGACAAATTTTCTGTGTGTCGACATAAATTCTGGGTGTCGACAGAATCTGTCCCTTGGTGTCGACACAGCGTTGTTGACAAATTTTCTGTGTGTCGACATAAATTCTGGGTGTCGACACAATCTGGCCCTTGGTGTCGACACATCCATTCCCAAGTGTTGAGACTTGTACTTAGAAAATATTTCTTCCATTTACTTAACCTGCACATGATAACTCAATACAACACCAAATACAACTTGATGCATATCACTGAGTTAGGTGAGGCTTCTCCAAATCTGGTACACATTTTCCAATGTACCCAACACTACCATAATCACTAAAATTGCATGCTGCGACTTGTGCTTTATCATAGTTTATTCCTTGCACTGCTTCTATTTGTTAATCCTGTATGTTCACAAGTGAATTCAGACTCCTTTGTCATGCCAAACAAAAAAAAGGTTTAAAAACAATTCAAAAATGACAATTCAACACCTTTGTTAATGTCTTTCAAAATTACAATAAAAAGGGGCTGACAAGGAACCTCCACCAAGCACTACTTACCCTCCTGATAAGTCTTAATGAGCATTGTGAGATTGAGCACCTTGGAAAGAATTGTAAAGTGTCTTATGCAACTTTATATCTGGATATTCAATTTAGCTGTGCTCTGAATTTCTAGGTACAAGCACAGCTAATCATTCATACCTCTATGTTATGCTGTTTTTTTACATTCCACGTGTTCATGTAGTTGTAAGACCTCTCATATGTGTTTTTTCTTCAATCTATCACATGTACACAGCATTATCTTCTCTAAAATTTCTTCTTATGAGAATTGGATCGAAACGGTTTCCAACATAGTCTTCACTGGTGTATGTGTATGTGATATGGATGGATGAACGTTGCCTTTTGTTCATGTTTACGCATTTACTTCTTTCATATACATTGATTCACATGATCTCTTCTTCATTTCTCATTTGTGTTTTTCCTCTATCGCTTTTGCCCCACTCTGCTATCACTTTTGACAATACCAAAGGGGGAGAATTTACTTCGAAATCATTCATACTACGTACATCAAAAAAATCTGCTTAGATTTAGGGGAGTACACCTGCAGGGGGAGTGTTTCATCCAAGAGATATTTATGCACATTCAAATGTTTAGTCTTGTTACACATAGTCCTCAGTATTTCAAACACTTCTTAGTTCCTTCATGATTTCTTTCTCAGCGGATTTGTTATTATCAAGAGGGGGAGATTGTTGGAGCATGCATTCCATGCTTTTTTGGTTTGCTAATAACAAATCTCATTTGTTTTTGACCTATGGGTGTTTATGATATGCAGATATCACGGGTCTAGCTCTAATGAATTTTGGGTGATGTTTTGGGTCAGCAAAAATGAGCAGTGAAGATATCGCCGGGCGATATTGAGTATCTCCCACAGGCGACAGTGGCACTCGATGATCGACGATCGCCGTTCGACGAATCTTCGCTCGACGATCGATGTTCGAAGATTTCCGTTCGACGAATCTACATTGGAGCTTAGAATATATCGCCAGGAGATACTGAGTATCTCCCACCGGCGATAGCAACGATCGACGATTCTGCGCTCGACGATCGACGAACGACGTTTGTCGAATCAGCTATGAGAAAATCAGCAGTACTTGGGACACGTGGCAGCAGTTATCTCTATCGCCAGTTGGTAATACCCATTGTCGCCAGGCGACAGTCCACGTTCGACGATTGATGAATCTGCGATGTGAAACTGAGGTATCCGTGGGACATGTGGCAGCAGTTACCGATATTGCCAGGTGGCGATACCCAGTATCGCCAGGCGATATCGTCAACGTATAAAAGCCATTCAATTTTCTGAGGTGATCACGAATTTCATTACCTGCAGTACATCTTCCTGTTAAAACGAACCAGAGAGCTTCAGATTCTAGATTTTACTCCATATTCTCAAGAAGGCCGAAGTGCAAAAGTTTGACGGCACGTATGTAGCATTCAAAGCAACCCTGGCTAGGATTCGTCGTCATTATCAGCACTTTGTTTGAAGGGAGTTTTTATTCAGAAGTTTTGAATTTGTCATGTTTTATTCCTATTGTAAACCTATTGTAATCGAGAGAAGAAATCGATGCTTTGTGCGTGGCGTCTAAGTCCTTGCGTGGCTTAGGGGAAATCGCTGCCTTGTGTGTGGCGTCTAAGTCCTTGTGTGGCTTAGGGAAAATCGCCGCCTTGTGCGTGGCGTCCAAGTCCTTGTGTGTCTTAAGGAGAAATCGTTGCCTAGTGTGCAGCATCTAGGTGGAGGTAGATCTAGGGGAGGGTAGGAGCAAGATCTAGGAAGAGATACGCTTTAGCCTGCCGGTTCTTGGTAGAAGGACCGGCGAAAACAAAAGTATATTGTATTTTTCATAAGCCTTGGTCTCTATCTCTATAGAGACACCTTGTATCCACTTTAGTACTTTTGAAATAAATTGTTATATTTTAGCTTTTCTATATTTCAAAATGTTTAAGTTTGCTTATGAAAAATTAGTCTTCATTCCATAATTTCTACTAGTATTGTTTGATTCACCAAGTAAAGTTTGTTTAGCGTAAGGGAAATTAATTAACCCTTATTCACCCCCCCCCCCTCTAAGGGCGGTGTAAGATCCAACATAGTTGTCTTCAACCTTTCCTCTCCTCAATATAAAGATGATGGACTTGGTTTCGTGAAGAATGGTGGTGTATTTAGGGTGAATAAGGGAGGAGTGGTGCGGATTTTATTTGCAACTAAAGTATAAACTATGTAGATAGGTATAAGCTAGATTGATTTTAGTCTCAAGCAAGTGCACCTATCAATCATAGTATAGGAGAAATCTACATCTCATGTCGTATTCCTCGGGGTCTTTTCAAGTACTCGTACTCACTCTCACTCTGTTATCGTACATATATTTAAAATTGGTTGTTATTATAAATTAACAGTACTAGGACTAATTGGATCAAGCGACGTTGGAGGATTAAGGATGGTAAAAAGCAAATAGTCTAAGAGTAATCACATGAGAATGTTCACTCATTAATTCAATTCTATGTAACCATGTATTAACACTATTAACAAATTCATTGTATTACAAAGGTTCAAACTTTATCGAATTCTCTCTCGAGCAATTCAATATCTAAACTTAAGTTGAGTAAATATTCTCTCGAACAATTCACAACACTCAAATTTGCATTAATATCAAGTAACCCTTTCTAATACATAAATCCATGAAATCCTATCTCTAAGATGTCATGAATCCATTTACTCGTATTACCATTATCCAAACAACATATGTCTCGATCATGAAATTTGAAATACAAAGATAAATAACACCGGAGAATGAAAATATAGACCATCATCACCATCTTCCAATTCCTCAATCTAGAAGTTTGGGATTCACATAGAGCAAAAACTAACTTCAAATCTATGATCAATCTTTTTGTTTTAAACCACACATACGAGTAAAATACCATGAATCCGTAATGAAAAACAACATACATGATTACTGTATTGAAGAAGAAAAACAAGTCTCATGTGAAATGTAAAATAAAGTTCGGATCCACTAAGATAAGGGGGAAATTAAATGAGATACATAAAAAAATTGAACCATACAGATTATCTCTCTTGATTTCCCCTTCGCTTGAGTGCTCCACTCTTTGTCCTCCAGAAGTTCTCCAAAAATCCTTCAATCCAAAAAAAGTCCCATTCTATTTCTTTGTGCAGGTTTTTATAGTCTTCATGCAAACAGATGTCGAACACGGGTTCCAATACGGTCGTGTCACATGCCGTATAGGGTATAAATGGTGCAACTAGTCATTTTTGAAATGAAAAGGCGCACCTGGTCGTGAGTCATGTCATTTAACACGGCGGGTAACACGACCGTGTGTTCTTCATGGATCCACGAACTTGATTCTTCCTGATAAGGACATGGGTAGTGACACGGGCGTGTCCCTGCCCGTATGGTGGACATGGGTAGTGACATGGGCGTGTCCCTACCCGTGTGCTGGACATGGGTAGTGACATGGGTGTGTCCATACCCATATGGTGCTCTTTTACGTTTTTACGCCTTTTCTTACAAGCTTTGCGATCTTTCCAGAGAAGGACATGGGTAGTTACACGGGCGTGTCACTACCCATGCGTGCCCAATCCAAGAACTTTGCCATCAGTCATGTTGGATCCATGAACACCTCTGTTTGCTCAAAGACTTTTTATTCCAAGAACTTGCAATACCTGCATCAAGAAGATTAATGAATAAATAAATAAATAACTTAATAAAATATAGAAAATAAAGAAAAATCTATATTACGCTCTTCTATTCATGATTACTCAAATTCTTAACTATTTTCGTGCAATTATAATGAATGGAGATAGAAAATAGTGGACATGATTATGAATATGATAATAAAAAGGACTTATATATATGTACTCATCAAATACCCCCAGACTTAAATGTTTGCTTGTCCCTAAGCAAACTAATTCAAGCATTTGGATTACCAATAATTATTTTTTCTTCCGCAAGCTGGTTGCTATGAATTCAAAGAGAAATTTGATGTTATAATTGCATAGGAAATAGTATAGCTGACTTTTCTAAATATAACTTTATCTTAAAATTCCTCTCATATATCTCTTAACTATCTTTCACTCTTTCCTAGAAATAAAATTACAATCATCCATAACAAATGTGAGGAGAAAATAACAATTTTAACAGGGTAGGAATTAGTGTTTCAAAACTTATATGTATCAATATTGATATCCATAAGCTTGCCTTTTCACACTCTCAACGACACTAGTTAGGATTAGCAAGGTTGGATCCTTAGGACTTGTAATAGGATGTAACTTTTTGGCTTAGGATAAAAGATTATAGGTGGGGTAATCAAAGATAAATTCGATGGTTCTTATCACACCTAGATCATGATTGAGCCTCTTTCTATGTAATTACCCTAACATACATCAACATTATAAAAGCACCCCCAGACTTCACAATTATTATACTTCCCCTTTTTTGTATTATTTTTTTTTCTTTCTTCAATCTTTTGATGCATATTCATACTTTTTCTCTTTTTTTCTCTTCACCAATAAATAGCATATCAAAGTGCTTTACACCATCTGTTTAAATTTTGTAATTCACATAGCAAAAAGTATAAACTCAATGATAGATGTGCTAATAGGTAAGAATTTTTGGCCTTGGTGAATTTTAGTAGTGGTGTATCGAAAGAAATAGGGATTAGGTCCAAATTGGGTGTGCAAGGGTATAATGTTTAGTGTTTTGGGCTTGAAATGCTCAATCTATCCAATGGGAGGCCTAAGTCATTTCCGCCTTAACTAATTAACTTATGCGAATGTTCTGAGGATTGCTAGGGGACAAGTTCTAGACACCAATAAAGAGTATTCTTCATTTTGATTCCCTAAAATAAAACTATCAAAATGTTACACTTTTTGACTCGCTTTATTATAGATAATTATATTTTCTAAAATAGAGTGATTGTTAGTGACTAATATAGAGGACTAATCTTAAAAATACGTTATATAAAGAAAATTAAGCTAATGAATTTCTATACATAATTACTATGAACAAATTTGTACACTCAATGAGTCTACTTTAATTCATTTTAATCAGCTTGTCAAAGTAAATTAACTAGTTATAATCCCAAGTGAGTGAATTAATGAAAGCTTAGAAAGAAGCAAAAACAATTTTTATTCGGGGGTTTAATGAGTCTATGTTTTTTTCTTATTTTGTCATTTTCTTAACAAATTGTAATTGTGTATAGTAGTTAAATATTAGTATTTAAGAATATCCACCCCCAGACTTAAAATTTGCAGTGTCCTCAATACAACGTAAAGAACTGATAAAGCAAATACAATAATATGTAAAGAACTGAACATCAATGAAATAGAAGAGCATAAGAAGTACAATAGGAGCAAAAGTGATAGCATATAATATCTCCACGGGTGGCACCCGTGATAGCATAGTGATAGTATATAATTTCGAACACGGGTTGTGACACAGGCGTGTGTGGACCCGTGTCCTGCTCGGGAACAGTGCTTTGTCGAACTCATTACCCTAGACACAGGTGCGCACATGGCTGTGTAGCGACCTGTGTCCTGCTCAGGAACATTGCATCGTCGAACATTTTATCGTCGAGCATGCATCGTTGATCTCATTACACATGGGTGCGCACACGGTCGGGTATCTACCCGTGTGGTGCTCGGGCCGCAGCATCGTCGAATGCAATACCCTATACATGGGTGTGAACATGGCTGGGTAGACACCCGTGTTGTGTTCGTCGAACTTATTACCCTAATACGGCTGCACACACACGGGTGTGTGTCCACCCGTATGGTGCTCGGGATGAGTTCGAAAAAATGGGGCAAATGCGACATGGCAAAGCACATCGGTGGGTGTCCACCCGTGTGGTGCTCGGGAAACATAATTCATTTCCACTCTGGTGCAATTATTTCTACTCTGGTTTTAAATTGAACACAGTTGGGTTAAAAAAATTTCATGAACGCGGCTTGGCACACGGTCAAGTGCAAGCTGTGTGCTTCTCTGATATGGAATTACTTCCTAATTGATTTTATAATGTTTTTATACTAAAATTTAATTAAAATTTTACCAAAGAATAAAAACTTAGAGAATTTATATAATTACACTTAATCAATGTCTAGTCGGAGGCATGATTCTTGGCGAGTGAAATCTTGAGGAAACTCTCCATAATAAAGTTTTAATCGGCGCCCGTTGGAATAAATTTTTGTGGCATTTGATGTAATTTCGAGATATTACCTGATTTTTGACAAAAATCACATGAAAGTACATACCTTTGGACATCCCTGAATAGAAGGGGCCAATAAAAACTAGAATCAAGAAACTTTTTAGCTGAGCAGTTTGCTCCAAAGTGACCAATTATAGGGCCTGAATGACACTGCTCCAAGAGTTTCCCGCCCTCCTCTGCTGATACACATCTACGTATAATGGAATCTGCACATATTCGAAAAAGTTAGGGGTCCTCCCAAAAGTAATATTTCAAGTCAGAGAAAAATTTCTTTTTCTGCTGATATGAAAAATCTTTTGGAAGGACCTTAGCCATAATATAGTTTGCATAGTCGGCAAACCACAGATAATCAGTATTTATATTTGTAGATAATGCAAACAACGACTAAATGGTGTTATCCCAGAATTTCTCCCTCTGGTCATAGACTAACAGACTACAAAATAGAGATTAAGTGATATAATTATACAATAATTTAATTTACAATTATATGTTAGTAATCAAAAATTAGTAGAATAATAAAGTTTAAACTTTCAAAATATTAAAAATGAGTTCCCTGACAACGATGCCAAAAACTTGATGCGGATTTTATTTGCAACTCTAGTATAAACTATGTAGATAAGTATAAGCTAGATTGATTTTAGTCTCAGGCAAGTGCATCTATCAATCATAGTATAGGAGAAATCTACATCTCGTGTCGTATTCCTCGGGGTCTTTCAAGTACTCGTACTCACTCTCACTCAGTTATCGTACCTATATTTAAAATTGGTTGTTATTCTATATTAACATTACTAGGACTAATTGGATCAAGCGACATTGGAGTATTAAGGGTGGTAAAAAGCAAATAGTCTAAGAGTAATCACATGAGAATGTTCACTCATTAATTCAATTTTATATAACCATGTATTAACACTATTAACAAATTCGTTGTATTGCAAGGGTTCTAACTTTATCGAATTCTCTCTCGAGCAATTCAATACCTAAACTTAAGTTGAGTAAATTTTCTCTCAAACAATTCACAACACTCAAATTTGCATTAATATCAAGTAACCCTTTCTAATACATAAATCCATGAAATCCTATCATTAAGATGCCATGAATCCATTTACCCGTATTACCATTATCCAAACAACATATCTCTTGATCATGAAATTTGAAATACAAAGAGAAATAACACCAGAGAATGAAATTATAGACCATCATCATCTTCTTCCAATTTCTCAATCTAGAAGTTTGGGATTCATATAGAACAAAACTAACTTCAAATATATGATCAATCTCCTTGTTTTAAACCACACATACGAGTAAAATACCATGAATCCATAATGAAAAACAACATACATGATTACTGCATTGAAGAAGAAAAACAAGTCTCATG
Source organism: Platanthera guangdongensis (assembly GCA_039583875.1). Lineage (NCBI taxonomy): Eukaryota > Viridiplantae > Streptophyta > Magnoliopsida > Asparagales > Orchidaceae > Platanthera > Platanthera guangdongensis. The sequence goes on along the minus strand of CM077152.1, from coordinate 178,154,093 downwards.
CGAAATATAAAATAAAGTTTGGATCCACTAAGAGAAGGGGGAAATTAAACGAGATACATAAAAAAATTCGAACTATGCGAATTATCTCACTTGATTTCCCCTTTGCTTGAGTGCTCCACTCTTTTTCCTCCAGAAGTTCTCCAAAAATCCTTAAATCCAAAAAAGACCCATTCTATTTCTTTGTACAGGTTTTTATAGTCTTCATGCAAACAAATGTCGAACACGGGTTCCAACACGACCGTGTCACAGGCTGTGTAGGGTATAAACGGTGCATCTTGTCATTTTTGAAATGAAAAGGCATGCCTGGTCATGAGCCATGTCATTTGACACGGCAAGTAACAAGGTCGTGTGTTCTTCATGGCTCCACGAACTTGATTCTTCCCGATAAGGACACGGGTAGTGACACGGGCGTGTCCCTACCCGTGTAGTGGACATGGGTAGTGACATGGGCGTGTCCCTACCCATGTGGTGCTCTTTTAAGTTTTTACCCCCTTTCTTCCAAGCTTTGTGATCTTTCTAGAGAAGGACATTGGTAGTGACATGGGTGTGTCCCTACCCGTGCGTGCCCAATCCAAGACCTTTGTCATCAGTCATGTTGGATCCGTGAACACCTCTGTTTGCTTAAAGACTTTTTGTTCCAAGAACTTGCAATGCCTGCATTAAGAAGATTAATGAATAAATAAATAAATAACTTAATAAAATAAAGAAAATAAAGAAAATAAAAGGAAAATCTATATTGTGCTCTTCTATTCATGATTACTCAAATTCTTAACTATTTTCGTGCAATTATAACGAATGGAGGTAGAAAATAGTAGACATGATTACGAATATGATAATAAAAAGGACTTATATATTTGTACTCATCAAGGAGGAAGAGCTGAATGTAACTTTGTATGAATGGCTAGAGGAATAAGACGAACCGATGTCGTTCGTTGACTTTAAGATGCGTGCAAAAAAAAAATTTTTGTACGCAGCGGACTTCGAGCTCGATTTCAATCATGATCTGAGTACTTCTAGATCTTGGACTGAACATGAAAGTTGTAGCTCCCTGAAGGACCTTTCCAACATATGGTTTCACATTTTCTGGTGAGCAATGTATCTCCCGCAAAGTGCGATGGAATTTGCTATGTTAAACTAAAATAAGGACAGATTAGATTTTGTCTAAATAAGCTATGTGTTAGCCGTGCATCCGGATTATCGGGTCCAGTAGGAAGATTGTAACCAAATGATATTTCAGATTGGGTGAATTATTATATGTAACATAATAAGGTGATGGTTTTGGATGAACCTTGGTTGTATAGATGATTTATTCATGAAATTCGGTATAGATGCACTTAATAACAACACGGTGAATTTTATAAGTTTTGAAAGGATTTGTGATGTATGATGCAAGAATGTGTAATCTAAGCCAATGTGGTGATTTACAATTACTGGAAGAACATGTGATGTATTCCTTGCAAGATTATGTTGATCATGAGGAATCTTAAGTGTTTGATGAAATAATATTTGGGAAAGATGTATGATTTGATATGCAGGTGCCTGCTGAATTATAGAAAGAGGGGTAGATGAGAAAATGTCCATGGCCATGTGACGTGTTAGTCACTTATCTCTGGTAATGAAGATTTGACGGGATTGGCAACTAAGAGGATTAGTCTCCCATACTAAGGTTGGCCTTGTGTTCTTTTGAGCACTGGATTGGTACGATAATAAGGGACTCAGTGTGGAACCCTTGCGTGCTTTGAACAATGGATTGGTTTGATAATAAGGGAATCAGTGTGGAGCCCTTGCATGCTTGTGTGCACAGGATTGGTAATAATGAGAAGGGACTCAGTTGGAGCCCTTAGATATTTGATGGCATGGACCAGTGAAATTGCATGCAGTGTGTGTTGACACATAGTGTCATAATCCTGGGCTAATGATAGTGTGGCAGGTCTACGGGTTCGGGACTCATCGCGTCGATGGGTGCTGGTAGATAAACCTTGGGCAGTTGGGCTTGGTCCTCGGTGCTCATTCTCATAGCTCCTTCTATGCCAGCGGACGGTTGGGCATGGTCCTTTGGTGATACTCTCCAAGAGACTCCTTCTGTGTCACAATGATAGGCTAGTTTGGGCTCTATTCTTGGTGCACATCTACTTGAGAGCCCTTTGAGCTGTAGTATGCAAAGGTTCCACTGTTGTGTTCTTAGAGTTAAGGAATATGAGGGCCTAGACCCGATAGTGTGGATACCTGCCTCGTAGTGGATACGCCCGCTCTACTGTCACCGTCTAGCCACGACAGATGATGCCTGAGAGGTTAGCTACCTGCTCGAAAAGTGGGAACTAAAGGAATATATCAGCGTAGCAGTGTGCATGTGTGTGAGCATGGGTGAGTCATCATATTGCATTCATATCATTACAATGCATTGCAAGGCATAAGATCCTTATCATATAAATTTGTATGGGCACTTTTATTTGATGAGTTACTTTCTGTTAAGCCAATCCTTAACTTATAAATCTGTATGGGCATTTTTATTAGTTAAGTTATATTTCTATTGTAGTTTTATATGTTGTAGTTGATTGCTCTTACTCTTACAGAATTGCTACTGTAGAATGATGTTATTACATCTTATACATTGCTCTTACCACTTTGATGATGAATAGAAATATACCACCTGCTTGTACTCAGAGTTTATGTATATATTGTGCCATTTGTCTTTCTCTCGCTCAATGTTTAAGAGTCGTCGGGGTGAGCGGATGTGATAGCCACTTATTTTTTTTTGATCAACGGTTTTTACATCTATCATCTTAGGAGGAAACCTAGTGAATAAAGAAGCAACATCAGGTTATGCAGGAGGGCAGCCAGGCCAGGGGACAGGGCCAAATATGACTATACCTTCACTATCTTCGGTGATAGATGTGAGTTTGAGTATTGTGGTGTAGCCTTTAGGCAATTTTTGTTGTACTTTGATATTAAAGGAACTGATGTAGTTTCTTATTATTCTTGTATTGCGTTTGCACATTTTCTTATAGTGATGATATGACTTCTATGTAATTCTTTTGGTTGGGTTGGCATGGATGATATTGTGAGATCCGACAGAATAGGCATCTTGTAGTACCGGTCAACCCGGGTGTTAACGCTATCGCAAGGCGGCTGTTTTGGGCATAAGACTTCCCTAGGTCATGTGTTATGTTCTGGGAGGGGGTCCTACATAGCACCCCTCATGTAGGGGAGAGCTCGAGCCAGCTCGCTAGTTCCTAAATGAATGTGGCACTGCTCTAGCGACTCGTCTATATCTTAGGAGAGCACAAGCCAGATTCTTGTGATTTGCCCGCCCGTAGTATACCCGCTCGCCTGTAGAGCTGAAGTATCTTGGGTACTCTCAACTCGCCCACCTGTCTAGTAGATGCGGGTCGCCTACCCCTCAGCTTACCCGCCTACCGAGCTGAAGTGGGTTGGCTGCCCCCAGGTCATTCGCCGTCATGGCGAATGCAAGCTGGCTGCCCCTCAGCTCACCCACCTACCGAGCTAACGCCGGTCGAATGCCCTGGATAGCCTGCCTGCTTGGTGGATGCGGTCAGCCAATCCAGCTCGCCTAGGCTGGTCATCTCATGCCCTATCTTGAGGGCATCATTTCGCTCTACCATGTTGGAACCACTCGGCGAACACAGGGTTGTACACAATCCCCGCTCCTTATGAGCTTTTGCAAAGCTCGAAAAGAATTATCCAACTTCAATTGTTCGGTGAATGCTTACTGAGCTGGAGGGAATCGTTTGGTGGGTCCCACCTTCCTACTCTATATATATTGTTGGCCTCAAAGGAATTCACCTACTTCCTCCTGTTGGAACATGCGTTCCGCATCTCTTGGTTTGAGAATAACAAATCTCAGCATGTATTTGATCTTTATAGTGTGCAGGCCGACAGGTTCAAGCGAAGAGAAGAAGCCTCCTATGAATGATTACGTCGAGCGTTAGAAGTTACCGTCGGGCGGTAGCCGTGAATTAATTGGACAGAGCTCTCAGGAACCTACCTCGCCGCGCTAGTCCTAATGTCGTGCTGACACAAGGAATTATTTTGGCCAGCCACTCGGGAAACTACTGCCAAGCGGTAGTGCTTACCGCGCCATGCTAGCCTCTCAACAAATGTCGAGAAGGATTCCTCGAGTAACCGATCTATCATCGGACGATAGTTGTTACCGCGCCGTGCTAGCCTCTCAACGAGTGTCGAGAACGATTTCTCGAGTAACTGACCTACCGCCAGGCGACCATGGTTACCGCGCCACGCTAGCCATTTCTCGAGACGGTTCGTCAACTTACTGACCTATGGTGTGGCGCTACCTTCTACCGCTGGGCGCTAGCTCTATGAAAAAGAAAAACATTTATTTTAAAATTCTATTCCAAATTTGGATGACAGCTGGCATAACATGCGCATGAACCTACCGCAGGGCGCTAGTATTACCGTCGTCGGTAGCCTATTTTCACAGAGATGTGCATAAAGCCGCCTCGGTTTCTTTGCTAAGGATCTAAGATGAAAAAGGACAGGTACGTGCATTATACGGTTCAGCCACCTCTCTGCGGTCCGTCCCCATCATCTCTATCAAAGGAAAAGAAATCTGTCTCCCTCCCATTCGCGCATGAAGAACTCCGACGAGCCAAGAATGACAACGACTACGGAGAGTCGATTGGTTGCAAGCACACAAAGATCTCTAGCGAGCCAAGGACTACAATGACTATGAGGAGTTGTTCGGTTGCAGGCACGGGAAGAAAAGGAGGGGTTTTGTTCTCTTGAAGTTACCGCCGCGCTATAATGAGTTACTGCCCCGTGTTATCTTCATGCAATGTCTTCTCTACTTAAAAAAGCCCAAACTTGAGTTTCGGGCGACGGTTTTCACGAAATTTGAAAGGGGACTTCGCCCTAGCCATCTAAGGGGAACGAAGGGGTCATCCCAACTCATTGATGAGGAGAGTTCTTCAGAGGAGATCAAAATGAATTCATGTGCAAGGATTGAAGGCTACCAACATGATGATCTAGAAGCCTTTGTCCAAAGTTTCACGTGAAGGATCCTCGCTATGCAAAACTCTCATCAAGCGCACACCTTCACGGATTTGAAGAACATCAAAATATGAAGACTCTCAAGCGACAAAGATCGAACCTTAGTAAGCCGATCGTTATCAACATTAATGGTTCTAGTTAGAGGGGAGTTTTCTCTTATTAATTGTATTTTACTTTGAACTCTTTTTATCTATTTGGTTGTGTGAGGGAAATCAACCGGAGGGTCGTCAAAATCCAGGGAAGGGTTTCGTTGTAAATCGACCGGAGGGTCGTCAAAATCCGAGAAGGGTTTTGTGAGAAATCGACTTGGAGGGTCGTCGGAATCCGAGGAGGATTCTTTGAGAAATCATCCCAGGGAATGGACGTATAGATCAGGTCATCTAGCGGGGCTCTAAGATCCTTCATTGTATGGAGGTGAAGAGTCGGCTCGAAGACCTTTCTTGGAGGGAAAGGGAGAGAGCCAATCGGTCCGAGTAGTGGGTCGGTATAGAAAACAAAATGAGATTTCATTTTCACCGCCTTCGATCTCCGGTGTCATGGAGATCATGTTGTTTTAATTGTAAAAATAGTTGTTGATCCAGTTTGAATGAAATAACATTTACTGTTTGTTTTTCTTTGTGCTTATAATGTTGTGATTGTCAGCCGGTAATTCTCTAGAGTGTGAGTAGATCTCCAAGGAGGAATTTGCCCAGGAAAACAAGGTTTGTGGCCTTCCGCCGCACGTTAGAAGCCTAACGCCCCGTGGTAGCTTCCAGAACTAGTTTTTCTAGACAAAAATAATTTGAATTCTCAATTTTATCGTAAAATCTTATTCACCCCCCCCCCCTCTAAGGTTGGCCACTAGATCCAACAAGTGGTATCAAAGGGAGGTTATTCCAGAACAGTTTCACAACCGGGAATAATGTCCAACATCGATTTCGAATCGACTAGGAGGGATGAAAAAGTGTACATAGAAAATTCAATAGCATCGCCTCTATTTACAGGATTGAACTATAACAAATGGTGAACACTAATTATGAAGAAATTTCTTATGTTATTAGATATAGAAGTTTGGAAAATAACTTGTACCAAGCCCCCAAATAACTTAACTAAGCACGAGTGTCATATAAACTCCAAAGCTATGAATAGTTTTTTTTGTGGGCTTGGTCAAGAAATTTTTAAACTCATCTACATGTTTTCTACTGCCCATGATATATGGAAATTTCTTGAATATACTTATAGCTCTTCTTCTACAGATGTTGAATCCGAGCAATTTCTCATGGATCCAAGTGAAGAACCAAATGGAGACTTGCTCTTAGGGGAAGACAAGCCAAACACATCAAGTGGAAGGGAAGATGAAAACATATCGTTGGACGAGGAAAGCCAAGAGGAAGATGATAGAGGAACCTTGTGTTCAAATCATGTCTTTTCTAAGTGTGTTGTAAGAAAAACAAATTCCCTTCTTGTATGTAATTATATTTCTACATTGAATATGCTAGATGCGGCTAAACGTAGAATTAAGAAATTGAAAAGTATTAAAATTCAAAACTACGTTTAGAAAATAACCTTTTAAAAGAAAATGTGAATGTAGAATCTACCGTTGATGTGACTTTTCCTCCCAACTGCTCTTTAGATAACATTTCTACACCTTGTATAGATTATAAAAAATTAAAAGAAAAATATAAGGTTCTTGAACAAGTGCTTCGTTTTGCCAAAGAACAAAACGATAAACTATGTTTAGAAAACTCATCGTTGAAAAGTGATTGTGCAGGATGCAAGAATTATAAAAATGAAATTAAAGAGATGGGTGAGACCTTTGAGGAATACAAAAATAAGTATGAATCTTTATTGAATCTGTAGTCTTCACTCTTAAAAATAGCACAATCACGTACAACAAAGCTAGACATAATCTTAAAAATAAAAATAAAGAATTAGTTACAAAGATCAACATTCTTAAGGAAATTATGATTAAACACTCACAAAATATAACTCCTAAATTTCAAGCAAAACCCGAAAGCATGTTGAATATGAATTGTCATATAACAACTAAGTCAATCAACGGGAGTAGAAAATTTCAAGCACGTGTAAATGAAATTCCAAAACAGAAAAATCATCTTCATTTACAACCTCAAGTCACTCCCAATTTAAAATCAAATGAATGTAAATTTCTTTCAAAGAATCAATATAATATGAGTCTTTACGTTAAGCAACTTAATCTTAACTCAGAGAACAATTTCAACATATCTAAACCTCAAATGCAAGATTATTCAACTGAAGCTTATCACATAAGGACTCATAAAAATCTAAAAGTAAATTTGCAAAAAAAATAACATTAAACCAAAGTATGAATGGAGGCCCATCATTCAAAATAGCGCACCCATTCCACTCAAAAGGGCCCATTCATCATCATCTCCATAAGGTGTACCAAGCTATGTTTGGGTACCCAAAGGAACTATCACCCCTGGCTTCGTTTGGATACCTAAATTTCTTATCCATTAGTATCCACCAATTGCGTGAAGTAGAAACTAATGAAACCAAAATTACTCGATAATCTACTTCACGATATGCTCATTGTTCTTTCTATTTTCACTATTTTTTTCATATTTATTATTTTTTTTGTTAAGCCAACATGTCATGGACATTGTAGATTTTTTTATGACTTTCTCATATTAGGATTAATGATAAATCAATCTCACTAAATAAGTTGGAATAAAAAGTCATATCATTGCTAAGTGGCCAGAATTTACCTTTTATCATAATTCTATCATGTTGTCTTAGTATGCATGTGATCATTCACTCATTATGTGTGTCTCACAATAGTGGGGGCGTAGGTTTGTGCTTTAGAAATGCTAACCTGTAAACCACGTCTTGTCCTTAATCGGGGAGGGTTCTAGTAGGTCCTTGTGTGGCGTTGGGGGAAAGAGTGTTAGGTTGAGCGGGTTCTTCTATATGCACATGGGATTAACACCCCACCCTACGGCACTTATGTAACTCCTCATGCCCATTCGTCACTTAGTACGGGGCTAGGGTGTAGACATATAGCTTAGGTATTGGATTATTGGGCATACTTAGGATTCACATATCCACTGCATGAACATTATTTCACCAATCATGTACGTTATATTCATGCACTGTAATCTATCATGTTATCTTGTATTTGCATCATATATCTTTTTGAGCCTTCATGTTTTTAGAAAAACACAAGTATTTTTTAAATATATATATATGATTATAAAATAATTAAAAAGAACAAAAAAAATTATATATCTCTTTGTGTGTTTATCATTTTGTATTTTTATTAAAAAAAATCAAAACAAAATATTATAAAAAGTACTTATTATTCATTGTCATTTTCAAGGATGAATATATTCTATCAATTAAAGATTAAATACAATGTTTGATTTAACTGTCAAGTTTCTTAAAACATTGTTTTGATTATATCATGCCTTGAATATTATCTTATCATGTGCAATGAAATTGAATATAGAAAACATGTGTAGAATTGCTTAGTGTGCCTCTAAGTATGAGTAATGTTTTATGTTTGATAATGATTCTATTCACTCACCTATTTTGATAACCTACATGTGATTTTAATCATATACCTGCATGATTGTGTGGTGTCACAACATAATAATTAAAATGCATAAATAGATTACCTACCCTACACTGAATTGAGTATTTCAATTCTTTGTTTTATTTTCATGCACTTAATCTTTGGAGAAATGTGTCTTTACAAAAATTGCTATTGTTTGTGCAACAAGTGAATTCGGAGTCCTTTGTCACTAAAATAAAAATCAAATAAAAATTGACAAGGAAAACTCCACCAAGCACTACTCACCCTTTTGATAAGTCTTAATAAGCATTTTGAGGTTGAGCACCTTGGAAAAATAATTATAAAGTATCTTATAGCAAACAAAATTTTCACCATTTCTCTTAGTACACCGGATAACAAAAATAAAAATAACACTAAAATGGCATAAATGTAATCCCCAAGCTCTACTCTACTCCCTGATAAGTCTTAATAAGCATTGTGTGTAGAGCACCTTGGTAGTTGTACTTCTTACTCATGTGCATTGAAAATAGTGGAAGTAATATTATTTTAGTATTTTAATGTTATGGTTGTTCATTCTATATATCATGTGTTTTTATTAATTCACTTGTATACATTATCAAAATACTTTTTATACACATCATTATTTCTCATAAAACTTCTACTCATGAGAATTGGATCCTAATGCATACCTATACTATTCTTTAAAATCATAAGTAAATGAACTAGATAGCAAAGCATGACCGCTACAATATTTATTTTTACTTGAGATGCAAATCAGCTTACATTATGGTTCATATCTCTCTTTGATATTTTGAAATCATGCTTGCAAAAATTCCAATGAAATAGCATCTCTTGGAGTTGTATTGAATTGAAAACATCTTCGTATTAGGCTTCCTATTTGATATTTTGAAATCATGCTTGCAAAAAAAGGGATGTTCATCTTAAGAGTGCTTAACATATTCTTATGCATAGTACTTGTGTTTAATCATGAATATTTACTCTTTAACCAAGTGGTAAATTATGAGTACTAAGTGGTATTATGTGCTTAACAAGTGTTATGTTTAGATTTTATTCAATCATGCATACATTTTGCTCAATAAGTGAAAGAGAGTTATTTATGATCTTGCTCAATGTATCCCATTTTTCTTCTCTAACATAGAACGTTTTAATTATCATTGCATACACTCACCTCTACCTCCTTCTATTCCACCAAAAAGGGGGAGAACATCGAGCATCAATTTCTTTATGTAGGGGGTATATTAATTTTTGTATAGAAAGCATCTATATAGGGGGAGTAATCATAGGACGTTGATACTTTACTTATGCCCGATCATAATAATTATCTTAACAAGCGGTAACATGTTTTTTTCAAGTGGCAACTTATAGCAATCAACCAGTGGTCTCATAGAAATGATCTACTCACTAATATGCTCTATCCCACCCTCTTTTGATAATACCAAAAGGGGGAGAATGTTTTTGAAGAAATATTCCATCTAGGGGGAGTCTATGTAGGAGTAGTATCCATCTAGGGGGAGTACGCATTGAATGCTTATCATTTACTATAAACACAGACACTATTATGCAGTATTTCTTCATAGTAGATTTGTTATTATCAAAAGGGGGAGTTTGTTGGAACATGCGTCCTGCATCTCTTGGTTTGAGAATAACAAATCTCAATGTGTATTTGATCATGTTTGTTGTGTGTTTATAGTGTACAGACTGACAAGTTCAAGTGAAGTGAAGAAGCCTCCTATGGATGATAATGTCGAGCGTTAGAAGTTAACGCCGGGCAGTAGCCATGAATTAATTGGATAGAGCTCTCAGGAACCTACCATTCTGCGCTAGTCCTAACGCCCACGCTAATGCAAGGAATTATTTTGGCCAGCCTCTCGGAAAACTACCGCCAAGCGGTAGTGATTACCGTATCGCGCTACATTCTCGACGAATGTCGAGAAGGATTCCTCGAGTAATCGATCTATCGTCGGGTGATAGTTGTCATTGTGCCTCGCTAGCCTCTCGATGAGTGTCGAGAAGGATTTCTCGAGTGACCGGCCTACCGCCAGGCGACAGTGAAACCGCGTCATGCTAGCCATTTCTAGAGACGGTTCGTCGACTTATTGACCTACGGCGTGACACTACCTTCTACCGCTGGGCGCTAGCTCTATGAAAAGGAAAAAACATTTATTTTGAAATGTTATTCCAAATTTGGATGACAGCTGGAACAGCAAGCGCGGGAACCTACCGCAGGGCTCTAGTATTACCGCCGGCGGTAGCCTATTTTCATGAAGACGTACATAAAGCCGCCCCGGTTTCTGTGTTGAGGATCTAAGACAAAAAAGGACAAGTACGTGCGTTCTAGTGTTTGGCCGCCTCTCTATGGTCCATCCCAATCGTCTCTGTGAAAGGAAAAAATCTGTCTCCCTCCCGTTCGTGCACGAATAACTCCTGCAAGCCAAGAACGACAATAACTACAGATATTCGATTGGTTGGAAGCACACAAATATCTCTAGCGAGCCAAGGACTACAACGACTATGAGAAGTTGTTTGGTTGTACGCACACGAAGAAAAGGAGGGATTTTGTTCTCTGGAAGTTACCGTCGCGCTATAACTAGTTACCGTCCCATAGTAGCTTCCTGCAATATCTTCTCTATTTAATACAGCCCGAACTTGAGTTTTGGTCGACGGTTTTTCACGAAATTTGAAAGGGGAGTTCGCCCTAGCCATATAAAGGGAAGGAAGGGGTCATCCCAACTCATTGAAGAGGAGAGTTCTTCAGAGGAGATCAAAAGGAATTCATGTGCAATGATTGAAGGCAACCAACATGATGATTTAGAAGCCTTCGTCCTAAGTTTCACATGAAGGATCCTCACTACGTAAAACTCTCATCAAGCACACACCTTCATGGATCTGAAGAACATCAAAAGATGAAGACTCTCAAGACACAAAAATCAAACCTTAGCAAGCCAATCATCATCAACATTAATGGTTCTAGTTAGATGGAAGTTTTCTCTTATTCATTGTATTTTGCTTTAAACTCTTTTTATTTATTTGGTTGTGTCAGGGAAATCGACTGGAGGGTCGTCAAAATCCAGGGAAGGATTTTATTGGAAATCGACCAGAAGGTCGTCAAAATCCGGGAAGGGTTTTGTAAGAAATTGACTTGGAGGGTCGTCGAAATCCGAGGAGGATTCCGTGAGAAATCATCCCGGGGAAGGTACGTCAAGATCGGGTGATCTAGCTGGGCTCTAAGATCCTTCCTTGTGTGGAGGTGAAGAGCCGGCTCGAATATCTTTCTTGGAGGGATAGGGAGAGAACCAACTGGTTCGGGTAGTGGGTCGATATAGAAAACAAAAGGAGATTTCATTTTCACCACCTCCGATCTCTGACGTCATGGAGATCATGTTGTTGTAATTGTAAAAATTATTGTTGATCCAGTTTGAATGAAATAATATTTACTGTTTGTTTTTCTGTGCTTATAACGTTGTGATTGTTAGCCTGTAATTCTCTCAAGCGTGAGTAGATCTCTAAGGAGGAATTTGCCCATGAAAACACGATCTGTGACCTACTGCCGCGTGTTAGAAACCTAACTCCCCGCGTTAGCTTCCAGAACTAGTTTTTCTGGACAAAAATAATTCGAATTTTCAATTTACTCGTAAAACCTTATTCACCCCCCCCCCCTCTAAGGTTGGCCACTAGATCCAACACCTCCTTCATTTTTTTTGTTTTACTGCAGTGGTGTAATTGATGCCTATCTTGAAGGAGATGCGTGCTCGCCTGGAGGCCGTGATGGAGGGCACATGGTCGCAGGTCATCGATGTCTCCCCCTGGCAGGCTTGGAGGGCGCCTGGTTCTTCCTTCAAGCCAAATAAGACCAAGATGGTCAGGTGGCCTTATCAGGGTGATGCCTCCTCTTCCAGTCTGGTGTCCGGTTCTGAGGCCACCCACCAGGTACGCGAGACGATCACTTTTATCCCATGTTGTGTTGATTCTGACACAACTCCTCTTCTGCAAGAGGCACCTCATGAGGACAGAGGCGTGGACATGGAACCGGGACATCTTTCCCCACGCTTGTCTGAGTGGGCCATCAGCCCCTCGTTTGCGTGATCCACCCTTCTCGCGGTACCAAGCATTCCTCCCCTTCAGGCCAGTGAGTTTTCGGCTACTCGCCTTTGCCTTTTGCTCAATTATCCTTTATTTATGATTACCCTTATTTTTGCAGCTTCCACCCCAGGGGCCGCCGATCGGGCTCCACAATTACCGGCCTGCCGTGGGTTGGGAAAAACCTTTGTGGCTCTCGGTGGCGAGCCCTTTCAAGGACAACCAAGTACCTCCTACTGCACTTCAATGTGGGAGATGTGCTGACCCCCGGTGAGTTCATATTCTCACTTGTTCATTGTTGTCTGCCTACCCTGCTAACCTCTCTTACTCTTTTTCAGGCTTTTATGGGGCCTCTTCATCCGACATGGATCTGAGCGAGGAGTACTCGCCTCCACCTTCTTCAGACAAGATCGTGGACTACATGGGCGACCCTCGGGATGCTGAGGGGATGAAGACGCGAGTGGCTGAGCTGTTTTGAAAAAACTCCCTGATGCTACGAGAAAACGTCGGCAGGGTAGACGAGGACAATGTGGAGATGGAGGCGCGCTTTGGGGCCTTGGATGGGAGGCGCCAAGAAGATGGAGACGGGACAACCTCACCCGGAGTGCACCTCGCATGGGCTGAGGAACAACTGCAGCGGGCCACAGAGCAGGTCGGCATGGCCCAGCAAGAGCTCATGGTGGTTCGCGAGTACTACTACCCTCGCCTACCACCTCACTCTAGGGCGCGAGGCCGGGCTAGGTGGAAATGGATCCAGTACTGATCCCAATGCACGCTTGTTGCAAGCCCGTGGACCCGGGCCATGCTCGCCTCCTGGGTCTCAACTCGCGTCGCACGATTATGAAGTTTTCGTTATTTTTTTTTAAATTATTTTTTAACTCTTTTCAATTTATTATTATTTTTTTTGTTTTCTTGTTTGTTCGCGAGTACTACTACCCTCGCCTACCACCTCACTCTAGGGCGCGAGGCTGGGGTAGGTAGAAATGGATCCAGTACTGATCCCAACGCACGCTTGCTGCAAGCCCGTGGACCCGGGCCATGCTCGCCTCATGGGTCTCAACTCGCGTCGCACGATTATGAAGTTTTCGTTATTTTTTTTTTCGTTATTTTCTTCTTCTTTTTTTATTTTTTTCTTCTTCTTTCTTTTTAATTATTTTTTTCCTATTTTCTTTTTTTTTAATTTCTTCTTTTTTTTCGTTATTTTCTTCTTCTTTCTTTTTTTTCTTTCGTTATTTTCTTCTTTTTTTCGTTATTTTCTTTATTTTTTATTATTATTATTATTATTTTGTTATTTTCTTTTTCTTTTTCCTTTTTTTAATTATTTTCTTCTTTTATATATAAGGACCTCTCTCGCTCGCTTCTTGTCTTGTTGCTAAAGCGCCATTACTGTACTAGAACTGTGGCGAGCCGATAGAAGGAATTAGGGGGGAGGGCTCGGGTATCGAAGCGTCGGACCCAATTTTGGCTATTTGCATACCTCCTGCCAAAAAGGGAGTTTTCTCGCCTTTTTATTTTTGTAAATACCCCCCCCCCCCCCCCCGTTTCCTCTACCTACAGCATTAACTCTCCCCTTCTTGGTCCCTTCTTCCTCGAGTGTTCAGCTTGTGCAGTTTGCACCATTCCTAGCTCATCAGCGCTTACAAGGCCTCCAGTACACGGCCCGCACATTAGCTCGCGAGATGGGAGGAGACGGTGGTGAGGCTGAGGGGCAAGGAAAATGCGCGTGAACATTTTCAGACTATGCCTTCCATCCTGCCAACCTTACTGATAATGAACACCTCTCGGTGGTCGCCAACTTCATCTCACCCGGTTTTGAGGCGAGACGACCGGGAGAGTTCGAAAAGTTCAAAGACTATTCGACATCGAGCTCGCAATCCCTATCACCCACTTCGACATGGGGTTGTGACTTCCCATGTGGCCTGAGGTGCGGCATATGTTGAAATACTTCAGGGTTGTTCCCAGCCAGCTAACCCTGAACTCTGTCATCGTGGTAGTCACATTCGCCTACTTTTTGTAAGAGGAGTGGATTGAGTTCACCCTCACGGTCTTCCACAAGTAGTTCTCCTTCTGGTCAAACAGGGATGACACTGCCTACTTCTCTAGCAACCACGTGAAGTTACGAAAGGTGGGGAACAAGTGCCATAATTGGCTAAGAAAGTTTGTCTTCATGAAGCGGAACTTCAGCAACGTCACCTTCTCGCCGGTGCAGCTCAGTGAGTCGGGCTACCATCGTCTCAGCCTGGGGGGCCACGAAACCGACCTTTTTGGGTTCCTCATGGGTAAGAACTTCGAGGTTGCATTCCTTCGAATAAACGTCGACACCTTGTCCCCCGTTCCTCCTGGGGAAGGTAAGGTTACTCATACTCGCCTTTCCTCTTTCCTCTCATTTCTTTTTTAGTTCTGACCATATACTGATGTACGTGAGCGCTACCTTCCCTTAAACCTGCCGTATGAGAGCGCTCAGGATCACTACTAGCGAGCTCGCCCTCGTGGAAGCAACTGTTGTCGCGCATTGCGAGGTCCCGGCCCCCCTTGTTCCTCAAAGATTAGTCGGGCGTGAGAAGTCCCCCCCCCCCCCCCCCCGCATCTTGCAGCAAAGAAGACGAAGGCCCGGGATGACGACCATCCCATACCCCTGGAAAAAGGAAAAGCACTGGCAGGCCTTCACACTAAAAAGGCCGCCACTTCTGGAGCTCCCGCCCGCTGAGCCCCTGGCGAGGTGATCAAACACATCCAAGGCATGAGAATAGGGGCTCGTCGACAAGCCCATGAAGCAGGGGCACCGAAACTTTGGCTATGGAGAGAAGCACCTTGATAAGTTCGGCAAGCCTCTCCTGTTGTGGGATAAGGAGGCGAACAGGGCCTCGATCTTTACCCTCCTACCATCCTGGCTGGAGCAGGAAACCTCCAGCGGGGAGGCCTTTACCTTCTCCTTTGGACTCCACTCACGAGAGGACGCCTCTATCTTTGACGACGAGTCCATGCGAATAATGGTGCACAAGAGCGCGTGAGCCCAGCTCCGCGCTTTGGAGCTGGCCCATATGGTGGGTCGTCGCTGCATGCAGGAAGAAATGAATTCCGTCGCACACCTAATAATGCCATCGAGAAGGAGCAACCCCACCATCTCGCGCTCGAAGGGGCAGAGATCCAAAGAGGAGAGTTGACTCCTCTGATGCCCTCCTCGCTGAGTACTTGGGAGGATTGCTGAGTCCCGAGGTTCTTAATCTTTATTTTTGAATACCTTCTCAAGCTAAACCATCTTTTCACTACCCTCCGTAGGATGTAGCAATGGTCGAGAGTATCAACTCCTGAATCGCGGACCTGGATAAGGTGAATGGGGAGCTGAAGGCTCAAGTTCAGGAGTTGGAATCCACTGCTCTCCTGCCTCCCTCCAGCAGCAATGACAAGCTCGCGCGATACATCAAGAACTAGATCAATGAGCTGTTGCAGCTAAACTCAACCAAGGCGGTGAAGTACACCCTCCAGACAATGCAGTGGGCGGGCCTGGTGATGAGCTAGGGAGTGCGGCTTACGGTGAAGGACGTAGTCCCGGAGCTTCTCATCTCGGTACTGAAGTCGGGTGACGACTCCTACCTCCCCCTGCAGGATAGTGCGTCTCCTGAGGGCTCGCCCTGAAGAGTTCAAGATGCCTTGATTTTTGTTCGCTAAACATGAAAATTAGTTTTTGCCATTGTTTTGTAATATTGGACATGCTGGCTGAGCACATACTCTTTTGTTTTTTGATGTAAAAACTGCTTATCAATGTACTCGCTCTTTTCTTGAATGGATGATGGTCGACCTCGCTGTTTTTCATGACCTGGCTCGGTCTTCTCACTCACCGCGCCTGAATCCACGCCTCGACAGTATACTCACACGATTCTTAAGGACTTAGTGTAGAGAGGGACTATACCTCCGACAATTTGCCCGCGAGTCGCAACCCTTCCCCTCCATTCAAAGAGCTCCTATTGTTGTGCCCGCAAGATCAAGGTCTAGGCACCTTCTGTCCCGCACCATGGGTATTTTAGCTCATGCTAGCCATACCTTATTCAGTAATGACGCGGCCTAAAGGAATCGCAAGCGCCTTGCGTGACTGAGCTCTTCTAACATGGGTCGCCTTACAATTACCGGTAGTACTCGTCGAACGGATGCCCGAGCGACGAGGCTGAGTTCGCTTGGAGTGCTCGTTATTAGCAGTATTGGTTCCTCTGATTCTCCCATTGACGGATTGCTGAGAGTTTCTCTCCCGCACCCTTCTTGTCAATTAGTAAGAGCCTGACAACTAGCATTGAATATCAATCAGACTTTCCTCTTGTCCAGCCAATGGGCTCTTACACCAGCCCAATCAGCTAGTAGGAGACTGACGGCAGGTGTTGAGCATCAACCGGATTTCCTCTTGGCCAGCCACCGGGCGCTTCCACCGGCCCAATTGGCTAGTAAGAGCCTGATGGAGGGAGTTGAGCATCAACCGGACTTTCCTCTTGTCCATCCATCGGGAACTTCCATCACCCCAATCAGTTAGAGGGAGCATGACGGAGGGTGTTGAGTATCAACCAGACTTTCCTCTTGGCCAGCCACTGAGCGCTCCCACCTGCACAATCAGCTAGTAGGAGCCTGACGGCGGGTGTTGAGCATCAATAAAACTTTCTTCTTGGCCAGCCACTAGGCGCTTCCAACGGTCTAATCAGCTAGTAGGAGCCTGACGGCGGGTGATGAGCATCAACCGGACTTTCCTCTTGGCCAGCCACCGGGAGATTCCATCAGCCCAATTAGCTAGTAGGAGCAGATGGTGGGTGTTGAGAATCAACAGGACTTTATTCTTGGCCAGTCACTCCCCTCATTCCTCAAACTAAGCAGATGGACCTTCAAAGATAGACAAGAGTGCGGGAAAGTACTAATTTATTATTCAATTTCATGGATAGAAGCGCTTCAAGTCTTCGTCGCTTCAAGCATGATTGAGGGGTTTCCCCTGCACATCTTGGAGGTGGTATCCCCCCAACTTCAAGGCTTCATTGATTACATAGGGACCTCCAAATTTGGAATCAACTTGTCAGCGGCTGTCGACCTTCCGGCAATATCGACTGTTTTTAAGACCAAGTCCACCTTTCCAAATTGCTTGATCCTGACATACTTATTGTTGGGTCCATTGATCCAAATGGCCCTGATTTGAAGAAGTCAAACAGGTCAATGATATACACATAGTTGTATTTGATGTGTGTGTAAGTTCATGCATGCAGGGCAGTCCTTCTCACATTGATTGGACAGGTGGGCACATGGTTATGGGCTGGATGGGTAGAAAAATGCCCAAGTCCACAAGCATTGAGTGAAGACAGTTCACTCAATGTCGTAGCATAAAAAGAGCTGAATATAGCAGGACTTTTCAAATCCTAAGCAATGGAAGATAGAAATGTGGCTAAGCCCATGGGCATTGAGTGATGTCAACTCACTCAATGCCATGTAGCTAATTCGTCGAGTAAAGCTTCCTCAGTTAGAGCCACAGAGATTCTAGCAAAGGAAAAGATTCTAAGTCCAGAAGCGTTGAGTGAAGCAAACTCACTCAATGTCCATGGTGCTTCTGTTAAAGCCAAAGAAGACAGACAGAAAAATCTAGGTTCAGAAGCATTAAGTGAGGACAGCTCACTCAACGCCAGATGAGCTAATGCATTGAGACACGTCGGGATAGTCAAAGCCTTGGAAGAAAGACAGGAAAATCTGTCAAAGTACAAAAGCATTGAGTGAAGCAAGTTCACTCAACGCTAGTGGAAGAAAGATTTGAGTCATGCTGTTGCAGTCAAAGCTTAAGGAGAAATCGGATTTTGACTAAGTACAGAAGTGTTGAGTGAAGACAGTTCACTCAATGCCTAGTCAAATGTTAAGTCGGCAGGGAGGTGGCGTTGAGAGAAGTCAACAAAATCAATGCCTTCATACAGAAGAAAAGTTTCTAAGTATAGAAGCGTTCAGTGAAGCTAGTTCACTCAATGCCTCAGTTGTTGACAGAGTTCAGAAGTAACTAAGGCAAATGGCGCTGAGTGAATGTCAACCACTCAACGCTCTCAATGCCTAAGTTGTAGAAAGTCCAAAATAATAAGCCAAATATAAAAACATTTAGTGAAGGCCAGTCACTCAACGCCACTCAACGCCTAAGGAAGCAAAAATGTGATTAAGTCCAGAATCGTTGAGTGAAGGCCTTTCACTCAACGCCACTCAACACCTGAGTTGATTCTGAGAAATTTTCTAAGTCCAGAATGGTTGACGTCAGCAAAAGCCAACAAAGTCAACGCATTTCAAATTCTCTACGGGAATGATGCAGTATGTCATGAATGGCGCTGGAGGCTAGAGTTTGTCTTATGCTGCAGATAGAAGGTGGGAACTTGTGCTTTTTAGGTTGGCCCACATTACTAAAAGTCGTTGATCTGCTGAATATAAAAGGGAAAGATTGGCTAAACAAAGGAAGCAATTAGGGTTTTCTAATTTCACATTGCAGCTGAACATCGTCTTCTTCCTCGCCATTGTTGTCGAGCCTGAAGGTCTTGTTCAGTTCAGTCAACTTGAAAGCAAAAAAGAGATAGTTGCTGCGATTTTCATCTGCGACAGCAAGGTCAGGACTGATTCCTGAAAAGAAGAGGCAGAGATTTATGCAAGTTACTTCCAGCACAAGCAACCCAGTTCTGAAGATCTTCTTGACTTGTTGTTGTAAAGAATATAGGGCCGAAATCTGCTCAGTATAGGAAGACAAACACAGATATTACTCTCTGGTGTCAAACTGTTCATTGACATTTCCATTTTCTGTAGAATCCAGTCTTGGATCTGAGAGTAGGATTCTGAATAGAATCTGAGTTGTAAGCCTGTATTATAAAGACTGAGGTAGGGTCATTTATTGATCTGAGTGTAGGGTTGTCCTTCCAGCCTGAGTTATAGGGATTTTGAGCTTCAGGTAGGTGATTGTTGAATCACTGAGTTGTAGGGCATTTGGCCTGAGTTGTAGGTCTTGAAGGAGACTGAGTGGTCCTACGGGATCGTGTTGTAAGCTCTTAAGGATCCGAGTATTGGAAGAGTCTTATCTAACACACTGTTTGAAAGGCGGAGAGGGACATTGGATGTACCCATAAACTTTGGGAACCACTATAAAATTACTGTGTCTTCTGGTTGATGGTCTTGAAAGCTTAACTAACTAATCACCAAGCACAGTAAATAAGGTATATGTCTAGTTAATTTTAAAAGAGACCTAAAACCTATTCACTCCCCCCCCCCCTCTAGGTGTTAGCTGACCTTGAAAAGAAAGTCTTTAAAGTGGTATCAGAGGGAGGTTGCTCAAGAAAGGCTTAACAACATGAGCAAATCTCCAAGGTATGTTAATAAATAGTCATTATGGGTTCAAGAGTGAACTATAAGGAGCTGGGTGCCATGAAGCTTCCAATCTGTAGGAAGGAGGGGTTTAACATCTAAAAGGAGAGGGTTAGGCTGTTCATGGAGGTAGCTAACCCTAGGATCTTTATCACAGTCAAGGAATGGCCTCTAATCTCTATTAAAATGTCAGTTTTGGATGAAAATGTTCATACACCCAAGACCTATTCTGAAATGACAAAGGATGAAGTAATCCTTGCCACTATGGACAAAAGGGCATAAAATATTATAGTTAGTGTCGTAGATGACTCCACCTTCCAAAATCTGCTACACTAGAAGACCTCAAAGGAGATGTGGGACACATTGGTGGTCTATATGGAGGGTCCAAAAGAAGTCAGAGATGACAGAAAGACTTAGCTCAACCAAGAGTATGAGGCTTTCAGGTAAAGTAAGACTGACAGCATAGATGATTGCTATGAGAGATTTTTCAGAATTATCAATGAGTTGAGGACATATGGCAGAGTCTTCAGCACTTATAAGCTGAATGAAAAGTTTCTCAGGTCTTTAACTAGAGATTGGGATACTAAAATCTGTATCATTAAAGAAGTGGCAAAACTTGCAGACACTCCACCACTAACACTGTTTGGAAAATTGTTGTCCTATGAAATGCAGCTGACTGCCAGAAAGGAGGAGGAGAAAAATAGCAAGTCTGTGGCCAAAGAAAAATCTATGGCCTTCAAATCTGAAGCCTCAAGGAGGAGCAGAAGGAAGACTCCTTCTCCACCAAGGAGGGATGTTGAGTCTGACTCAGATGACTCAGAGTCAAGTACATCAGACTGCCACATGTCTGATGTGGACCTTGTTGTCTTCTCCAGACAGTTCCAGAAATTCATGAAGAAGAAGCATTGGAATAGCAAGCCTTCCACCTCCTCTAACCACAGGAAGAAATCCTCCAAGGAGGAAAGGTATTGTTCTAAACCTAGTAAACAGAATTCTGTTAATGTCATCTGTTATTGTTGCAGCAAGCCTGGGCATGTTGTAGCTGACTACCCAGTAAAGAGAAAAAACACCAACACCAGCACAAGGGCAAGAAGGAGAAATCCTTCATTGCTAAGAAAAATAAGAGCTACTCTGACTCTTCCTCATCAGAATTAGAAGAAGAGGAATAAGAGAAAGCCTACTTTGGGCTAGTTGTTGTTGTAGAAGATGAAGTCTATCCTACTGTCAGGTTAGAAATCAGGGCCCCTCTATCACAGCCAAATAGTGATTCAGAGGTGGATAAAGAAGTGGGAGAAGATATATACTAATATAGGCTGATGGTTATGACTGATGAAGAAACTAGCCAGAAATAGCCTGGTCAACAAAAGGTACATTCTCTATCCAAGTCTTCTTCTGAGTCAGGTTATGAGACCATCCCAGATTCTGAAGCTCATTCGTCAAGAGATGAAGGAGATTCTAAATCTGAGGAAGATATCAATTCTATAATTGACAAATATGGTGTCCTTCTGAGTTCCTTCAAGAAAAGTAAGTTGCTGGCTAAGAAGCAAGCTAAGGAAATTTCCTCCCTTCAGCTTGATGCTTCTCCAGCATGCTGATTCAGCTTCCCGGCTGGATCTAAAGATGAAGGAAATCAGGGAACTGTAAATTACTTCATTCATCCAGTTAGGAACCATAGAATACCAGGAAAATAGAATCAGAGACTGGGAAGAGCTACTGGAGTGGGAGAAGCGGAATGTGGCTAGTTATTCAAAGCCAAGTTCAGTGTTACCCTTGATAGACTCCTTCACATCCAAAAAGGTAAGAAGGGGTTGGGCTTCAAGGGTCACAAAAGCATTGCCCATCCCAAAGGAAAGGGCAAAGCTCCAATGCAGCCACTAGCCTCCAAGCCTCCTATTCCATTTAAGAGAGTACTGCTACCTTCAAACATGTATGACCAAGAAAGTATATTTGGTCATTGGATGAATGGTAGATCCACCAAAGGGAACAAAGATGTTCACCACAATGGTGGAAGATATAGCAAGGGTTCAAGTGCCTTCAAGGCAGCCCATGAGGAAATCCAAATGGTGCATCCTAAACCATTTGTATTTGGTGCACCAGCCCCAACACTCAAGGATAAGGCAGCTCTCTGTTCTCAGAATCTTCCATCCCAAAATCAGACCAGGGGAAAGTCTGTCAGCAAGCCAGACTTGGGCATATCTGAGGCCATCAAGAGTATGTTTTCTGAAAAGAATACTACTACTGGTGGGTCTCAACATACTCCAAGTACTTCTACTACCATACATATCCCAATTCAGACTATGCCTGGAAGATACAAGAAAAAGGCTAATGTTGTACCTTGTGGACTGAGAGCTGCTGACAACACTACTACATGACCAGCTCCTAAAAGAAGGTACAATATTTATGAGTGATGGTGTTGTGGCAAAGTGGACCACTATGTTATAGATTGCTGGCACAATACAAGTATGTTAAGGGCAAGAGAGAGCTTACCTGTCAGAAGAGCTGCAGGTAGGCATAGTTATTATCAGACTAACATGCACCTAGGAACTAATATTTATTGGGGTCCTAAGGTTAACTAACTTATGTCTTGTAGGTTATTCCAAGTGGCCATACCCCTATATGGTACTTGGACAATGGTTGTTCTAGGCACATGACTGGAACAAGGAGCATGCTGAAGGAGTACACTCCAGAAAAGAATTGACCCGAAGTCATCTTTGGTGGTTCAGATAGGGGAGTGACTAAAGGGTATAGTAAGATAACAAATAGCATAATCATTATCACATAGGTAGCTTATGTGAAAGGTTTGCAACACAACCTCATAAGTATAAGTCAACTATGTGATCTTGGCTATGACATTTCTTTTCTCAACGATAAGTGTCAAATTAGGAGGTCAAGTGACCAAGGGGTCCTCTTGACAGGCACTAGGAGAGGTGATTGATATTTTTCGCATCAAGTCCGAAAACATAATGCGGTTAAAACTTCAAAAATAGGTGAGGATGCGCGGCACCCCGGGCGATTTTATTTAAGTAGAAAAGCGGATTTGATTTTTATTTAGAAAACGGGGCGCGCGTATTTATTTCTTTTGATATAAAAAGGTGTGATCGAGTTTTAACGAAAGGAGGTAAGTGCACCTATCGTGAGTAGTACAGGATATTTCGGGTGGAATATCGAGGTCATATTGTTCTCGGGGTCGGTTCGATTATTTCTACACTTCCCTGGAGGGGACTATTATTTTACCGATATTTACTTGTCAGGTAATATATAAAACAAAATTGCAGAAAAAGTAATAAAAAAGGTGGAGCCGATGAAGAGCTTAGCTCGATGGCACCGAATTAAATTCGAACTAAAATATACTTTTAATAAAAAGAGATCCTAAATTTCTAACTAATTAGGGCGGAGACTTGGCCGTGGAGGCTCCACTAAAATGAGCTCACCTATCTCTAGGACTATCGCTCACCTGAACATTAAGACTATTCGACCGGGCTCTCATCTGACGAAGGATTCCTCTTAATGCCCGCATTACGCTAAGAACCTCGCTATTGGGTGGGGAACGCAATCCGGTAGAGTTGGCGCGCCTCCTCTCTCGAGGCTTAGTGCGGAACTCCATTTACCAAGGGGTGATCGGTCCATATGCACGGCCTCTCGGCTAGCTAGCATATGGACTACGGAAATAGGGCTCACACATTGATTATGTGGTCCTACGCGTCGTAAACCCACGGCAAACCTTAAGTGATTTTAATTAATTAGAAAATAAGGACCTTTAATTATTTAAAGCTATTTTATCTGTCCAAATACTCTTCGATACTGAGGGCTAAGAACGTTAACCACTCATCGGAATGGGGACGGCAGCGATTGAAAGCAATAAAAAGAAAGCAGTAAATAAAGCGATAAAAGAAAGCAGTAAAGGAAAGCAGTAAAGTGCAAGTCCTACTCAAACGAGTAGGACTAAAATGAAAGCAGGAAAATTACAAGTCCCGGCTCAAATGAGTGGGCGGGAGAAAATAAAGCGAGTCCTACTCAAACAAGTAGGAGAAAATAAATGCACCCACGCACGCACTCTACTGAAAAGTAAACGCATACACAGACCTGTCATTTAACTCAAATGAGTAGGCAGTAAATAAATGCTAGTATAAATACTAGTCAAATTATTACAGACAAATAACGACCTGCCATTTAACTCAAATGAGTAGGCGGTAAATAAAATCATGTCATTTAACTCCTAGCGAGTAGGCGGAAATAAATGCTAACACTCACGCACTCTACTTGAAAGTAAAAACACACGCACACAAATCCTACTCAAATGAGTAGGAGAAAATTAAAGCACGTCATTTAACTCTTAACGAGTAGGCGAAAATAAATGCAACACACGCACACACTCTACAGAATTGAAAGAAAGTAATTTAAACTAACTCATACACGCACGCACACGTACAAAAAAATAGGAAAAACTAAGTTGCTGAAAAATTAAAACAACTACATATTTACCGCTAGAATGCGGTATAAATGAATAAAAGAGAAAATAAAATTTAAAGGAACAAATTTTTTGCGAATAAACGAAAAGTGCAAGTGCTCGAAAAATTAAAACGATTACATTTCTACCGCTAGAATGCAGTAGAAATGAATAAAATTAAGAAATAAAATTTAAACGGGCAAAAAGTTTTTGAAAATAAAAGCAAAAATGAAGTGTTCGAAAAATTAAAATGAAAACATTTTCATTCTTATGAGGTTATAAAAGAGCTTAAAAAGTGGAAATAACGCAGAAAAGAACAAAAAGTTTTACATCCTAATAAAAAAACTAAGTTAACGAAAAACAAAACTATTTTTAAGACATCTTTATAAACTCATAAGAATGAAAAGAAGAACGAAAAAAAACAAAAACTAAACTATGAAATTTATGAAATCTATTTAAACATAAAACTAAACTCATACCCGCACACAACCATTTTAAAAGAACAAAAACTAAGTTAAAGCAAAAAAAATAATAAGATTGCATAAGGATTTGTTACTTAGATTCATTCCAACATTATATAAAGAGACAAAAAAACACATTTTATTAAGTAAAAATAGGGGTTACAAAAGAACGAAAACAAAAGCTAAAGAGAGGGGGGGAGAAATATCCCTTACATAGCATTAGGATTCATCTAAGCAGCATAACCCTATACAAAATGGTTCAGGAAAAAGGGTACAGCTGCTCAAAACAGAAGGGGTCAATTTATAGGAAGAATTTCATGGTACACGCCTAAGTCACGGGCGTGTACCATGGGCGTGTCAGTACTATTCAAATGGCGGCCGACGATTTGACTTGAGATTTGACTTGGCGGTTGAAATCGCGGCGGTCATGCCCCAGGTCACAGGCATGATGGTGGGCGTGTCGGGGAGGTTGAACTGGGCATCATTTGCGTCGAAAGTCATTGGCGGCGGTTTTGTCGGGCCAGGTGGCGGAAGTGACGCCCCAGGTCATAAGTGTGACTCCTGGAGTGTCGGGGGTTCGACGATCGTCGAGCGGAAAGTCTTCGAGCGACAAAATCATCGAGCGGAAAATCGTCGAGCGCGAGTATTCGTCGAGCTAAATGGAGTGGTCACGCCCCCGGTCACGGGCGTGACGTGTGTTCTACGATCATTGAACGGAAATCGGCGAGCGCGCAAATCGTCGAGCGGAAAATCATCGAGCGGGCGTTTTCGTCGAGCTTACTGAAGTGGTCACGCCCCAGGTCACGGGCGTGACGCTAAGCGTGTCATGGAGTTATCGACGATCGTCGAGCGGAAATCGTCGAGCGCAATATCGTCAAGCGGAATATCGTCGAGCGCTGGGCACGGGTCATGTCACGGGCGTGTGACCGGGCGTGTCAAGCTATTTCTTCAAAATTTGTTCATTTTGCTGGATTTTGCCGTGTCACGCCCTGGACACGGGCGTGACCAGTAAGTACACGGGCGTGTACTTACTGTTTTGGCATTTTTTGTACTTTTTTCTGAAAAATAAAATAAGTAAATTAGCAAAATATTTTGAAAGGGCAAGCTAGATCTGATATACTCTAGAGGGGGGGTGAATAGAGTATGGTGCTTAACAAAAATTTTTACAACAGTTGTTGTAATCTGAGTGAACAGGGAAGCAAATATTAAATCTAATCACAGCAGCTATCTAATCACAATCTACAAAAGAAACGAATCACAGATCACAGCCAGAAACAAAAATAAAGACAAGCAACTAGAAGACACAAGGAGTTATAGTGGTTCCCCTAAACTTGGGTACATCCACTCTTCTACCACCCTAGGTAGGAATCCACTGCAGGATGAGTTAATCAGGTGTCCTGGGCACCAATGAGCTTTTGATAAGGTGCTCAAAAACCAAATCAGATTTTTTGATCAGGTGTCTTGCCACCAATGAGCTTTTGATAAGGTGCTCAAAAACCAAGCACAAACTTTTGAAGGGAGTTTGAAAAACCCTTTACAGAGATGGGGATGAGAGAGTTATGGAAGTCTTCTCTTTCTCAAACCAACTGAGAAGACTATGTGGATATGATGTTGTCAAAGCTCTCCCTGAGTTCTTGAGATGTTCAGGAAGCTTTGTTGTAGGGTGATAGGCCTTCAGAAATTTGATCTCCAGCAATTGATGATTTCAGCAGTAGCTGAAATGTTAGGTGTCTGGAGTCTTGAATGATGTTGACCTTGAACACTTGAATCAAAAGAGATCTGAAGATTTCAGTTGGTTGATCTCCTTGGTTGTGTATTCTTGTATGAATTCTTTTAGACAGAGAATGTCTACAGCTCTTTTTCTTTTTCTCTTGTAAACAGTTGGTGTTGAGAAAGATGTTGTTCCAGAGAAAGGTTGTAGCAGAGAATGTTTTTTGTTCTTCTTCTTGTTCACTCACTACAGATTGCTTGTTCTTGTTCTCTTGTTCTGCTTATCTGTGTT
The DNA here is from genome assembly GCA_039583875.1 of Platanthera guangdongensis. Lineage (NCBI taxonomy): Eukaryota > Viridiplantae > Streptophyta > Magnoliopsida > Asparagales > Orchidaceae > Platanthera > Platanthera guangdongensis. Next base: position 178,127,184 of record CM077152.1, on the reverse strand, counting down.
GTATGAGAGATTTAAAAATCTTGTGTTTTATTCCTTTTTGTTCTGAATAGAAATGATCCTCTGTCAAGAATAGCCGTTATCCTGTCATTAATTGACTCCATTAATTACAATTGTCTTCTGGGGGAAAGTCCAAAGAAATATTCCTTGATAATCCCTTGAAACTTGGTCCAGAATAAATGAAAATGGCTACAAAATCTTCTGAATTAATTGCTGACAATAACTCCTTAACTGTTCTGAATTTGAATCTTGAAAATCATTGAACTCTTCAGAAAAACGTCGAACGAGCTCTACTATCGTCGAACTGAGCTCAGCGATTTGGACTTAGACATCAACAGAGATCGTCGATCTGAGCTCAACTATCGTCGAACTGAGCTCAGAGATAGAGAATCAACACTGGAGTCAAGATCGTCGAACTGAGCTCGAAGATCGTCAAATGGAGTTCGACGATTTATTGAAGTTGAGCTCAGCGATCGTCGAATGGAGTTCGACGATCCGTCGAAGTTGAGCTAGACGATCGTCGATTGGAGTTCGACGATTCGTCATACTGAGCTCGACGAAATGACTTAGTCTCCAAACAAAAAAAAAACCTTGGTCTTGAGGGCAGCTTCCAAACCTAACTACTAACCCTTAAACTCAATTCTAATTGACCTTTAGATCTATACAATGAGGTCAAAAACAGGTTTCCTAGAGACATAGTGATCCTGACCCAAATTAGTAAAAGGGTGTTCCAACATATTTACAATAAAAGAAGCATTTTATTGAACAAAAACAACTAAAAATAAAGGAAAAACATAGAACCGACTAAATTTATGTACATAAAAATACGAATATTTACAACTCATCAAATACCCCCATACTTAAGCTTTTGTTATTCCAGAGCAAAAGTTGGAGATGAATTTATAATGAATTAAAGAAATCCTAAGTTTATACACCGCTTGACTTAATTGAAAGAAAGATCAAAATGAATATCTGGGGTTTTAAGAGTTAAATCCTAGATTATGATAAAAATTTAAATAAAGAAAGAGTTTCAGCAAAAGACTGCTCGTTATAAGCAAATAGATAGCAAAAATTTTATTTGTGAGGCTAACAAAAATAGATTGGATTTATGAAACTGTAGCTTGGACAAAATTAAAGGAAATAATTTAATTTACAAATTATGCTCTCAAAAAGATTTTAAAAATAAATCTAGAATTTTTTTGAATTTGGCGGAGGGAGATATCGTGGTATATGAAGAAGCTTAAAATTTTTAGAGGCGAGGGTATATTTTTTCGCTCGAACCTCTAATGATTTTTTTTTCGAATATGGATGTTAGGAAAACGAAATCTTATTTTTCATAACATAATTTTTTTTACAATCTTCATAATAATCCAATGTACATGCGTAGGAGTAATGAATTTTATCTTCTTACTCCATAACACATAATCTTTTCAAATATTGGATGTCTATGTTTACGGAATGAAATCTTATTCACATTGACATAGGATCTTTTAAGATCAAAATCATGTCAAGTATGACATGAAAAAAACAGTGATAGGGTTGTTCAAAAATAAAACTAGGTTTAATAAAAAATTTTGAGAGCAACCTTTATAAATTAAACATTCCTAAATTTCAAAAAAAAAAACTTGGAGTTATCATAACTTGAAATCTAAGATTGTTATTTCTAACAAAATAAATATGCAACAATTTAGATAAGTAGAAGTGGTGCTGAAAACGGGTACCTTATATAAAAAAAAAAAAAAAAATCATACGAAAATTTTAAAAACTTAACCCCAGATATCTAAATCTATCGATCTCCAATTAATAAACGAATAGTAAGCAAAGAATTAAAAGAATTCGCTTATAAATTATTTCGCAACTAGATTGTTGGAGAGTGAAAAAGGTTAAGAATGAGTTATTCGATTTATTCGTTACAAAATTTTTTTGGATTTTTTTTTTGGGGGGGGGGGGGGTTTATTATTTTTTTATATTTTGATTATCGTTATTTTTTATTTTTGAAATTTTAAGGGTTTTTATCTTTTTTTTGTATTTTAAGTTATTATTCTCTAAGGTTTTTGAATTTTTGATTTTATTTTTGTAAAAACTCGATGGCCCGCGAACAGACTCTTTGGGTGGTTGGTTCGATGAGTCGAACGTCGCAGGCATGCTAAAAAGCGAGCTTTACAAATAAGAAGAGGGGGGGACAGAGAATTATTTTTACAAAGAAATATTTACAAAGGAAAAATAAAAATGTTTTTTTAAATTTTTTTGATGTTTTTGCAAAGAAATATTTAAAACTCGATGGCCCGCGAACAGACTCTTTGGGTGGTTGGTTCGATGAGTCGAACGCCGCGGGCATGCTAAAAAGCGAGCATTTGTCAAATAAGAAGAGGGGGGAAAGAGAGATTTTTTTTTTGAGTTTTGTGGTTATAAAAATAAGGAAATTTTTTTTGTAGGTTTTAAGTTTTGCAATTTTTTTTATTTTTGATGAGTACAGAATAATAAAAAAATGCAAAATAGGGAAAAACCCCCATACTTAGACTCAACATTGTCCCCAATGTTGCAATCTAAGTATGCGGAACGAATAATATACAAATGAAATATGTACAAAAAAAGAAAAGTGGAGGGTAGAAGCTCCCCTAAGACGAGTGCGGGAGGCTCGTGTTGATATCCTGCATGAGTTAAAGGAAAGAAAGAAGCAAAAAGATAACATAAAAACGAAAAAGAGACACTCGGCTAAAAAGGGTTGTGGGCGGTAGGGTGGCAAGGCGGGTGACCCGAAGCTAACGTCTTAGCGTATGAGTGTGTACAGAATGGCGATCCCCTATTGCGCACAAGTGAGTGACGTGCGCTAAAGTGAAAAAAAAATATATAAAATTTAATAATAGAAAAGTTTTATTAATAATAGAAGTTTGTGCAGATTTTTTTTGTTTGGTTTTGGAGGTTTTAAAAGTTTTTTAGGTTTTCGAGTTTTTAAGTTTTTATATAAATGTTTTATTTTTTATTTTTTGTTTGTTTTTTTCTTGTTTTTTAGAATTTTGCATTGTTTAGATTTTAAGTTTTTGTTTTTTTTTATTTTTGTAGAATAATAACATAACTTTTTAATTGTTTTGTTTGTTTTGTATTATTATTTTTTAAAGTAGTTTTTTTGTAAAAAAAAATTTAAGTTTTTATTAATAATACTTATCATTAATTTAAATTTTTGTTGGCCATTTTTTGTTTTTTTTTGAAAGTATATATAATAGATAAAATTAATAGTATTCCAGAGTTCGAAATAACGACTCGAAAACTCCCCGGCAACGGCGCCAAAAACTTGATTGATATTTTTCGCATCAAGTCCGAAAACTTAATGCGGTTAAAACTCCAAAAATAGGTGAGGATGCGCGGTGTCACGGGCGATTTTATTTAAGTAGAAAAGCGGATTTGGTTTTTATTTAGAAAACGGGGCGCGCGTATTTATTTCTTTGGATATAAAAAGGAGTGATCGAGTTTTAACGAAAGGAGGCAAGTGCACCTATCGTGAGTAGTACAGGATATTCCGGGCGGAATATCGAGGTCATATTGTTCTCGGGGTCGGTTCGATTATTTCTACACTTCCCTGGAGGGGACTATTATTTTACCGATATTTACTTGTCGGGTAATATATAAAAACAAAATGACAGAAAAAGTAATAAAAAGGTGGAGCCGATGAAGAGCTTAACTCGATGGCACCGAATTAAATTCGAACTAAAATATACTTTTAATAAAAAGAGATCCTAAATTTCTAACTAATTAGGGCGGAGACTTTGCCGTGGAGGCTGCACTAAAATGAGCTCACCTATCTCTAGGACTATCGCTCACCTGAACATTAAGACTATTCGACCGGGCTCTCATCCGAAGAAGGATTTCTCTTAATGCCCACACTACGCTAAGAACCCCGCTATTGGGTGGGGAACCCAATCTGGTAGAGTTGGTACGCCTCCTCTCTCGAGGGTTAGTGCGGAACTCCATTTACCAAGGGGTGATCGGTCCATACGCACGACCTCTCGGCTAGCTAGCGTATGGACTACGGAAATTGGGCCCACACATCAATTATGTGGTCCTACACCTCGTAAACCCACGGCAAACTGAAAGAATTGGTTTCAAGATAACCTAATACACCTAGAGGGGGGTGAATATGTTCAAATCCTTTTTATTCTAAGGCAGATATTAAACTCTAGTTTTCTGTTGGTTATATTATTAACACAGCAAACATATCACAGAAATATAGCCAATCACAGAGTGCACAGGATTTATAGTGGTTCCCCAAGTATTGGGTACATCCACTTTCCCCCTTCGCCTATCTAGCAGTGTGCTAGATTCGGCCTAACTTCTTCTCTTCATCTCAGATCCGCAGATCTTACGGCTCAGAACCCAATCAAGGTTCCTACAACTCAGAGTGAGTCCACACTCCTATAGCTCAGGCACACAGCCCTACCTCAGCCTTCAATAAGGCCTACACCTCAGAGATAACAATCTCCTACAACTCAAGCTCACAGCCCTACCACAGCCTTTAGCAAGGCCTACCACTTAGAAAAAATACTCTCCTACACTCAGCCTTTATAAATTAGGCTTACAGCTCAGATCTTATAAAGATCCTACAGATAATTGATTTAACAAAGTATTTTACCACCACCTTGAAAGAGAGAGAATGGATGGATGGATTCTTGATCAGTTCTTGGAAGAATCTGATGGCAGAGAACAACCACTCTTAGCTTTCTTCAAAGCTTCTTGAATCTGAACTCAGTAGGGTTGAATCTCCAGTTAAGTTGATCTTCAATCAGCTTCTTTCTTGATATTCATATCACAACCTGAATCCTCCTTAGCAGCCTGGTTCAGCAACTGCACTTCAGTAGATGGAGCTCTCTCTCTCCACTTTCTTCTTAGATCTTCTTCCGAAAATCTTCTTCTGTATGTGTATATACTTTTTTAGTTCTTCTATGTTAGTTCCTCTTCTGTAGAAGGAGAAAGCCTTTATATAGTCTTCCTCCATGGTAACCGGCTGATCCAGTTTCTAACAAACTTCTGACAGCTTCGACAGTTGCAGTAGACCGGTTAGAAATGGCAGCTGTCAAGTCATCCAGTCACTTCTTGAACTCTGTCTCTGTCAGCAAAATGTCGAGACTGAACTTCATCATGTGTCGACACAAGTAGACTAAGTATTGAGACAAGTAGACTAAGTGTCGACACAAGCCTTGGTGGTGTCAACACATCTCCTTTGTCGTTGTTAATGCTTCTCGACATAGCCTTCTATAGAATGTGTCGACACTGATTCTGTGTGTCGACACAAACACTTCTTCTCTTTAACTTTGATGAAGCTCTGCAGTGTGTCTACACAAGTCCTGTGTGTCAACACAGTTGATATCAACTAAGTCTTCTGTGTGTCGACACTGCCTCTGTGTGTCGACACAATTGATGTCGACTAAGCTTCTGTGTGTCGACACTGCCTCTGTGTGTCGACACAGTTGATGTCGACTAAACTTTCTCTGTGTGTCGACACTGCCTCTATGTGTCGACATAGTTGATGTCGACTATGCTTCTCTATATGTCGACACTGCATCTTTATGTCGACACAGTTTCTTCTGGTGTCGACACAGCCTTTCCAAGTGTCGACACAATTAACTCCAAGTGTCGACACAGCTTTTCTCCAGTGTCGACACAGGCCTTCATAAGTGTCGACACAGCTTCTCCTGATGTCGAAACATGGACTTAGAAATTTTTCTGCATTCTTGCATTTACTTAACCTGCACATATAAACTCAAAACATCATCAAATACACCTTGATGCATATCATTGAGTAAGGTGAGGCTTCTTCAAATCTGGTACACATTTTCCAATGTACCTAACAATCTCCCCCTATTTGGAGAAGTCATAACCCTTAGTCAATGATATATACCATTCATAACAAATACACATTATGATGTATAACAACATTATATGACAGGGTAACTTTTAAACAAAACATATATAATATATCATCACAGAATAATAATGCTAACACAATGAGCATTCATCATAGTTTTGTTTAAACTTTCAAAAGTTTCTTATCAAAACTGTACATAGATTTCAATACTAAAGATTACAAAGTTAGAAAATCTTAGTAAATCTATCATCTAAGGCTGCTCTGGCTCCTTGATGACAATTCCTTTGTCTGATTTGATCTTGGATTGAACAGGAGCATCTGTATTATCAGCTGGCTTCTTGCCCTTTAGATCTTTCTTCTTTTGCTCTTCAGCCCTTATTCTTTGCCTTTCAAAATAATGAAAAGGCTTAGGGAAATATTTGCTAGGCTCCTGAGCATTAGGAGGTAGCTTCCCAAGTTTTGCCTTTCTTCTATATTGAACTATGACTTCTTGCCTGGCTTCATGCTTTTGCCATTCTTGTGCAGAGTACCATTTGCCCCTATCATGGGTCTTATCCTTTACAGCTTTCCAAGCAGTCAGTATAATGTTCCTAGAAGTAGGACTTCACTGCTCAAAATCAGGCTTCAATTCAGCCTGTTCTTTGAATCTTTTCTTAGACAATAGAGCTTCTTGCTCTTGCAAAACTGCCTCTGACACTAGCTTGTCTACTTTCTCAAGGATAATATTTTGAGCACCTTCTAGAGGGTTGTACATAGACTGTACTTCTTGGTAAATCATTTCAAAATCAGCTGGAGGATAGATAACTTGAGCAACTTCAGCTTGAACCCCTTCTAAGTAAGCAGGTTGTATACCAGACTCAGCCACATTGTCATCATCATAGAGGGGTAGATATCCAAGTGTGGCTCTGATGCTATTAGATATCCATTTAGCATAGTTAGAGCTTGCTTTGACTAATACTCTCTCCCCCTTTATGACTTCTCTGGCAACATGATCCCTGAGGTCATCCTTTTGAAATCTGATTTGTTCATCAAGAAAATTAACACCATCTTTGTAGAATGCCTTTAACTTTAGCAGCTGTCTAGAAATGGTCTTTTGAGATTGCTCAATAGCTATTTTGACAGCAGCTAGGCATTCCTGTAATTGCTTATCAAAATCTGCCTTGTCATTAGTCTTTGCTTCAGGCTGAGCAGTTGCAACATTCTTTAGTTCTGTAACAATCACATTATATGATTCGGTCAGATTTTCATTCATTATAATTTGATTCTCTAATACATAGTCTTGCTTTACAGCTATATCATCAACTTGAGTCTTGATTTTCTCTTGATGTGTTGCTAGGAAAACCACAACATTGCCTCCTTTGTGAAAGCAATCAGTCATTTCCTTCTTATGCTGATTTACTTCAAATCGTATTGATTTAATATCTGTAGCAAAGGAGAGTTGTCGATCTTTGTGAGTTTCATCCATATATTTCTCCATGGCAATCTTTTGTTCATCTAGCTTTACTTGTAAAGATACTAATAAGGAGCTATAATCTGTAGCTGGGGCGGATTGTGGAGCTGCAGTTTGTAATGTCTTCTTGTAGCTTTGGCTTCTCCTTTTGAAGACCATTAGCTTCCTCTTCTTATCTCTTGTAGCTTCTTCATCCTCAGATGCTAAGGAACTAGCTATATCAACTCTATCTTTAGGACTAGGAGGCAATACCTGTTCAGTTCTAGGTTGCTCCCCCTGAGTCCCTTGCTCCTCCCCCATAGTACTTACTTGCTCCTTCTCAAGGTTAACTTGCTCCTTTTCAATGTTAACTTGCTCCCCCTCAAAATCTGTTTTCTCCCCCTCAAACTTTGTCTGCCCTAAATCAGGGAACAACACTTCAAGAGTGAACTCTTGTTGAGTAGGGACTGGAGATACTCTTATCTCTGGAGCATTATCAGTAGCAGATGTATCCTCCATGATAACATCTTGAGCTTGACTGTGTAGTTGAGTTGGCTGGTTAACATCAATCAAAGAGGCAGTTAGAGTTTCATTCTTATTATTAAGAAATGATTGATTAACCTCATGTATTACTTCAAGTATAGTTTGTGTAGCAATATCACTTTCCAAGTGTATTGGCTCTTCCTCAACAAGAGGCTCCCCCTGCACTTGAGCACTATCTGTAGGGTCTTGTGCAGGAATGTCTTGTGCTGTAGATTTTTCAGGAATATCTTGCCTTTCTTCCTCAGGCATATCCTTAGTTAGGACCCTATCCCATCTGGAAATGATCCTGATGTCCATCCTTCTCATGTGATTTATCTTAGTCCCAGCTGACTGTTCCATCACTTCAGGTATTGTTCCAGCTAAATACAAGCTCACAATTCTTCCCACATTTGGCTTCTTCATACTTTCCTTAATCTTTTCAAAAATTACTAATGACCAATCTGTAGTTAGGCTGTATATGATCCTGGTCATCAGACTGAACATATAGGCTGATATCTTATCATGCCCCCTGGCTTACAGAGTATGACTTTGCCAACTACTTCAGACAAGAACTTTCCTTGCATATTCATGCCTTTCCTGTTCAAAGTTGAGCCATTCTTCATGGTGGAATCCAGTCCACACCATTGAAGTGCTTCCCTTAGCTTAGATGTGGGTACATCTTCTTCTTCTTGTGTTCTTGGCAGGTGAAGAACTTTCCTTAAACTCTTCTGGGTGATTTTTACCTTTACTCCATGGACTGTGGATCTAATTTTGAGTCCAGTTTGATCTAGGGTAGCAGCACCAAAGAATTATAGTGTTTCTTTCTTCCAAATCTTAGTTGGTTCAGAAACCAAAAATTCTAACCCATTCTCAGCAATTAGGGTTATTACTCCTGTAATTTCTGATTCCGCTCCATCAAATGCATTCTGAACCAGTTCGTATCCTTCAATGACATTGTCCTCGATCTTTGGCGCCATTAGGGTTGAGTGAAAGCTTGGATTAAGAAGAGAGAAGTTGTCGACACAGGGTTTTGGTCTCAAAAATATGGAGAATGTGTCGACAGAATATGGTGTTGACCTATTTATACCTTTCTAAGTAATGAAGGTCAAAAGTCGCGTCAACAATCTCTTAATATGTCGACACTGTTGAAAAGTGTCGACACAGACTTCTAATGACTCGACATTAATTCTATTTGACTTTGTCGAGTTCTACGATCTGAGGTCGACGAATCTGCGCCTATACTCTAAGTGTCGACACCAACTCTGGATGTGTCGACACCACTTCTCTGAAGTATCGACACTGATTCTCTAGATGTGTTGACACCATTTTCTTGGAATGTCGACACCAACTACTATGTGTCGACACCACTTCTCTGGAATGTCGACACCAACTACTATGTGTCGACACAGACAACTTCTTGTGTCGACATAATTTTACTTAGCCAATTTTGTTAAACTAATCTATGTTCAACATTCCTAATTCAATTTTAAACTTATTCAATTTAGTTCCATCTAGAGGCTTAGTAAACATATCTGCAATTTGATAATCTATTTTGACAAATTCTAGTGAGATGTCCTCTTTCTCTACATGTTCTCTAAGAAAATGGTATCTAATTTCTATATGCTTAGTCCTACTATGTGAAACAGGATTATTAGCAATAGAAATAGCACTTGTAGAATCACAAAGCAAAGGTGTTCTACTTACCTGAATACCATAGTCTTCTAGCTGGTGCTGAATCCACAACAGCTTTGCACAGCAACTTCCTGCTGCCACATATTCAGACTCAGCTGTGGAAATTGCCACACTAGTCTACTTCTTGCTGCTCCAAGACACCAATCTTCCTCCTAAAAATTTACAGGTGCCTGTAGTGCTTTTTCTATCTTCTTTGCAACCTGCAAAGTCTGCATCTGAATAGCCTGTCAGTAGAAAATCTCCATTCCTAGGGTACCAAAGGCCTAGATTAGGTGTGCCCTTAAGATATCTCAAAATCCTTTTGACTGCAGTAAGATGAGATTCTTTAGGGCAGGATTGGTACCTAGCACAGACACATGTAGCATACATGATATCTGGTCTACTAGCAGTCAGATATAGGAGGGAGCCAACTATCCCTCTATACAAAGTTTCATCTACAGGTTTCCCTGCATCATCTTTGCTTAGAGACACACTTGTCCCCATTGGAGTTCTCATGGTAGTGGATGATTCCATACCATACTTCTTAATTAACTCCTGGGTGAACTTAGACTGGGATATGGATAATCCATCTTCAGTCTGTCTTACTTGAAGACCCAAGAAGAACTTAAGTTCTCTCATACTGCTCATTTCAAATTTATCTTGCATAAGTTTTGCAAACTTTCTACAAAGGTTGCTTTCAGTAGACCCAAATATTATGTCATCAACATATATTTGGAATAGGATTATCTTCCCATTGGATTCCCTAAGGAATAGAGTCTTATCTATTTTCCCCCTTGAGAATTTATTCTCAATGAGGAAAGTAGACAGGGTATCATACCAGGCCCTTGGGGCTTTCTTTAACCCATATAAAGCTTTCCTAAGTCTATAAACATAATCAGGTTTAAGAGAATCAACAAAACCTGAGGGCTGCTCTACATAGACTTCTTCTTTTAGATTTCCATTTAGGAATGCTGATTTTACATCCATTTGGAATACCTTGAAGCCTTGATATGCTGCATAAGTAAGGAACATCCTAATTGCTTCCTGTCTTGCTACTGGGGCAAAGGTTTGATCAAAGTCAATACTCTCTTCCTGTCTGTATCCTTTTGCAACAAGTCTTGCTTTGTTCTTCACAATGATCCCACTCTCATCCAGTTTGTTCCTAAAGATCCACTTTGTTCCAATGATGTTGTGGTCTTTTGGTTTAGGAACTAACTTCCAGACCTTGCACCTTCTGAACTGATTCAGCTCCTCTTGCATGGCATCAATCCAATGTGGGTCTAGAACAGCTTCTTCAAATTTCTTGGGTTCCACTTGAGATAAGAAGCTAGAGCAAAGAACTGTGTTCAGATTCCTGCTCCTTGTTTGTACTCCTTGTCTTGGATCACCAATTATCTGATTTGCTGGATGATCCTTTAAGTGTCTAATAGCTGGAGGTAGTCTATCTTCAGGTTGAACAACTCCAGTCTCTTCATTATGTTGCAACTCTTGGTTTTCATCAACATCTGGAGAGTCTTGTACTCCCCCTGGACAACAGCCACCATTTTCCACTTCCTGATTTGCAGTTGAATCTTCTGTAATGGTAAGCTTGTCCATTCTCTCATTTATACCTGTAGAACTGCAAGAACTACTTGGCAACTCACTGTTAATAAGTCGTGTTTCATCAAAGACAACATGTACAGACTCTTCTATAACTTGAGTAATTAAGTTGTAGACCCTATAAGCCTTACTATTGTTGTTGAACCCAACAACTATCCCATCTTGGGATTTGACAGCAAACTTAGTTAGATAAGACTTGTCATTGTTAAGGACATAACACTTGCAACCGAATATTCTAAAATAGGATATGTTTGGTTTTTTGCCCTTCATAATCTCATAGGGAGTCTTTTTGTGGCTTTTGGTGATAGAAGCCATATTGATCACATGACATGCAGTGTTTACTGCCTCAGCCCAGAAATATTCTGGTAGAGAAGTGTCACTCAATAGAGTTCTTCCAGTCTCAATCAGTGTTTTATTCTTCCTTTCAGCAATACCATTTTGCTGTGGTGTTCTAGGTGAGGAGAATTCTTGAAAAATCCCAAATTCTTCACACAGTCTTGTCATACTCTCAGATTGAAATTCAGTGCATGGTCACTTCTGATTTTGACCACTGTACTGTCCAGCTCATTCTGAATTTGTTTGACAAAACTATATAAAACACTTGGGGTTTCAGATTTTTGTCTCAGAAAGAACACCCATGAATATCTAGAATAGTCATCTACCACCACAAAAGTGTAGACCTTCCTACCTAGACTATGAACTGGCATAGGACCAAATAGATCCATATGCAATAGGTATAGACACCTCACTGAATCCTTATTTTCAAGGCTATGAAAGGATGATTTGGTCTGCTTGCCTTTTTGACAAGCTGAGCATATTCCATCCTTTATACACTTAACTTGAGGATCATTCCTCACTAACTCTTTGCTAAAGAGTTGGCCAATAGTCTTGTAGTTAAGATGGGCCAGCCTCTTATGTCATTTAACACAATGAGAGGCTCTCTCATCAGCTACAAGACAAATAGGAGAAACATTGTTCTCACACTCAAAGTTAAGACAGTACACATTTCTTTTTCTATATCCTATCAATATGACCTTTTGATCACTTGACCTTTTGATATGACAACCATTCTTGACAAATGAAATGTCATAACCTAAATCACTCAGCTGACTTATGCTAATTTGGTTATGTTTCAAACCCTTTACATAGGCCACTTGAGTGATTGTAACTGAGTTATTAGAAATGTTACCAAAACCTTTGATGACTCCCTTTTCAGAACCACCAAAGATTACTTTAGGCCCATTCAGCATAGGTGAGTAGTCCTTCAGCAATCCCCTTGTTCCAGTCATATGCCTGGAACATCCACTGTCCAAGTACCATATAGGGGCATGGCAACTTGGACTCACCTGCAACATAGATTACTTAACCTTAGAACCCAAATAACTTTTGGGTCCTTGGTGTAAGTTAGTCTGAACTTTAACAAATCTGCCTACAGCTTTTCTAACAGGCAGACTGCTACTCTCCTTGACACTAATATTGTGCCAATAGTCTAAGGCAAAGTGGCTTATCTTGCCACAGCACCAGCACTCAAACTTATTATACCTTTGTTTAGGTACATTCTTAGCTGTAATATTTGCATCAGGTCCGTTGTTTTGTGTTGGGGCTTTGCCTCTAGAATTGAACTTAGCAGTCCATGCAGTTTTCTTAAACCCTAATCCAGCATTACCCTTTTGAGACATAAACTCATCAATCAAGGGTAATACAGATTTTGGTTTAGAAAAACGAGCTACAATCTCCTTTTCTTTCTGAAGTCTATTCTCCAGACTTTTAATCTGATCATTTTTAAATGTGATAGTACCCATCTAAATAACAGTAATGTTTTTCAGTCTGGCTATCTCATTCAACTTCTGATCCAGCAACTTCTCTGAATCAGAAGCAGCCATCTTAAGATCTGTAATTTCCTTAGCCTGAGTTTTGGCCAGGTTTTTGCTTTTCTTTAGTGCCTGCAGCAAGTCCCCATATTCATCTATCAGCTGATGAATATCACCTTAAGACTCAGACCTATCCACATCACTTGATGCAGATGTTGCTGACTCTGACCCAGTACTACAATCTGAATTTCTAGAAAAACATTGTACCTTACTAGGATCAGGCTGATCCTGGCACTTATCTTCTTCTGACACAGCGAACAGTCCCTTGCACTGATGGTCTTCTTGTTCATAGATAGAGATTCAGCACTTGCAGAAACTCATCTTCTTCATCTGCTGCATATAGACCAATGTATGCCTCAGCTTCAGTTTCTAACTCTGAAGATGATTGGTCTGTCAAGCTCATCTCCTTCTTAGCAACAAAGGATTTCTCCTTCTTGCTCTGGTGTTGAATCTTCTTTTTATCAGCAGAATCTTTTCTTTTGTCTGGACACTCAGCCACAACATGTCCAGGCCTATTACAGCAGTAGCAAACTATCTTTGATGTTGTAGATTTGCTTGGCTTAGACCTGCTCCTGTCCTTCCTGGATGACTTCCTCTTTTGATAATAGTCATCCTTAGGCTGAGATATGGAGGGCTTAGACTTCCACTGCTTCTTCTTCAGGAATCTCTGAAACTGCCTTGTGAAGGCAGCAAAGTCTTTATCTGAGTCACTGCTTTCTGAACTTTGGTTGTCTGAATTATCTGAAGTAATTTCAGCAACTATCTTAGGAGATGATGGAGACATCCTCCTATTCTTCCTAGTGGCTTCAACCTTGAAGGCCGCAGACTTTTCTCTATGCTCCCCTTTTGCACTTTTCTCTTCCTCTTTCCTAGCCATCAGCTGCATCTCATATGACAGCAATTTTCCAAAAAAAGTTGGAGGAGAGATATCTACAAGTTTGGCCACTTCCCTAATGGCACAAATCTTAGTGTCCCAATCCTTTGTCAAGGATCATTCAGTTCATATGTACTGAAGATTCTACCATAGGACATCGGCTCATTTACTATTCTATAGAACTTTTTATAACACTCAGTTATACTGTCAGACTTTCCTTGTCTGAAACTCTCATATTCCTGGTTCAGCATAGACTTTCTATCTTGTCTGACTTCTTCAGAACCCTCCATGTAGACTATCAAAGTATCCCACATTTCCTTGGAGGTCTTGCAGTGAACCAAATTTTGAAAGGTTGAATCATCTATGGCACTTACTATGATATTCTGGGCTCTTTTATCCATAGTTGCCAGGATAATCTCATCCTTAGTCATCTCTGAAAAATTCTTGGGAATTCTTTGGTTTGCATCTAGAACTAACAACTTCATTGGAATATAAGGATCTTCCTTTACTGTAATGTAGATCCTTGGATCAGAAGCCTCCATAAACATTCGTACCCTTTCTTTCCATATTCCAAATATCTCCTTCCTGCATATGGGTAATTTCATAGAACCTAGTTCCTTATGATTTTCTCCTGAACCCATTTTCTTGATCTTGAATCTGGCTTATGGATCTAACTCAGACTATTAAGTCCTTCTTTGAGCAACCTCCCTCTGATACCACTTGAAAGAATTGGTTTCCAGATAACCTAATACACCTAGAGGGGGGTGAATAGGTTCAAATCCTTTTTATTCTAAGGCAGATATTAAACTCTAGTTTTCTGTTGGTTATATTATTAACACAGCAAACATATCACAGAAATATAGCCAATCACAGAGTGCACAGGATTTATAGTGGTTCCCCAAGTATTGGGTACATCCACTTTCCCCCTTTGCCTATCTAGCAGTGTGCTAGATTTGTCCTAACTTCTTCTCTTCACCTCAGATCCGCAGATCTTACAGCTTAGAACCCAATCAAGGTTCCTACAACTCAGAGTGAGTCCACATTCCTACAGCTCAAGCACACAGCCCTACCTCAGCCTTCAACAAGGCCTACACCTCAGAGATAATAATTTGCTACAACTCAGGCTCACAGCCCTACCACAACCTTCAACAAGGCCTCCCACTCAGAGAAAATACTCTCCTACACTCAGCCTTTATAAATTAGGCTTACAGCTCAGATCTTATAAAGATCCTACAGATAATTGATTTAACAAAGTATTTTACCACCACCCTGAAAGAGAGAGAATGGATGGATGGCTTCTTGATCAGTTCTTGGAAGAATCTGATGGCAGAGAACAACCACTCTTAGCTTTCTTCAAAGCTTCTTGAATCTGAACTTAGTAGGGTTGAATCTCCTGTGAAGTTGATCTTCAATCAGCTTCTTTCTTGATATTCAGATCACAATCTGAACCCTCCTTAGCAGCCTGGTTCAGCAACTGCACTTCAGTAGATGGAGCTCTCTCTCTCCACTTTCTTCTTAGATCTTCTTCCAAAAATCTTCTTATGTATGTATATATACTTTTTTAGTTCTTCTATGTTAGTTCCTCTTCTGTAGAAGGAGAAAGCCTTTATATAGTCTTCCTCTATGGTAACTGGCTGATCCGGTTTCTAACAAACTTCTGACAGCTTTGACAGTTGCAGTAGACTGGTTAGAAATGGCAGTTGTCAAGTCATCCAGTCACTTCTTGAACTCTGTCTCTGTCAGCAAAATGTCGATACTGAACTTCATCATGTGTCGACACAAGTAGACTAATTGTCGACACAAGTGGACTAAGTGTCGACACAAGCCTTGGTAGTGTCAACACATCTCCTTTGTTGTTGTTAATGCTTCTCGACACAGCCTTCTGTAGAATGTGTCGACACTGATTCTGTGTGTTGACACAAACACTTCTTCTCTTTAACTTTGATGAAGCTCTGCAGTGTGTCGACACAAGTCCTGTGTGTCGACACAGTTGATGTCGACTAAGTCTTCTGTGTGTCGACACTGTCTCTGTGTGTCGACACAATTGATGTCGACTAAGCTTTTGTGTGTTGACACTGCCTCTGTGTGTCGACACAGTTGATGTCGACTAAACTTTCTTTGTGTGTCGACACTGCCTCTATGTGTCGACAAAGTTGATGTCGACTATGCTTCTCTGTATGTCGACACTGCTTCTTTATGTCGACACAGTTTCTTCTAGTATCAACACAGCCTTTCCAAGTGTCGACACAATTAACTCCAAGTGTCGACACAGCTTTTCTCCAGTGTCAACACATGCCTTCATAAGTGTAGACACAGCTTCTCCTGGTGTCGACACATGGACTTAGAAATTTTTCTGCATTCCTGCATTTACTTAACCTGCACATATAAACTCAAAACAACATCAAATACACCTTGATGCATATCATTGAGTAAGGTGAGGCTTCTTCAAATCTGGTACACATTTTCCAATGTACCCAACACAAACCTTAAGTGATTTTAATTAATTAGAAAATAAGGACCTTTAATTATTTAAAGCTATTTTATCTGTCTCAATGCTCTTCGATACTGAGGGCTAAGAACGTTAGCCACTCACCGGAATGGGGACGGCAGTGATTGAAAGCAATAAAAAGAAAGCAGTAAATAAAGCGATAAAAGAAAGCACTAAAGGAAAGCAGTAAAGTGCAAGTCCTACTCAAACGAGTAGGACTGAAATGAAAGAAGGAAAATTACAAGTCCCGGCTCAAATGAGTGGGCGGGAGAAAATAAAGCGAGTCCTACTCAAACGAGTAGGAGAAAATAAATGCACCCACGCACGCACTCTACAGAAAAGTAAACACATACACAGACCTGCCATTTAACTCAAATGAGTAGGCGGTAAATAAATGCTAGTATAAATACTACTCAAATTATTATAGACAAATAACGACCTGCCATTTAACTCAAATGAGTAGGCGGTAAATAAAATCCTGCCATTTAACTCCTAGCGAGTAGGCGGAAATAAATGCTAACACTCACGCACTCTACTTGAAAGTAAAACACACGCACACAAATCCTACTCAAATGAGTAGGAGAAAATTAAAGCACGTCATTTAACTCTTAACGAGTAGGCGAAACTAAATGCAACACACGCACTCACTCTACAGAATTAAAAAAAAAGTAATTTAAACTAACTCATACACGCACGCACACGTACAAAAAAATAGGAAAAACTAAGTTGCTGAAAAATTAAAACTACATTTTTACCGCTAGAATGCGGTAGAAATGAATAAAAAGAGAATAAAATTTAAAGAAACAGAAGTTTTTGCGAATAAACGAAAAGTGCAAGTGCTCGAAAAAATAAAACGATTACATTTCTACCGCTAGAATGCAGTAGAAATGAATAAAATGAAGAAATAAAATTTAAACGGGCAAAACGTTTTTGAAAATAAAAGCGAAAATGAAGTGTTCGAAAAATTAAAATGAAAACGTTTTCATTCTTATAAGGTTATAAAAGAGCTTAAAAAGTGGAAATAATGCAGAAAAGAACAAAAAGTTTTACATCCTAATAAAAAAAACTAAGTTCACGAAAAACAAAACTATTTTTAAGCCATCTTTATAAACTCATAAGAATGAAAAGAAGAACGAAAAAAAAACAAAAACTAAACTATGAAATTTATGAAATCTATTTAAGCATAAAACTAAACTCATACACGCACACACCCATTTTAAAAGAACAAAAACTAAGTTAAAGCAAAAAAATAATAAGATTGTATAAGGATTTGTTGCTTAGATTCATTTCAACATGATATAAAGAGACAAAAAAAACACATTTTATTAAGTAAAAACAGGGGTTACAAAAGAACGAAAACAAAAGCTAAAGAGAGGGAGGAGAAATATCCCTTACATAGCATTAGGATTCATCTAAGCAGCATAACCCTATATAAAATGGTTCAGGAAAAAGGGAACAGCGGCTCAAAATAGAAGGGGTCAATTTATAGGAAAAATTTCATGGTACACGCCCTAAGTCACGGGCGTGTACCATGGGCGTGTCAGTACTATTCAAATGGCGGCCGACGATTTGACTTGGAGGCTGAAATCACGGCGGTCACGCCCTAGGTCACGGGCGTGACGGTGGGCGTGTGGGGGAGGTTGAACTGGGCGTCGTTTGCGTCGAAAGTCGTCGGCGGCGGTTTGTAGGTCCAGGTGGCGGAAGTCACGCCCCAGGTCATGGGCGTGACTCTGGGCGTGTCGGGGGTTCGACGATCATCGAGCAGAAAGTTGTCGAGCGGCAAAATCGTCGAGCGGAAAATCATCGAGCGCGAGTATTCGTCGAGCTAAATGGAGTGGTCATGCCCCCGGTCACGGGCGTGACATGTGTTCGACGATCGTTGAACAGAAATCGACGAGCGCGCAAATCGTCGAGCGAAAAATCGTCGAGCGGGTGTTTTCGTCGAGCTTGCTGAAGTGGTCACACCCCTAGTCACGGGCGTGATGCTAGGGGTGTCGCGGAGTTGTCGACGATCGTCGAGCGGAAATCGTCGAGCGCAATATCGTCGAGCGGAATATCGTCGAGCGCTGGACACTGGTCATGTCACGGGTGTGTGACCGGGCGTGTCAAGCTATTTCATCAAAATTTGTTCATTTTGCTGGATTTTGCCGTGTCACGCCCTGGACACGGGCGTGACCAGTAAGTACACGGGCGTGTACTTACTGTTTTGGGATTTTTTTGTACTTTTTTCTGAAAAATAAAATAATTAAATTAGCAAAATATTTACAATAAAAGGAGCATTTTATTGAACAAGAACAACTAAAAATATAGGAAAAACATAGAACCGACTAAATTTATGTACATAAAAATACGAATATTTACAACTCATCAAGAGGAAATATCTATTGTCTTAATTTTGCATTTGAAAGTAAGGACTCTCCAATATGCCTAGTTGTAAATGAGAAAGTCTCATATTATGTTCAATGACACAAGATGCTGGCTCATCTAAACAACAAGACCATAGGCAAACTCTTTAGTAAAGAGTTAGTTAGAAATGGCCCTGGGTTAAAATGCACTAAGGAGGGTATCTGATCTGCTTGCCAAAAGGAAAAATAGACCAAGACCTCTTTCAAGAGCTTGGGTTCAAAGACTCAGTGAGGTGCCTATACCTCCTGCATATGTACTTGTTTGGTCCTATGCCAGTTCAAAGTCTAGGTAGGAAAATCTACACCCTTGTGGTTGTTGATGACTTTTCCAGATTTGCTTGGGTATTCTTTCATAGGAAGAAATCTGAAACCCTTGATGTCTTCAAGACATTTGTCAAGCAAATTCAGAATTAACTTGACAGTACTGTGGTCAAAATCAGAAGTGACCATAGGACTAAATTTCAGTCTGAATGCATGACAAGGTTCTGTGAAGAGCAAGGGATTCACCGAGAATTCTCCTCTCCTAGAACACCCCAGTAAAATGGAATTGCTGACAGGAAAAATAGAACACTCATAGTGTAAGACCCCTTCTCCCCGGATTCCAAAACACGGCACGAAGGGGGAGTCTTATGCCCGGAACAGCCTTCTTGCGGTAGCATTAGCACACGGGCTAACCTGTACCACAAGACGCCTATTCCGCCGGCTACAACAATATCAATCTATCATGCCAACCCAACCAAATAAATAAGCAAGAGAAGTCAAAATCCACACTAAATATATAATGTCCAAAACATCAATAATTAGAAGTTAAACATGCTTCTACAAAATATCAGAGTACAGCTAATCATTGCCCAAACGGGCTACATCAGAGTAATCAAAATACTAACATCAGTAACCGACGGTATCGACGGCACCGCCACATCAGGCCCTGTCGTCCTGGCCTGGCTGTCCTGCTGTGTAGTCTGCGGCTGCTCTACCTGCGGCGTGACCTCCTAAAAAGGAAGACGTAGCAACCGTTAGTCGAAACGACTAAGTGGTTTCACATCCGCTCCCCCGGCGACTCCTCGGCACCGGGCGGAGAAAAGGAACAAGAGTATAGTATATAACAAGTATGCAAGTAAAGGAGTATAAGCAGTTGGTAAGGTACATGAATATAATGTATAATCTAGCAGTTCTACAAGCTAACATCATATAACAACATGTGTAAGGAAATCTACAACAGGAAAGTAACTTAACTTATAAGAATGCTCATACAAACTTATAAGTTAAGGATCGGTTTACATAAAGTAACTCATCGTATAGGAGTGCCCATACAAACTTATACGATGAGGATCTTGTTGTGCAATGTTATGAAATGCTATGAATGTTATGCAATGACTCACCCATGCAATTGCTATGTCGACACAGACTATAGTTCCCACTTTTCGAGTAGGTAGCTAACCTCTCAGGCATCAGCCGCCGTGGCCAGGCGGTGACAGTAGAACGGGCACTTCTACTACTAGGCGGGTATCACACTACTTCACCTAGGCCTCCGTACACCTCAACGCTAAGAACACAACAGCAGAGCCCATGCGTACTATGGCCCAGCGGGGTCTTGGGTAGATGTGCACCAAGAACACAGCCTGAACTGGCCTTGTGTGACCCGGAAGGGGCCTCGGAAGAAAGCACGAGGACACAGCCCAACCGTTCACATGGCCGGAGGGGCCTCGGGACGTGAACACCGAGGACACAGCCCAAACCGACCAAGTCTAACTGCCAACTCCCGTCGGTGTGATGACTGGCGAGCCCGTAGACCTGCCACACTATCCTTAACCCAGGATTACAACACCGCGTGTTGACTCACACCACATGCAAATACCACATCAACATATCATGGAAGGGGCCTCGGAAGTAAACATGAGGACACAGCCCAACCATCCATCCACACCTTATCTCAACACAACCAAAACAAGTGACGGTCAACACCGCACTTACATCCCTTCACAATACTACCCGTAGGGAGACGACTCTCTAAGTATTGGACTACAAGACTCATTTCATTAATCAAACATGTCCATGATCATAATCTATTCATCTATATGACTTTCCAAATGATGACAATGTAATATAAACATGATGCGCATATAAAGATCTATCACACTTTTCATTTGATAATGTCATAATATAAACATGAAGTGCACAATTATCAATCTTTCAATTCCTACCAATTCAATTCGTTTAAATAATATTGTTTCTCAATTTGATAATATGAAATCTGCAACAAATGATTAATCATTCATCCAAGCCAAGTGTCTTGCATTATTAATTCCACCGAATCAAAATCCATTTTCCATTAAGCCCAGAATTTAGGTGCAGGCTGAATCTGGACAGCAACTTCGACCGGAGATTCCCGAAGCTACAGGAATCCGGTGAAGACGTGTAACCCCACGATGGAAAGGTTTTTCCGAGGTCTCCAAGTCTTGTATTCAGACCTCAACCTAGATTCGAAATTATCCTATTTGAAATCGGACTTGAAGTGCGCCGCGTACAGAACACAGTTTCTGCATACAGGATTTATTGAACACCATTTTCGTTTAGACTTTTCCGTGGCTACAGACTTCGCCAGAAGTCGTGTAACCATTCGTTGGAAAGGTATTTTCAAGGGCTTCACATTTCGTGTTTAGCTGAAACCCCAGATCTGGCCATGTCACACTTACAAATGGCCACGAAGTTCGCTGCGCGCAGAATATAGATTCTGCGCGCATCTTAAGGCGGCATGAACGGCATCGGTTCATCTTCCTCCTCAATGCGATCATCCCAAATCATTCCAGAATTTCCTCCACCCTTATTCAACCTCATGAGGCCAATACTCTTCATGAAACCATTCTCCATCATCACATAGAAGAAGAGAGTGGTTGAAGAGATCTAAAATCTAGAACACAAGTCCTAGCATGGCCAAACCTAGAAGACTTCTTCTCTCCATCAAGACTCTTTTGAGCCGATGTCTCTCCTAGGAAAATAACTATAGATCTAGCACCAAGGGAGAGGGTAGGAAACTCACATTGGCTCCAGCGGTACCACCATTTCCGGCCATGGATCTCGTAGTTCTCCTTGGCGGCATCTTCTCTTTCACGGCGATGGCGGATCTCCTCCGGTATAACTTGCTCCAGCAGTTTTTCCTCTCACCAGGAGTTCTCACAGGAATTAGGCGATGAAATGAGCAATAAAACGGCTAGGGTTTTATCTCTCCCTTATATATAAAATGTGACACGGGTAGGGGCACGGCCGTGTCCTTACCCGTGTCCTGCCTGGCGAAGCGGCAACGACAGTTTCCATGTCAGTTCAATATTTGACACGGCCGTATTCCTGGCCATGTCCTTGGCCGTGTCCTTCTCGGGTTGCATCTCGACGATCCATCAAAATCGTCGACTGGAGCACACGGGTAGGGACACGCCCGTGTCTCTACCCGTGTCATGTTCATTCGTCGAAGTCGACGCGCAGTTCGTCGATCTCGACACCTTTCATCGAGTGGAACTCGACACACACGGGTAGGGACACGCCCGTGTCACTACCCGTGTCACCTGATGTCGACACAGCTCGTCAGTCTCGACACGTCCTGTCGAGTGTAACTCGGCACACACGGGTAGTGACACGCCCGTGTCGCTACCCGTGTCACGGGTAGGGACACGCCTGTATCGCTACCCGTATCGCTACCCGTGTCACTACCCGTGTCTCTACCCGTGTCACTACCCGTGTCTCTACCCGTATCACTACCCGTGTCACTACCCGTGTTTCTCTGCACTGATTTCTCCACTTCTCCACAAGTGCAGTGCAATTCCCTGCACTTCTCAGGACTCGAGTCAACCCTCCTGACTCAAAAACACACACGAGGGGCCTAGAGCGATTTGGGACGTTACAAATCCTATAAACAAAATAAAAGATTTCGTCCCCGAAATCAGGCTTAGGCTGAGGGGAGAAATGCATAACAGGAAATTTAACATATGCTTTTAAATAAGATTACCTTGAGCAATCAACTCCGGGTAGCGTTGCTGCATCAAATCCATTGGCTCCCACGTGTACTCCTCTTTCCCATGATTCGACCATAGCACCTTCACCAAGGGTACACTTTTACGGAGCAAGGTTATTGTCTCGATGTCAACAATCCGCACCGGCTCTAGTCGCACAGACCTATCTGATGCCACTGCACCATCAGTAGTGGGAATATACTGGTCGGGCCGCAACAGTGCTTTTCGAAGCGACGACATATGGAACACGTCGTGGAGATTTTCTAGTTCTGGTGGTAACTCCAACCGATAGGCCAACGGGCCGATCCTTTCTAGTATAGTATAAGGCCCAACATACCTTGAGCTGAGCTTTTTCACCCCACGTACCCGCGACACACCATGCATCGGCCGAATCTTGAGAAACACTTTTTCGCCCACTTGGAACTCCACCATCCGGTGCTTTTTATTGTAATATTTCGCCTGTCGACTTTGAGCCTCCAACATGCGATCCCGTATCAATCTGATCGCCGCATCAGTATCGTCTATGTATTCGTTTCCCAATGCCTTCGGATCTTCATCTTGCACCCAAGACAAGGGAGTCATGCACCTTCTTCCGTAAAGGGCTTCATGGGGCGCCATGCCGATGCTCGCCTGATGGCTATTATTATAGGAGAACTCCACTAGTGGTAAGAGCCTTTCCCATGGCTCTCCTCTGTCCAGCACACATAACCTCAATAAATCTTTCAGTGTCCTGATGGTCCTTTCAGACTGCCCGTCCGTCTGTGGGTGGAATGCAGTACTAAAGGTTAGGCGTGAGCCCAAATACGCATGTACCGCCTTCCACTCATTGGATGTAAACCGACCATCCCGATCCGAAACAATTGTCTTGGGCACGCCATGATACCGTACAAATTGCTCCACAAAAAGGCGTACCAAAACATCCACGTGTGCTTCCTTCTTCATTGGAATGAACTGGGCCACCTTTGTCAGTCGATCAACAATAACCCACACTGAATCATTCCCGGAGCGGGAACGAGGTAACCCATGAACAAAGTCCATGGAGATATCCTCGAACTTCCATTCAGGGATGGGCAGCGACTACAACAAACCACCGGGACTCCTGCATTCAGCCTTCACTCTTTGACATGCTTCACAATGAGTGACATAATACCGGACATCCTTCTTCATTCCCGGCCAACACATGGTCTTTCACAATCCGGCGTACATCTTATCAATACCCGGGTGCACTGAATATTGAGAGGAATGTGCCTCTCTCAAGATATCCTCCCGAATTTTGCCGCCCTTGGGAATATAGAGTCGGCCACAAAAATAAACGAGGCCGTCTTTTAGTGTGTACTCATCGGTGGTCCCATCTTCAATTGCCTTGATTGCCGGGGCCAAGGCCGCATCCATTCCTTGCTCCACCCGAATCCGGTCTAGAATATCACAAACTATGCTCATGTTGGCCAAATACTCCGCATACTCTGCCGAAGGAGCCTTGAATACTAGAGTAATTTCCATCTCCTCGATCATCCGAGCCAACTCCATACTCATCAACCGAGACTCTGGGCTAGAGCCTGGCGCTTTTCTACTCAAGGAATCAGCTACCGAGTTCGCTTTCCCGGGGTGGTAGTTCATGGTGAACTCATAGTCGCATAGAAATTCCAACCACCATCGTTGTCTCAGGTTCAACTCCTTCTGAGTGTGGACATACTTCAAGTTTTTATGATCGGAAAAGATCTCGCAGTGGACTCCATATAAATAATGCCTCCAGACCTTCAAAGCGAACACCACTGCTCCCAACTCCAAATCATGAACCGGGTAATTGATTTCATGTTTCTTTAACTGCCTTGAAGCATAAGCGATCACATGCCCGTGCTGCATCAATACCGCTCCCATCCCTTGATATGACGTGTCTGTATAAACCTGAAATCCTTCCTTCTCTGACGGAAGTGCAAGGATGGGGGCGGAGGTAAGCCTATCCTTCAACTCTTGAAATGCTGATTCACATTGAGGTGTCCACTCAAACGACACACCCTTCTTTGTCAAGGAGGTAAGAGGAAGGGCAATCTTGGAAAATCCTTTCACGAACTTGCGGTAGTACCCAGCAAGTCCAAGAAAGCTTCGTACATCGGCCGCTGACTTCAAGGGTGACCACTCCTTCACGGCTCGCACCTTTGCTGGATCCACCACTAATCCTGCTCCACTGATCACATGCCCCAAGAAGGCAACCTCCTTAAGCCAGAATTCACACTTGCTAAACTTGGCATACAAGGCGTGCTCCTTCAATTTCTTCAAAACCAAGGTCAGGTGCGCGACATGCTCCTCCTCCGTCTTTGAGTAGACCAAGATGTCTTCGATGAAAACAATGATAAAGATGTCCAAATACGGTTCAAACACCTTGTTCATCAAGCTCATGAAGGCCGAAGGGGCATTTGTGAGCCCAAACGGCATTACCGTGAACTCATACAAACCATATCTCGAACTGAAGGCTGTTTTCTGAATGTCCCCTTCTTGTATCCTCAACTGATAGTATCCAGAGCGCAAATACAGTTTAGAGAACCAATGTGCTCCCACTAATTGGTCGAACAACTCGTCGATCCGAGGTAGCGGATAAGTGTTCCGCACCGTCAGCCGATTGAGTTCCCGATAATCTATGCATAATCGCAGGGTTCCATCCTTCTTCTTCACGAACAGTACAGGGGCTCCCCAGGGTGATGAACTAGGGCGAATGAACCCTGACTCCACCAGTTCTTGCAATTGAACTCTAAACTCCGCGAGTTCTTTCGGGGCCATTCTGTACGGAGCCTTGGATACAGGCTTGGCACTTGGTACTAGATTAATCTGGAAATCAACCTCTCTATGCGGGGGCAATCCTGGCAGCTTCTCAGGAAATACCTCGTGAAAATCCCGCACTACCCGTACATCCTTTAATTCCAATGCTGCTTCCTTCAACTCGAACCAGATCATGAAGACCTCATCCCCCTTCATATGAGCCTTTACAGCCTGAACAGAAGATAATATCATATGCGGCGCGAAGCCAATACCTTGGAAGATGACGTCAGAGTCTCCATGTCTCAAATAGATCCGCTTCTCCGCACAGTCGATCCTCGCAAAGTGCCAGTTCAGCCATGCCATGCCCAAAATGATGTCGAACTCCGGCATTCTCAGAACCGTGGCCAGTGTATCAAAGGCCTTCCCATCAATAAATAACTCCAACTCGCACTTGGCGGTCGCGATCATCTCCGAGCCGTCCGGAAGGCGTACGCGTCGGGCTATGCCAGTGAAGTACTGTACACCCTCCACGTCTTTTATGAAATCCTCGGACACAAAGGAGTGTGAGGCACCGGTATCGAACAGCGCATAGACCGTCTTCCCGCCAATAATCACGGTGCCAAAGTACCAACAACCAAAACTTATTGCTAGTGTCTAGTAAGTTCTAATCAATTCAAGTTAGAGCATGCAAATATGTAAATTAATTAAATCATACCTGCAATCACATCTTGGGGGTTCCATTCTTGCGCCATGTCAAGCGCGTACACTTGATCCCTAGCAGGGCCGGGGTTACCTCTTGGCGGTCCTCGTCCTCGACCACGCATATATCCCCGCCCTCGAGGAGCTGCTGGAGGGAGAACTGGAGGGAGAGAAGGAGGGACGTTCCCAAATAACTGCGGGCAGAAACGCCGGATGTGGCCCGGCTGGTTGCAGTCGAAGCACACCAGACCACGACGCCCTTCAGGTTGTTGAAATTGCTGAGGCTGTGGGGGTGGAGGCAACGCAGGCGACTGCGGAACTGGATGCTCCACCCTATAGTTTCGGTGGACATGCCCTCCACCTCTTTGATAACCTATTCCTCCTCTGAAGTCCCGCCTCCTTCTATTGCTTGGGCCGGCTTCCATCACGTCCTCCGCAGGCCTCTTACTACATCCCAGGTGGTCCGCCTCCAATCTTTTCGCCATATCAATGATCTCCGCCAAACTACCATCCGCTATAAACAAAAGGGACTACCTTAGGGGATCTCGCAGCCCTTTGTAGAAGCGCTTGGCATAACCTCTGTCATCCAACTCGTAAGAATCCGCAAACCTTGCGAGATGCTGGAATTCCCGCTGGTATTCCGTAACCGACTTTGATCCCTGCTTTAATAGAAGAAACCTCTGCTCAAGCTCATCTCGGGCCGATGTAGGGATAAAGTGCTCCAAGAAAACACCTGAGAATTCACTCCAACTTATCTTTGTGTAGATCCGGCCTTGGAAGGTAGAGCCCATGAGGGACTTCCACCACCTCTTCGTATGTAAGTCCAAGACGGACACTGCCAACGTCACTGCCATGTTGGCCGGGCAACGGATACCAGCCAACAACTCCTGTACCGTGTCTAGCCATTCCTCTGTACGTACGGCTGACTCCGTCCCAAGGTAGACTGGAGGGGAGAGAGCCCGGAAGGTGCTCAGCCAGTTGGAGCTCGGGGCCTGTTGTTGCACTGGAGCCTGTTGTGCCTTAAAGCATCAAGAATGGCGGTGAGCGTCTGCCCCAACTCAGACTGTTGGAACTGAGTGGGTATGGGAGGGGTAGGAGTACCCCCCATCGGCTCAACATGCAGTGGAACCTACACGTACACGACAAATTTGTGGTCAGGTTGGCTAAACTCAAGGTCAAAGTTGGACAAACTTAATGTGAATTACGTAAGGGCACACCACTGCTTCCGCTAAGTCAGTATGTCCCCAAACTGACTAACCAAACGGGGTGGCACCATTGTTGAATGACTTCCTTAGTTGAGGATCGTGGCAAACTGATACCATTTGTAAGACCCCTTCTCCCCGGATTCCAAAACACGGCACGAAGGGGGAGTCTTATGCCCGGAACAGCCGTCTTGCAGTAGCATTAGCACACGGGCTAACCTGTACCACAAGACGCCTATTCCGTCGGCTACAACAATATCATGCCAACCCAACCAAATAAATAAGCAAGAGAAGTCAAAATCCACACTAAATATATAATGTCCAAAACATCAATAATGAGAAGCTAAACATGCTTTTACAAAATATCAGAGTACATCTAATCATTGCCCAAACGGGCTACATCAGAGTAATCAAAATACTAACATCAGTAACCGACGGTATCGACGGCACCGTCACATCAGGCCCCGTCGTCCTGGCCTGACTATCCTGCTGCGTAGTCTGTGGCTGCTCTACCTGCAGCGTGACCTCCTAAAAAGGAAGACGTAGCAACCGTTAGTCGAAACGACTAAGTGGTTTCACATCCGCTCCCCCGGCGACTCCTCGGCACCGGGCGGAGAAAAGGAACAAGAGTATAGTATACAACAAGTATGCAAGTAAAGGAGTATAAGCAGTTGGCAAGGTACATGAATATAATGTATAATCTAGCAGTTCTACAAGCTAACATCATATAACAACAAGTGTAAGGAAATCTACAACAAGAAAGTAACTTAACTTATAGGAATGCCCATACAAACTTATAAGTTAAGGATCGATTTACATAAAGTAACTCATCGTATAGGAGTGCCCATACAAACTTATACGATGAGGATCTTGTTGTGCAATGTTATGAAATGCTATGAATGTTATGCAATGACTCACCCATGCAATTGCTATGTCGACACAGACTATAGTTCCCACTTTTCGAGCAGGTAGCTAACCTCTCAGGCATCAGCCGCCGTGGCCAGGCGGTGACAGTAGAACGGGCACTTCTACTACTAGGAGTGTATCACACTACTTCACCTAGGCCTCCGTACGCCTCAACGCTAAGAACACAATAGCGGAGCCCATGCGTACTATGGCCCAGTGGGGTCTTGGGTAGATGTGCACCAAGAACACAGCCCGAACTGGCCTTGTGTGACCTGGAAGGGGCCTCGGAAGAAAGCACGAGGACACAGCCCAACCGTTCACATGTCCGGAGGGGCCTCGGGACGTGAACACCGAGGACACAGCCCAAACCGACCAAGTCTAACTGCCAACTCCCGTCGGTGTGATGACTGGCGAGCCCGTAGACCTGCCACACTATCCTTAACCCAGGATTATGACACCGTGTGTCGACTCACACCACATGCAAATACCACATCAACATATCATGGAAGGGGCCTCGGAAGTAAACACGAGGACACAGCCCAACCATACATCCACACCTTATCTCAACACAACCAAAACAAGTGACGGTCAACACCGCACTTACATCCCTTCATAATACTACCCGTAGGGAGACGACTCTCTAAGTATTGGACTACAAGACTCATTTCATTAATCAAACATGTCCATGATCATAATCTATTCATCTATATGACTTTCCAAATGATGACAATGTAATATAAACATGATGCGCATATAAAGATCTATCACACTTTTCATTTGATAATGTCATAATATAAACATGAAGTGCACAATTATCAATCTTTCAATTCCTACCAATTCAATTCGTTTAAATAATATTGTTTCTCAATTTGATAATATGAAATCCGCAACAAATGATTAATCATTCATCCAAGCCAAGTGTCTTGCATTATTAATTTCACCGAATCAAAATCCATTTTCCATTAAGCCCGGAATTTAGGTGCAGGCTGAATCTGGGCAGCAACTTCGACCGGAGATTCCCGAAGCTACAGGAATCCGGTGAAGACGTGTAACCCCACGATGGAAAGGTTTTTCCGAGGTCTACAAGTCTCTTATTCAGACCTCAACCCGAATTCGACATTATCCTATTTGAAATCGTACTTGAATTCTGTTGCATACAGAACACAGTTTCTGCATACAGGATTTATTGAACAACATTTTCGTCTAGACTTTCCCATGGCTACAGACTTCGCCAGAAGTCATTAACCATTCATTGGAAAGGTATTTTCAAGGGCTTCAACTTTCGTGTTTAGCTGAAAGCCCAGATCTGGCCATGTCATACTTAAAAATGGCCACGAAGTTCGCTGCGCGCAGAATACAGATTCTGCGCGCATCTTAAGGCAGCATGAACGGCATCGGTTCATCTTCCTCCTTAATGCAATCATCCCAAATCATTCCAGAATTTCCTCCACCCTTATTCAACCTCATGAGGCCAATACTCTTCACGAAACCATCCTCCATCATCACATAGAAGAAGAGAGTGGTTGAAGAGATCTAAAACCTAGAACACAAGTCCTAGCATGGACAAACCTAGAAGACTTCTTCTCTCCATCAAGACTCTTTTGAGCCGATGTCTCTCCTAGGAAAATAACTATAGATCTAGCACCAAGGGAGAGGGTAGGAAACTCACATTGGCTCTAGCGGTACCACCATTTACGGACCATGGATCTCGTAGTTCTCCTTAGCGGCATCTTTTCTTTCACGGCGATGGCGGATCTCCTTCGGTAGAACTTGCTCCAGCAGTTTTTCCTCTCACCAGGAGTTCTCACAGGAATTAGGCGATGAAATGAGCAATAAAACGGCTAGGGTTTTATCTCTCCCTTATATATAAAATGTGACACGGGTAGGGACACGGTCGTGTCCTTACCCGTGTCCTGCCTGGCGAAGCGGCAATGACAGTTTCCATGTCGGTTCAATATTTGACACGGTCGTGTTCCTAGCCGTGTCCTTGGTCGTGTCCTTCTCGGGTTGCATCTCGACGATCCATCAAAATCGTCGACTGGAGCACACGGGTAGGGACATGCCCGTGTCTCTACCCGTGTCATGTTCATTCGTCAAAGTCGACGCGCAGTTCGTCGATCTCGACACCTTTCGTCGAGTGGAACTCGACACACACGGGTAGGGACACGCCCGTGTCACTACCCGTGTCACCTGATGTCGACACAGCTCCTCAGTCTCGACACGGCCTGTCGAGTGTAACTCGGCACACACGGGTAGTGACACGTCTGTATCGCTACCCGTGTCACGGGTAGGGACACACACGTGTCGCTACCCGTGTCGCTACCTGTGTCACTACCCGTGTCTCTACCCGTGTCACTACCCGTGTCTCTACCCGTGTCACTACCCGTGTCACTACCCGTGTCTCTCTGCACTGATTTTTCCACTTCTCCACAAGTGCAGTCCAATTCCCTGCACTTCTCAGGACTCAAGTCAACCCTCCTGACTCAAAAAACACACACGAGGGGCCTAGAGCGATTCAGGACGTTACACATAGAGGCTGGTAGGATCTTGTTAAGTGACACATCTCTCCCAGAATACTTCTGGGCTGAGGCAATAAATATTGTATACCATGTCCTTAACTGGGCTTCCATCACCAAAAGCCACAAGAAGAGTCTCATGAGATCTTGAAAGGCAGAAAACCAAACTTATCCTACTTTAGGATTTTTGGTAGCAAGTGTTATGTATTGAATAGTGGAAAGTCCTATGTGACTAAGTTTGTTGTCAAGTCCTATGAAGGGATATTCGTTAGGTACAACAACCATAGTAGGGCATATAGGATCTACAACTTGACAAGTCAAGTTGTAAAAGAGTTTTTTCATGTTGTCTTTGTTCAATCAAACATGATTAACAGTGAGCTGCCTAGCTCCCTTTTAGTTCTGCAGGCATATAGAAGGTGATGGACAAGCTTACCATCAAGGAAGTTGATCCAGAAGTCTAGGATAAGGATAAGAATGTGTGTTGTCCAGAGGATACACAAGACACAGAAGTGGTGGATGAAGTTCAGCCAAATGGAGCCACTGATGATCAAGGAGGTGAAGCAAGGTTAACTCCAACTGTAAGGAATCTGAGGGATCACCTAGTATACCAGATCATTGGTGATGCAAGCCAAGGAGTGATGACAAGGAGCAGAAATCTAAATACAGTCTTATACTCAAGCTTTTTGTCACTAGAAGAGCCCAAGAAGTTTGAAGAGGCAATCAAAGACAAATTTTGTATTGGAGCAATGCAGGAAGAATTGAACCAGTTCAAGAGATGTAAAGTTTGGAAGATGGTTCCAAGACCTAAGGGACATAATGTCATAGGAACTAAATGGATCTATAAGAACAAGTGTAACACCTCCACTATAATGACCATATGATATGGGTCCGGCCGGGGCCCCACAACATACAGACGCTACAGCTTAAGCATTATAAGATGATATAAACTACCCAACTCAAAACTCAGACTAATCACAACAGAAAATAAAAGAACAATACAAGAAGTTACCCACTAACATATGAGTATCAACACGGCCTTAAGGCCTTACAACAAATAAGAGTCCAAGCCTCAAACAATAACTTTAACCGTCAGCATGCATAAGCACTCCTAGGCTAGCTCGGCATTCAAGCAGGATACATAGTGCATCAAGCATAAAATTCCATAAGACAGAACTATCACAAAACATGAAACACTTCATGAGGCTTAGGCCCTTTTGGCCGGCGAACTAGCACCTGCTTGCGATACTTGCCCTGTAAATATTGGTTGTAATGTGGGTCAGCAAAGGCTAACCTCAACTGTGTAACCAACACATATCCTCTCGACCATCCTAGCGGACCCCGGGGCACTCCATCACCCTAAAGGCCAGCACTTCGTATACAAATATACAAGTACAATGAAAGTAGTAAAATAGGTTCGGATGTCTCATATAACAAACATATTTCTATGTTGAGCATGAAATAAAAGGGGCCTACAATACAGCACGTATGCATACCTAGGCTTCTGAAAGACTTGATTTCCTGACACCTAGAGGGGGGTGAATAGGTTCTAATTTTTCCTTCAAAATTTTAGGCAAATAACAAATTTTAACTCAGCATAAAAACAATGTAAACCACGGAATAATGAACACAGCACAGCATACACCAGATTTATAGTGGTTCCCCAAGGTCTGGGTACATCCACTTTCCCCCTTCTCCTATCTAACAGTGTACTAGATTCGGCCTAACTTCCTTCTTTCTTCTCAGATCCGCAAATCTTACAGCTCAGAACCAAGAATGGTTCCTACAACTCAGACTTATACAAGTCCTACCTTAGATTCTTCCCCAAGAATCCTACCTCAGGCCTCAGCCCTACCTCAGCCTATGTAACTAGGCTTATAACTCAGAGTGAAACCCACTCCTACAACTCAGGAAAAAGCCCTACCTCAGCCTTTATAATTACAGGCTTACAACTCAGATCTTACAACAGATCCTACCAGAAATTGTTTGATTAAGAGATACAGAAATTTCACCAGATGAATCTCTTCACTGGTGTGCTTCTTGATCAGTTCTTGAATAGTCTGATCTTCAGATCCAACCTGACTTAGCCGTTTCAAAGCTTCTTGATAGAACAAAATAAGGTTGATCTTCACTTGATGTAGAAGTTAATCTTCAGATAGCTTCCTCCTTGAATTCAGAATGTGATCTGAATCTTCCTTGCAGACTGATCTGAATCTGCCTTCATAAGGGTTTCCCATTTTCTTATTGTAGAAAACTCTCTCTGAAGGATTCACTTCTTAGTGTTGTATGTTCTCTTTTTCCTTACTACTGTCCCCTTTTTTATGTTATATCGAACCAGTCCTTTATATAGAGTTTCCTCCTGATTACCGGCTGATCCGGTTTGTAACAGTCTTCTGACAGTTCTGACAAAGGTGTCAGACCGGTTGGTTATGTCAGCTGATTCTTCAAAGACTTTCCAACTCAGCATGAACCACTCAGCAAACTGCTTCACATGTGTCGACACAAATGGACTAAGTGTTGACACAAATCTTGATGATGTCGACACAACAGTCCATGTGTCGACATAGTCATTCTTCTGGTACTCGACACAGCATCTGTTAAATGTGTCGACACAAGCCCTCTGTGTCGACATAATTCTTCTTTTAGTGTCAACATAGCTCCTGGGTGTCGACACAGCTTCTGCTTTCAGTGTCGACATAATTCCTAGCTCAGGTGTCGACTCAAGTCTGAGTGTCAACTCAGCTTCTTCTTTAGGTGTCGACACAATTCTTCACAAGTGTCGACACAAGTCTGGGTGTCGACACAGCTTCTTCTGTTGGTGTCGACACAATACCTGGGTGTCGACTCAACTTCTTCTTTAGGTGTCGATATGATTCTTCACAAGTGTCGACATAATTCTTCACAAGTGTCAACACTTGTACTTAGAAAATTTTCTTCCAATGCTTAAACATGCACAATGAAACTCAAACATACATCAAATACAAATTGATGTATATCATTGATTAAGATGAGGCTTCTCCAAATCTGGTACATATAAACAGTGTACCCAACAGCTTCACCAAAGGCACCCTGGAGCGTATACTTCTAACACATCATCAAACGGGTACTACCAATTTCCCCATCGGCGTCCAAGCCTCAAACACAAGGGTATTTCCAATTTCCCCCAAATGGCATTCAAGCCGCCACACGGAACACTTGTTTAGTCCCCACCCACTTGTGGGTTTCAAAACCCAGGCATGCCTACAAGCTCTGACTTCTCATGTCAGGATTCTGCCACACACAAGCCAACTGATACTAAGAACCCTTGTTAGACCCCACCCGTTCGCGACGACCCAGGCCCGGCTCCAATATCGGGACCAAGTCCACCGAAGGAGACCTAGCGGGACCCAGCTGGTATTGTCCAGGCTTTTCCAAAGCTTGGCATCCTCGCCAGTTTCACAGAAGGGGTATGTCTCATCGGGACAATCTCCACACATGACTTGGACGTTACGGGCTAGCCAGCCGACCACAGAGACAAACCACCCTTAGCACATCACATTTTCAATCATTTTCCCACCCTAATCCGCATTCATACCATACCATCCCCGCACCCCCGCATGTACTCTAATTCCCCCCCCCCCCCCCGGTCCGGTTCTGGTTACTCGTACTCACACAAAAGAGGGGGGAAAGACACATCACATACGGCATCTTGCCGCTAACAGATTTCTAACAAAATCCTTAAGGCTCGCTATACAACATCACCGAGTCAGACTAACGGTCGCGAGTACGGCTTCACCCACAATGCCTAATGCACTAACTGAGCGGACTTCTAGTGCAATTTCATGTCGGGGACAGACACAATCGACCCGGTGGCTCCTCTTGAACCATTGCAACCTGAATCCCTCTTACTTGAGAGATCTGGTGCCCAAATGCTTGAAAGAAAGCAAAAAAAACAACATGGATGCCATGCACGCATCCTAAAGACCTATAGGAGAAGTGTCGTTACCTTATGATTCCTCTTCCTATCCATGAAGCCATGTTTTGCATGGATAAGAACTTGCACCTCAAAGTCCTCTCCACGGATCTGGTCTCAGAATGACAATTGGAGTTTAGAAGCTCCGTCAATGGTGGGGAAAGAGCTCCTTCTTCCTCCTCCAACTCTAACCTAAACCCTAACCTTCACTCCAAAAGGGAAGAAAATGAATGGAAAGGGCTCTCAGTCCTACTTATGGCGCTTGGACGAAATGTTTTGAGCATTAGGATAAACTTCTAAGAGCAATCAAATGGCTAACAAGCCAAACGACAGAACTGCTTCCGTCCGCTATCGTCAGGCGGTAGTTACCTACCGCTGGGTGGTAGCTTCCCGAGCCCCAGGATAGAAAATAATGTCGCGCTAACATTGGTGGTAAGGTTAATGCCGCACGGCAGCATCTTTCTCGAGAGCTCAATGCTTTCTCGAGAACTTAACTCTTTCTTATTGCCTATTCAACGCTTTCTCAAGAACTAATGATGCATGGTAAGGCTAACTATGTGTGGTAGCACCTTTCTTGAGAACTAGATGCTTTCTCGAGAACTCCTGAGCTACCGCTGCGTGGTAACTAACTACCGCCGAGCGATAACCCCCAGAGAAGCATCTCCCACCTTAAGAAATTTAGGGCGTTACAAATCTCCCCCACTTAAATAATTTCGTCCCGAAATTAAGTGATGCAGGAAACTAAGGAATTAAATCAACCAAAAACATACTAGAAGTAAACAGTTCTGGGAAGTTCTCTCGCATTGCCTGTTCACGCTCCCAAGAGAACTTGTCTCGCCTGCAGTTGTCCCAATGCACATTCACGAGCTTAACCTCTTTGTTCTGCAACTGCCAAACTTCTGAATCCTCTATGCCGACAGGACGGACTCTTGTCCTCAAGTCATCTTCGACCGGCACCACTTCCGACTCAACCACAACGCTCGTCTCCAGCAAGGCTTTCCTCAAAGCTGAGACATGGAAGACATCATGTAATCCTCTCAATTCTGTGGACAACGCCAACCGGTAAGCTGCTTCTCCAATACGTTCCATAACTTCGAACGGCCCCAAAAACCTCGCACTCAGCTTCTTGAGTCGGCAAATACGAGAAACGCCTTTGAATGGCTTAATCTTTAGATTGACCCAGTTGCCTACCATGAACTCCACATTCCTATGGCGAGCATTAAAGTACATCGCTTGTTGATCCTGAGCAACCTTCATGCACTCCTAAATTGTTCGCACCAACTCATAAGCATCAGCCACCACCTCTTTTCCCAAAAGTTTGGTGTCTCCCACCTTTGTGCAAGACATCGGTATTCGACACCGCCTTCCATATAAAGCTTTGTATGGCGCTATATTTATACTTGCTTGGTAACTATTGTTATAGGAAAACTCCACCATGAAGAGGTGATCTTCCCACTTCTTTCCAAAATCGAGGGTACACATCCTCAGTATATCCTCCATTGTATGATTCGTTCTTTCTATTTGTCCATCGGTTTGAGGATGGAACGTTGTACTGAACTTGAGCTTCGTGCCCAGACTCTTCTGTACCAACCTACAATCTTTGGACATGAATCGTCCATCGCGATCACTAACGATACTCTTAGGAATCTCATGCAACCGCACAATGTTATCAACATACAACTCTACCAACTTCTCCACGTTGTCCTCTTTCCGATTTGGGATGAAATGAGCCACCTTGGTCAAGCGATCCACGATCACCCAAATCGCGTCATTACCCTGCTGCGATCAAGGTAAACCATGCACAAAGTCCATGGAGATGTCATCAAATTTCCACTCGGGGATAGGAAGCGGCTTCAGAAACCCGCCCGGCTTCTGACACTCAGGCCTAACTAAGGTACAAGTTTGACATCGACTCGCGTACAATGTAATATCCTGCTTTAAACCAGGCCACCAAAAGGATTTCTTCATATCCAAGTACATCTTTGTACTACCCCGATGAATGGAGTACTTCGTGAAATGAGCCTCAAACATTAACTCCACACAGAGCTTGTCGAACTGTGGTATGCTTATCCTTCCATCCTTCCTTAAGATCCCATCAATCATCTCTCAGGCACCACTCTTGGCTTTTTTGAGCCTCCACCACAAATGGTTGAAACTCTGCATCCACACTGGTCGTTTCCTGAATACAATCGGACAAATCATTCTGTAACTCTATCCAGTTCAATCGAGCCATGCTAGACTCGCATCTTGCTAGACAAATGATGTAGAGGGACTCAAAGTCCTGCACCAACTGCTCATCATGAGCTTCAATCCAATTCCCTTGTCTAGAGAATTTTCTACTCAAGGCATCCGCCACCACGTTGGCTTTGCCTGGCGTATATTGTATTGCCACGTCATAGTCCCCAAGGAACTAAACCCATCTTGTGTTGCCGCATGTTCAAATCCTTGAATACAGATGGCACGTTCGTCAGCCCGAATGGCATCACCGAGAACTCAAAGTGACCATACCTCGTACCAAACATTGTCTTGGGTATATCCTCATCTCGTATCCGTAACTGGTAGTATTCGGACTTTAAGTCCAACTTAGAGTATACCACTGACCCTACTAACTGGTCAAACAGGTCATCTATCAATGGAATCAGATACTTATTCTTGACGGTCAGTTTATTCAATTCTCGATAGTGTATGTACAGCCGCATACTACCATCTTTCTTCTTAACAAACAACACTGGCGCACTCCAAGGAGATGAGTTAGGTCTAATTACCCTGCTCCAACAGTTCCTGCAACTGTACCTTGAGCACGGCTAACTCCTTCGATGCCATCATAAAAGGAGGATGTGACACTGGCCTAGCTTCTAGCACTAACTCAATCGAGAAATCGATCTCCCATCGAGGAGGTGCTCCAGGTAACTCCTCAGGAAACACATATTCGAACTCTGCCACTACCGGCACTTCTCCTACTAATATTTCAGAATGCTGAACTTCTAGCAATACTACGAAAGCTAGTCCTCTGTGGTTAACTACCCGCACCAACTGCATGGCTGAAATAAGGGAACAGGACACTTCATTAAGGCCCTCAAATATAACTTCTGCCTTTCCCTCGCTTCTTAGAGTCACTACCTTTTGTTGAAACCAAAAATGACCTCTGTGGAGTTTGGGGTCCCAAAAGAGAGGTGACCGCGCACCTACTACCCTCAAGCGAACGATCTAGGCACAAGATTAGGAACACAAGGGACAGACCCAAGGTCTCAGCGTGGAGGACCCACCGCATACCCGGAAGACTAACAAACTCTTCCCCTCCCAAGCCAAAGACTGAGCTAAGACACCTTCGGAGGGCACTCTCGGCCGACCGGAATATCTAAGGAGAATCTCGAGATCAACTCTCTCTCCTATCAAGATGTGTCTCCTTGGGTCTACACAAAATGCTCCTCACCTGCCCTATTGATGGCACAAACTCGCCGAGCAATTCCACGACACGCTGCCCAAATTGGGCCACTAACAGCATAACTCCGCTGTCCTAAAAGGCTGTCAACAGGCCATCAGGGGCTTCCCGACAACTATACCTCGGGGCCCCCACGGGGCGAGCGGTTCACGAGAACACCGCCCGCCTAATACGAAGAAGAAAGCTACACATACACAGAGCATCACAGATATTATAAAATATTACAGGAATATGAATTCCATACTTCGGCACGCTGGCCGGCAATATAAGCAAAAATAGGCCTTCGAGGGCCAGCACAGGCTTGGGCTTAAGCCCACTACTCCCCACTTGGTACTGCAACACTTGTACGCCAATGTCTTGAATGGCGACAACAAGCCAAACATAGGTCGGCTAAAAGCGAAGCAAAACATTGCACTCACCCTTTTTCGGGGGTTGCAGTGCGTATTCCCTGCAAATGGATAGTATACAACTTCCTCGGAGTCTTCTCCGGGAACCCTAGAACATCACCAATCCGGCTCACACGTCCGGATGGGATTCACACAACATGACTAAACCCGTACTCACGCTTCCGGGTGCTAATGAAGTTAATTGCAGGTACGTACACGTCAACCCGTCGGAGAGCTCCCTTCCCCCACCCGTTGGTGGAGAGGGGCTTCCATGCAAATATGTAAACTGAGGGCTTCAGCTGCCCAAGTAGAAACATCGTTACTCTTGACGCGTGTTTTTTGTCGGCGGTGTCGGGCCTTGCTAAAGAAATAACTTCCCATCCTCATCCTTGATGGATGAGTCTTTGCTGGGAGAGATGGAATCATCCCACTCTCTCTTGGTAGCTGGTTCGAGCTCTAGGCGGCTCCAGGAGAGAAGCTCCCGGCCTGCCTTGCTATAGGCAGCGCCGGGAGAGGAGCTCCCGGCCGGCCTTGCTGTAGGCGGCGCCGGGAGAGGAGCTCCCGGCCAGCCTTGCTGTAGGCGGCGTCGGGAGAGGAGCTCCCGGCCGGCCTTGTCGTAGGCGGCGTCGGGAGAGGGGCTCCCGGCCAACCTTGTTGTAGGCGGCGCCGGGAGAGGAGCTCTCGGCCGGCCTTACTGTAGACAGCATCGGGAGAGGAGCTCCTGGTCTGCCTTGTTGTAGGCGGCGCCAGGAGAGGAGCTCCCGGCCGGGCTTGCTGTAGGCCGCGCCAGGAGAGGAGCTCCCGGCCGGCCTTGCTGTAGGCGGCGCCGGGAGAGGAGCTCCCGGCCGGGCTTGCTTTGCCCTAGGTGGCGGCGACGAGGAGAGGGGGAGGGGCTAGGCCAGCTCATGCTCCTGGCGGCTGCGATAAAGAAGAGCGAAGCTCGGGCTACACTTGCCGGCGATGGCCTGGACAGAGGGTGGAAATGGGGGCTCGAGCTGCACTCCTAGCGGCAGCCTGGACGGGAAGAGGTGGAGTGAGCCGGGCTGCACTCCTCCTCGCGGCGGCGACCTGGACAGGAAGAGGATCAGGGGGGCAAGGTTGTGCTGCTCCAGGCCGAGGGAGAGAGGGAGGGGGCGGTTGTGCTGATCCAGGCCGAGAGAGAGAGGGAGGGGGCGGGCGGCTCCTTGCTGAGGCGGCGGCCGGAGAGAGAGAGAGAGAGAGAAGACGGGCGGCTGTGCTGCTCCAGGCCGAGAGAGAGAGGGAGGCGGCAGGCGGCTTCTTGCTGAGGCGGCGGCCGGAGAGAGAGAGAGAGGGAGACGGGCGGCTGTGCTGCTCCAGGCCGAACCCTAGCGGGGGAGAGAAGAAAATGCTCGATGCCCCCTGTTGCTTTTCTCCTTTTCTCTTTTATTTCCCCCCTGCCCGTACCCATGCCCCCTCTCTTCCTCCATGCTGATCTCTCTAAATCTATAATATATATAATATAATATATATATTATAAAACTAAACATATATATTTATATATTAAAAGTCCATGCATATAAAACCTTCGCATGCACGCACGAGCACCAGCACGTCTTCGAACGGGGCGGCACCACATTGTCTCTCATAGCACGCCCCAAGTACGCCACTTGGGGAGGATCCCGCTTGGCCGGATATGGGGTTGTACACCTTTGACAAACAGTCAATACTGGTACGTTGCTCTGCATGCCAGTCCATCCCCAATATCACATCAAATTCGGCCAACAGTAGAACCACTGCTACCAATCCAAAATCAACTTCGCCTAGACTCCAATCAATGCGCCCTCTCGTCCCGGTGGTCATGAAGGACCCATTGGGCATGTGCACCCCAAGCTCTGCGGGATTATCTCAGATTCTCCTGCAATCCATGATAAAAGAGGTTGTCCCTCTCCTCATCGTCTACCATGGTCGTTCCAGCATATCGAACCAAACGAGTGAACTCCTGGACGTACTCATCCACTGTCTTATTCCACTGCACTAAGTACAGAAATTGTCTTTGAAGAGCTAACCTCATCGACGAAGGGATATACTTATTCAAGAGAGCATTCTCAAACTCTTCTATGGATGGGGTGCGTTCAGGAAGCTAGCAAACACTATGCTCCCCCACCATAGCTTAGCGTCACCTTCCAGCATGAACTTCGCAAACTCAGACTGATCTTCGCTGGCATCTCTGCTGCCCTTAACAGTTCATAAATTCTCGCCCACCAGTCCTCTGCATCGGTCGGCATGCCGACTCCCTTAAACGTTGGAGGGTGAAATCTTAAGAAATACTTCATCTGTCAATCTCCCTGCCCGACAACCACTCTTTCCGCCAAAGGCTCTGCCTATCTGGCTCCTCTGCCCTGCGTGGTCGGTGTCGCATCTAAGGTAACAGGAGTCGTTTCCTGCGCGACAGGGGTCATAACTTGTGCCGCCACTGCGGCTTGGGCCGTTACCATTGCTTCTGCAAGCATGCGACAGAAATTGGCTGGGGTTACCCCCATGCCCATCGGACTTGGAGCAGTAGCACTGCTCACCGAAGGCTCCTCTCGTGACCTCAACATCCCTGCCTCGTCGCTTGTACCCTTAACAAAGACAAGGTAAAACAAGAATCAGCATCTCTCGCGAAACTTAGACACAAAGACACTCACGGTCCCGCAATACTCCTATCTGGAAAACTTCTTAACGTGATCAGATTTTGACATTCGACCACAAAATCTTACATTGGACACCAACCTCCCTCTGATACCAAATTGTAACACCTCCCCTATAATGACCATATAATATGGGTCCGGCCGGGGCCCCGCAACATACAGACGCCACAGCTTAAGCATTATAAGATTATATAAACTACCCAATTCAAAACTCAGACTAATCACAGCGGAAAACAAAAGAACAAGACTAGAAGTTATCCACTAACATATGAGTATCAACATGGACTTAGGGCCTTACAACAAATAAGAGTCCAAGACTCAAACAATAACATTAATCGTCAACGTGCATAAGCACTCCTAGGCTACCTTGGCATGCAAGTCGGATACATAGTGCATCAGGCATAAAATTCCACAAGACAGAACTAACACAAAACATGAAACACTTCATGAGGCTTAGGCCCTTTTGGCCGGTGAACTAGCTCCTGCTTGTGATCCTTGCCCTGTAAAAATTGTTTGTAACATGGGTCAGCAAAGGCTTACCTCAACTGTGTAACCAACACATCTCCTCCCGGCCATCCCTAGCGGACCCTGGGGCACTCCATCACCCTGCAGGTCAGCACTTCGCATGCAAATATACAAGTACAATGAAAGTAGTAAAACAGGTTTGGATGTCTCATACAACAAACATGTTTTATGTTGAGCATGAAATAAAAGGGGTCTACAATGCAGCATGTATGCGTACCTGGGCTTCACCTGAGGCACCCTAGAGTGTATGCTTCTAACACATCATCAATCGGGTACTTCCAATTTCCCCATCGGCGTTCAAGCCACAAACACAAGGGTACTTCCAATTTCCTCCAAACGGCATTCAAGCCGCCACACGGAACACTTGTCTAGGCACCACCCACCCATGGGTTTCAAAACTCTGGTTTGCCTGTAAGCTCTGACTTCTCACGTAAGGATTCCGCCACACACAAACCAACTGATACTAAGAACCCTTGTTAGACCCCATCCGTTTGCGATGACCCAGGACCGGCTCCAATATCGGGAACAAGTCCACCGAAGGAGACCCAGCGGGACCCAACTGATTTCGTCTGGGCATGCCCAAAGCTTGGCATCCTCGTCAGTTACATAGAAGGGGCATGTCTCGTCGGGACACTCTCCACACATGACTTGCACATCACGGGCTAGCCAGCCTACCACAAAGACAAACCACCGTTAGCACATCACATTCTCAAGCCTTTTCCTACCCTAATCTGCCATTCGTACCATACCATCCCCACACCCCCGTGTGTACTCTAATTTCCACCCAGTCTGGTTCTGGTTACTCATACTCACACGAAAGAGGGGGAAAACCACATCACATACGACATCTTGCCGCTAATGGATTTCTAACAAAATCCTTAAGGCTCGCTATGCAACATCACCGAGTCGGACTAACGGTTGCGACTATGGCTTGACCCACAATGCCTAATCCACTAACGGAGCGGATTTCTAGTGTAATTTCATGTCGTGGACGGACACAATCAACCCGGTTGCTCCTCTTGAACCATGGCAACCCTAATCCCTCTCACTTGAGAGGTCCAGTGCCCAAATGCTTGAAAGAAAGTAAAAACAACATGGATTCCATACACGCATCCTAAAGACCGAGAGGAGAAGTGTCGTTACCTTACGATTCCTCTTCCTAGCCAAGAAACCTTGCTTTTCATGGATGAGAACATGCGCCTTTAAGTCCTCTCCACGGATTTGGCCTCGAAATGACGATCGGAGCTTCGAAGCTTCGTCAATGGCGGGGAAAGAGCTCCTTCTTCCTCCTCCAACTCTAACCACAACCCTAACCTTCACTCCAAAAGGGAATAAAATGAAGGGAAAGGGCTCTCAGCCATACTTATGGCACTTGGACAAAACGTCTTGAGCCCTAGGATCAACTTCTAATAGCAATCGAATGGCTAACAAGCCAAACGATGGAACTGCTTTCGTCCGCTATCATCGGGCGGTAGTTATCTACCGTCGGGCGGTAGCTTCCCAAGCCACGGGATAGAAAATAATGTCGCGCTAACGCCGGCGGTAGATAACTACCGCCCAATGAGATAAGTCAACGCACTCAACACCTTCATGCAGAAGAAAAGTTTCTAAGTACAGAAGAGTTGAGTGAAGCCAGTTCACTTAACGGCTTAGCTATTGACAGAGTTCAGAAGTAGCTAAGGCAAATGACGTTGAGTGAAGGTTAACCACTCAATGTTCTAAACGCCTAAGTTACAGAAAGTGCAAAATAAGAAAGCAGAAATGTGACTAAGTCCAGAATTATTGAGTGAAGGCCTTTCACTCAACGCCTGAGTTGATTCTGAGAAATTTTCTAAGTCCAGAATGGCTGAGGCCAGCAAAATTCAACAAAGTCAACGCATTTCAAATTCTTTGCGAGAATGATGTAGTACGCTATGAATGACATCGGCGGCCAGGGTTTGTTGTATTTTGCAGATGGAAGGTGGGAACTTATCCTTTTTAGGTTGGTCCCACAGTGCAAAGAGTCATTGATCTGTTGAATATAAAAGGGAAAGACTGGCTAAAACAAAGGAAGCAATTAGGGTTTTCTGATTTCGCATTGTGGTTGAACATCGTCTTCTTCCTCGCCATTGATGTCGAGCCTGAAGGTCTTGTTCAGTTCAGTCAACCTGAAAGCAAAAAGAAATGGCTGCTATGATTTTCATCTACGATAGCAAGGTCAGGAATGATTCCTGAAATAGAAGAGGCGGAGATTTCTCGAAGTTACTTCCAGCACAAGCAGTCCGGTTCTTAAGATCTTCTTGACTTGTTGCTGTGAAGAAGATACGGCTAAAATCTACTCAGCCTCGGAAGACAGACACAGAGATTACTCTTTGGTGTCAAATTGTTCATCAACATTTCCATTTTCTATAGGATCCAGTCTTGGATCTGAGAGTAGGATTCTAAATAGAATCTGAGTTATAAGCCTGCATTATAAAGGCTAAGGTTGGGTCATTTATTGATCTGAGTGTAGGGTTGTCCTTCCAGCCTGAGTTGTAGGGATTTTGAGCTTGAGATAGGTGATTGTTGAATCACAGAGTTGTAGGGACTTGGGCCTGAGTTGTAGGTCTTGAAGGAGACTGAGTGGTCTTGCGGGAACGTGTTGTAAGCACTTAAGGAGCCGAGTATTGGGAAGTGCCTTGTCAAGAGTTTGTCCCCACAGACAAGCAAGTTGTTGATATCTTTACTAAGCCACTAGATGAAGCAAAGTTCAACATCTTCGAGTTTGATTTGGGTATGTTGAA
This sequence comes from Platanthera guangdongensis, assembly GCA_039583875.1. Taxonomy (NCBI): domain Eukaryota; kingdom Viridiplantae; phylum Streptophyta; class Magnoliopsida; order Asparagales; family Orchidaceae; genus Platanthera; species Platanthera guangdongensis. The sequence continues at coordinate 178,082,672 of CM077152.1, read as the reverse complement.
CTAAGCATAGCTTCAGTTACTCCCTAGGATATTTTTGGTGTAGATTTTGTTCTTCTTGTAGGTAATCAAGACCTAAAGTGGAAATGGAGACAAAGTGTCTATCAGGAACATGAAGATAGAAGATGGTCCTATTAAGCGGGAGCAAGTCCAGCAGCTGTAGGAGCAAACTTAGACTTATGTAAATAGGAAGCTGGAAACTGCAATCAGCTAGGGGGAGAACATAAAAGCATTCAAGCACCTCCCTAAATATCTGAAGAAGTCAAAAGGGGGAGAGAAAGGATTGAGGATTGATCGATTTCAAGAATGGATCAAGCTCAAATATGGTAGAAAGACAGGGGGAGAAAGTTAAGGTGAGAAGAGAATGATAAAGTAGCATCAGAGGTTGATCAAGTAATCAAGTGCATTAAAGGAAATGAAGGTAATAAAGGCCTTCAAGTGGTATCACATACCTTGCAGTAATCCAGGGGGAGTAGGTAACCTTCATCTAATTTAATTGACAACAATATATTATTATTGCCTATATGGTGTGTATGTATGTCATTGACTAAGTAATCTGATCAATGGTTTTGACATCTTCAAATAGGGAGAGATGGTTGGGTCCATTGATCCCAAAGGCCCTGATTTGAAGAAGTCAAATAGGTTAATGATATACACATAGTTGTATTTGATGTGCGTGTAAGTTCAAGCATGCAGGGTAGTCCTTCTCATATTGATTGGACAGATGGACACATGACTGTGGGCTGGATGGGCAGAAAAATGCCTGAGTCCACAGGCTTTGAGTAAAGACAGTTCACTCAACGCCATAGAATAAAAAGAGTTGAATACAGCAGGACCTGCCAAAGCCTCAGCAATGGAAGATAGAAATGTGGTTAATTCCACAGGCGTTGAGTGATATCAACTCACTCAATTCCAACTAACTAATTCATCGAGTAAAGTTGCCTCAATCAGAGCCACAGAGATTCTGGCAAAGGAAAAGATTCTAAATCCAGAAGTGTTGAGTGAAGTCAACTCACTCAACGTCGTGGCGCTTCTATTATAGGCAAAGAAGATAGACAGAAAAATTTGTCTAAGTCCAGAAGCATTGATTGACGACAGCTCACTCAACGCCAAATGTGATAAGGCATTGAGACAAGTCGGGACAGTCAAAGCCTTGGAAGAAATACAGGAAAATCTTTCAAAGTACAAAAGCATTGAGTGAAGCCAGTTCACACAACACAAGTGGAAGAAAGCTTTGAGTCATATTACTGCAGTCAAAGATTAAGGAGAAATCAGATTTTAACTAAATACAGAAGCATTGAGTGAAGCCAGTTCACTCAACGCCTAGTCAAATGTTAAGTCCGAAGGAAGATGGCGTTGAGAGAAGTCAACACACTCAATGCCTTCATGCAGAAGAAAAGTTTATAAGTACATAAGAGTTGAGTGAAGCCAGTTCACTCAAAGCCTCAGCTGTTGACAGAGTTCAGAAGTAGCTAAGGCAAATGGCGTTGAGTGAAGGTCAACCACTCAACGCTCTCAACGCCTAAGTTACAAAAAGTGCAAAATATTAAGCCAAGTATAAAAGCATTGAGTGAAGGCCAGTCACTCAACACCACTCAATGCCTAAGGAATCAGAAATGTGACTAAGTCCAGAATCGTTGAGTTAAGTCCTTTCACTCAACGCCTGAGTTGATTCTGAGAAATTTTCTAAGTCCAAAATGGTTGAGGCTAGCAAAATTCAACAAAGTCAACACATTTCAAATTCTTTGCGAGAATAATGTAGTATGCTATGAATGGCGTCGGAGGCCAGGGTTTGTTGTATTTTGCAGATGAAAGGTGGGAACCTATCCTTTTTTTAGGTTGGTCCCACAGTGCAAAGAGCCGTTGATCTGCTGAACATAAAAGGGAAAGACTGGCTGAAATAAAGGAAATAATTATGGTTTTCTGATTTCGCATTGTGGTTGAACATCATCTTTTTCCTCTCCATTGCTGCTGATCCTGAAGGTCTTATTCAGTTCAGTCAACCTGAAAGCAAAAAAGAAATGGCTGCTGTGATTTTCATCTACGACAGCAAGGCCACGACTGATTCCTAAAATAGAAGAGCCGAAGATTTCTGCAAGTTACTTCCAGCACAAGCATCCCGATTCTGAAGATCTTCTCGACTTGTTGCTGTGAAGAAGATAGGGCTGAAATCTGCTGAGCTTCGGAAGACAGACACAGAGATTACTCTCTGGTGTCAAACTGTTCATCAATATTTCCATTTTCTATAGGATCTAGTCTTGGACATGAGAGTAGGATTCTGAATAGAATTTGAGTTATAAGCCTGCATTACAAAGGCTAAGGTAGGGTCATTTATTGATCTGAGTGTAGGGTTGTCCTTCCAGCCTGAGTTGTAGGGCTATTGAGCTTGAGGTAGGTGATTGTTGAATCACTGAGTTGTGGGGATTTGGGCCTGAGTTGTAGGACTTGAAGGAGACTGAGTGGTCCTGCGGTAACGTGTTGTAAGCTCTTAAGGAGCCGATTATTGGGAATTGCCTTGTCTAACACACCATTAGAAAGGCAGAGAGGGACAATGGATGTACCCATAAACTGGGGAACCACTATAAAATTATTTTGTCTTCTGGTTAATGGCCTTGAAAGCTTAACTAACTAATCACCATGCACAACAAATAGGGTAGAGGTCTAGATAATTTTAAAAGAGACCTAAAACCTATTCACCCCCCCCCAGGTGTTAGCTGACCTCGAAAACAAAGTCTTTCCCTTGTCAAAGTACTTGGACATCCGTTGCTTGACTTCTTCCTATCGAATCATCGTCAGAACGTACAGCTCCTTCACTAGATCTAGGGAGAGTCGCAACTCGTCCTCGTTCTCAATCCTCCATTACTCATTGACTTCTCTTGCCCCACTATTCGTGGCGTCTGAATCTCGAATTCTATAGGAAGTACCGCCTCGCAGCCATGGGAGAGATTGAAGGGAGTCTCCCTCGTGGCTATGTTGGGCGTGGTTCTCGGAGCCCAAAGGACTGAAGGGAGTTACTCCACCCAGCTCCCCTGCAAATTCTCCACCTTCTTCTTCAACAAGTTTACAATGATCTTGCTTGCTGCCTCCACTTGTTTGTTGCTCCGAGGGTGGTGGACCGACGTGAACCTATGGTCTATCCCGAGTTGTCCACAAAAGCTGAGGAACTCTGTACTGGCAAACTGTGTCCCATTATCTGTGACAATGGCTTGAGGAAACCCATGCTGACAAATGTTCTCTCCTCATATGAAGTTGCGAATCACCTGAGAGGTCACCTTGGCCAATACCATGACCTCCAACCACTTAGAGAAATGGCCGATCATGACTAACAAGAACCTTCTCTGCTGGATGGCCTGGGGGAAGGGCCCCACGAGATCTATTCCCCAAATAGCGAAGGGTCAGGGCACAGTGATGCTTCTGAGCCTGTGAGCTGGCTGTAGTTAGAGAGGAGCAAACAACAGGCACTTCTAGCATTTCCTCGGGAACTCGGAGGCATCGCGGCCCAAGGTCGGCCAAAAATGTCCTTGCCACAATATCCTTCCTTCCAGAGTCCTCCTTCCCGAGTGGCTTCCGCACTCACCAAAATGGACTTCCTCCAAGATTCTCGGGACTTCCTCCTCAGCCATGCAACGTGCCAGAAAACCTGAGATGGTCTTCCTATACAACTTTTCATCGCGTATCAGGTAGTACGCCTACTTATACTTGAAATGTTTCTTGTCCGGAGCCTCCAGGAATTCTCTCGTGGATAAGAAAACTGTAAAGGGATCAATCCATGAGGGGCATTGGTTCACCTCCATCACCTACCCTTCCACAATAGAAGGGAGGAATAAGTCGGTTATAGTTCCTCCCGCGCGGGGTACAGACATAGCCAACTGATCCACTTGTTCACTTTCTTCTCGTGGCACATGTCGGATGGAAAATGTTTGGAACATGCCGATGATGCCCTTCACATTTTCTAGGTACAGCTGGAGAGTAGGATCCCTTACCTCGAGCTTGTCATCAATTTGATAGGACACCGCCAGGGAGTCCATTAGCACCTCCACATCATGCACCCCCAGTTCTCTTGCTAGACGTAACTCTGTGATTACCGCCTCATACTCCGCTTGATTGTTGGTGATAGGAAAATGGATGACCACCGTCTGATCTATATTCGTTCCCTAAGGACTTTTTAGTATTGCTCCCACTCCTAAGGAATGTCATCTTGAGGCATCATCCACCATCACTTTCCAAGGAACCGGACGAGTGAGCTCTTCTTCTGCCACCTTAACCACATAGTCGGCCAAGAAGTCGGCCATTGCCCGGGCCTTTATCGAGAGATGAGGGACAAAGGATATGTCAAACTCGCTTATCTCTATTGACCTTTTTACAAGCCTCCCTGAATATTACACCCCATCAAAATCATTGTGGAGGGGATGATCTGTCACCACCCTGATTGAATACGCCTGGAAGTACAGCCTAAGCCTCCTAGCCTAGACGACTAGAGCAAAAGCTAGCTTCTACAGGATCGCGTATCAAATCTCTGCCTTCCTCAGGACCCTACTCACATAATAGATTGGTAGCAGCTTCTTTCCCTCCTCTCGGATCAGGACAGAGCTCACGGCCTCGGCCCTGACTCCAAGATATAAGGATAGATCCTCCCCCTCCTTTAGTCCCTAGAGAAGCAGATCCTGAGTGAGCTGTCTCTTCAGGGCCTAGAAAGCCTTCTAGCACTACATGGATTATTCGAACTTCCGGCCTCCCCTCAACACTTTGAAGAAGGGTGAGCACTTCTCTCCTGCCATAGAGAGGAACCTGCTCAACCCCGTAAACTTCCCTGTCAAGCGCTAGACATCTTTGGCATTTTTCGGCAATTGCAACTCCATGATCTCCCTCACCTTCTCAGGATTGGGTTCCTCCCCCGCAGGAGTATGGAGATGACCCAGGAACTTTCCCTTACTCGCCCTAAAAATACACTTTAAGGGGTTCAGCCTCATCTTATACTTTTGTAAGGTGTTGAAGGTCTCTTCGAGATCTTGGATATGAGATCTCGCATCCCGACTTTTCACCATGAGGTCATCCAAGTACACCTCCAAATTCCTCCCCTTTTGCTCTTGGACGACCAGGTACATCATTCTTTAATGCGTTGCTCCTGCATTCTTCATCCCAAATGGCATCATCTCTTAATAGTATCACTCGTCTCATGTAATGAAGAAAACATACTTTATGTTTGGTGGGTCAATATTGATCTAGTGGTATTCTGAAAAGGCATCTAAAAAAATCATTAGAGAAAAACCGACCACTGAGTCAATCAACGTGTCGATTCGAGGCAGGGGATAACAATCCTTAGGACTGGCTTTATTTAAAAGTGAAAAATCAACACACATTCTCCAGCGTCCGTCTCCCTTCGTGACCATCACCACGTTGGAGACCCAGCCTTGTTACTGGATCTCCGATACAAACCCCGCCTTGAGAAGCTTACCCACCTCCTCCCAGATGGGCTTGACTATCTTGTCGATGATGGACCTCTTCTTCTGTCGGATGTGGCGAGCACCGAGATCAAGGTTGAGGTGGTGTCAAGCCACTTCTGCATCAATCCCCGGCATGTCCGCCGCGTTCCATGCAAAGATATCCACATTCTTCTATATGCATTCCAAAATCTTCTTTTGATCCTATGTGCCCAACCCCCCACTGACTCGCACCTTCTCCACCCTTCCTCCCTAGGTGAGAACTTCTAGCTCCACCACTTCTTCTACCATATCCATTCGGGGCTGCTCTTCCCACTAGCATGTTGTCCTTTCTCCTATGGCGAGGGATTCCTCCTCCTCAGCTTCCTCAACTGCCATTACATTGGCATGCTCCTTTGAAACTTCCTCTGCTCCCTCCACACGGGTGTGGATCTCTGCTTCCACCACTTCCATCTCCTCTTCTCCTCCCACAGCCTCCTGCCTGGACAACTCCTCCATCCTTCTCCTCATCTCCTCAGCTCCCTCCTGCCACAAGATGGTGTTGACCGCGGTGACGTAACATTTCCTCGCCACCTTGGGGTCTCCTCGGACCCGTACCTGGACTCCTTCGGCATTGAACTTGCAGCATTGGTGGAAGGACGAGGGTACGCAGTGGAAGGCATTGATGAGGGGCCACCTGAATATTGCATTATAACTTCTAGGTATGTCCATGATGACGAACATGTAGTTCCTGGACAGACCCCCCAAGGTGATATGGATCCCCACTCCCCCTTCCACCTCTTTTCTCTCTTCGGAGAACCCGAACAAAGATCCATCCGAGTCCAACACCCTCTTGGCCTCCACCTTCATCACGTCAAACACCTTCTTAAAAATGACATTGACGGAACTCCCATTGTCGATGAGGATCCAAAAGATAGTGAAATTTTTAATGGTGGCTTGGATTACAAGGGCATCGCAGAATGCATCCTTATGATCCAGCATATCCTTCTGAGATAAGGTGATCTTCTCATCTGGGGGCGGGGCTTGGGACGTCGAGGCAACGCTCCGACGGTACATGGTATGGATACTTGCCTTACAGGCAGCCTCTACTCCCACCCCCCCCCCCATAGATCCTTCCTCGGCCTCCCACGTCGACCGGATCCTCGCACCTCTCCTCGTCCTCCGCTCCTGGCAGAACTTCTTCTATCTACACCTCCTAATGGAGTCGTTGTTGCTTCGGGGCCTGCTCCCTTGATCCCTTTATCTCCAAAAACTCCAGGCAAGTGGTCGTCGTGTAACCTTCCTCCTAGTGGAAATTGCAGTAGGGTAGCTCCGCCCTGCCTTCTGGCCTTCTCCTCTGAATACCCATCCTCCTCCTCCCTGGGGCTATCTTCATAGCCTGGTGCTACTCGGGGAGACGGGGTCTCTGGCCTTGCCTCCAGCTCAGGGGGTTGAACCGGTCCTGCCTCCCTTGATAATTTCCCCCTCCGTGGAAACCTCTTCCTTGGCCCTGGTCGTGCCACTCCTACTTCCTCCAGCCTAGCTGGTTATTTGGCTCCTGATGACCCCATCTCGGCTATTGATGCTGCTCCCGCTACCTGGGCTCTCCCCTCCTCACCTCCTGATTCCTACCTCCTGACTCTTTCTCCTCCTCTGCGGCCCACTTGGCTAGTCTCCTAGCAAATGCTGGATTCGATACATCCCTCGACCTCCTGCTTGATAAGAAGCAGGGACTCCGACTCCTTCTTCCTCTTCTTCAAAGTTCAAAACCTCAGTAGGAACCCCTGACGCAGATCCTCAAAGTAGTATATGGAGCTGGTGGGAAGCTGATGGAACCAATCCCATGCCTTTTCCATAAAGGTTATATCGATGAGCCGACACTTGATGTAAGAATCTACCCCATACCAAGGAGATCACCCAGTCTTATGCCCAGAACCGCCACCCTACGGTGGCAATAACACATGGGTTAGTCACCGTCGCATGACGCTGATCCTGCAGGACATTACGATCATTAACATATAGGCTAATTATGAGTGTAAAAGCAATCTAAGAAATATAGCAAGTCCATATCACAGAAACATCATCACACATATATATAATGAAACTACATAGTCCAACAACGAGTACATAGAGAGTAATGGCTTATGCCTGGTACATACCAAAATGAATAAATCACTCACTCACACAATACTCTAAGTGGAAGCAAAAACTGAAATACCCATCATCTCTTGACGTTGAGCTGTGGTAGTAGTGCGTGGTATCTGCTCCTCATGTCCCGCCACCCCGTCCTGCTGGCCGTGCTGGTGCTCCATCTCCTCGAGCTCCTAAAATGATATATTCACAACCGACCGTTAGTTATAATACTAAGCCATTTTGTTCTCGCCTCACCCCTGCGACTCCTAGGCACCTTGCGGGAGGAAGAAAGCAGAGGACAACAAAGCAGAAATAAAATCATGTAATAGTGGAACTATGCTAAGAAGAGTAAGCATCTAACATATGTATCATTATAATATCAGTTGTGCATGTATAGCAAGAGTATAAAAATAGTAATGAAAGGAGCAGTAAAGTAAAAGTAGTACAAAATGGTGAACATCTACAACTATACTATCAACACAGAAATATCTTAACTTATATAAATGCCCATACAAACTTATAAGTTACGGTTTCTTGGAATATAACTTATCATATAAAAGAGCTCATACTAATTTATATGATAAGAATTTGCGGTATGTATGCCCTAAGTATATATGTATGTTATGATGTGTTAAGCATTATATGATTCATACAAGTGCAACTCACTCACACGACTCTGTGATCAAAAACCTTTAGTTCCATCTTTTTAGAGTTAGCAAAACTCTCTGGTGCCACCATTGTGGCTACGGCAACAGTGGAGCAGGCATCTCCACTCCTAGGTGGGTATACACAGTACCAGACCTAGACCTCCCATACGTCTTTGTACATGTCTTAGGTGCACTCTAGAGTCTCTGCGTACTATTTGTTGGCTATCCCACCAATCTTGTTGGTCGAGTGTGTTTTTTTGGGGATCGTCCTCCAGACAGCAGTATAAACAAGCTATTGGACTCTCACACCTCGCTAGAGTCATCGTACTGCGATCGGTATGACGACTGTCCCAGTACCGCATGACCTTCCACTGATTTGTTTCTATGCACTTGCAAGATATTTCAGCTCGATCCTCCAGCTCGCAGGACCAACCCGTCCTTATATCAAAGTCCTGAGCCTCCAGCACGTAGGACTAACACGTCCTGTGACCAAACACCCAAGCCTCTAGCTCGCAAGACTAACTCATCATGTATCCCTCCAACCCTTCACGGGTGAGATTGCAATATTGTTCATCAACCTATTAGACTATCCTTATCTAATTTTAGTTGTACTTAGTGATTTAGGGTTAATCCTGGACTTCCCAAGGTCTACCCGGTGAAAGGCTCGCAGTGGTACTAGAGAACATGATGGGCTGAATCCCAAATCCCCCTTTCCATGACACTTATTATTATTGTTGGCTACCCGTTATTAATACCCCCTCTCTCGTTGTTGTTCTTGAGTAAACCTAATGATTTCAGGTACTTTTAGGAGAACGATGAAGTTTCGTCGAACCCCGACCAAGCTATTCTTTTTGGTGACTTGCACTCTAACACTTGATGCTAAGTAGTGACATACTTATGATTCTGACCAGGGTATCAAAATTTCCAATACACTTCTAATTTCAGCTATGTCACATCACCTTGAATGTCCTAACACTAAATGTCACTTTTACTAAATGCAGCCCAAGCCTAAACTTAACCCATGTGAGGTGACTTTTGATTCCTCATGCCAAAGGCCTCTAAATTTTTATCATGGGTTAACTATATGAATATTAGTGGTACTTCAGAATTCCATATTTTTTTCTAATTATTTTGGGTCATAATTTAAATTATTTAATTATGTGATATAAGTCACATTGAACATAAACTATCATAACCAGAGGTCCTCCAGGTCTAATTAATTTATTTGATATTTATCTTGGTTGAAATGATCAGTATACAAAATTTCCTAATTTTTCATAATGATTTGCCCCATGTTTTCTATTTATGACTAATATCACAATTTTACTCCTTTACAAATGAAGTACTAAAAAATTAGGGAACATTTCCAGACATTAATATTGAAAAGATAGAGCTCAAAATAAATTTTCACAGTTATATCTAGGGGTTTGACTTAAAATTACCCCAATTCAAAATATTTATAGAAATGTCATTATTGGTATAAATATGATAACTAATCATCCAAAAATTCCCAGAATAATTATAAAGGTTCACAATACTGAAATAAGTGTCCAGACAATTTCTCATAATTTTCCAAATATTATTAGTCATGTTCTTAATCAAAATCAAATAAGGGTATAAATGGAATTTACACCATTTTCACATGTAATAATTCCCAAAAAATTTACTAAATTTTCCCAGAGAAATGAAATAATATTTTAGTTCTTGTGACAAAGATTTAGAATTTTCCAAGTTCATATGTCCTAATTTCCTATTATGACACATAAGTGTATTAAATTTGAATTTAATTTAAACTATAGGATTTTTGTCTCCAAAAATCCTAATTTCTCTAGGGAAGGTGTATTCTATCACCATAAACTCCTAGCCAAGATTTCATTAACATGAAATGAGTCAAATAGGCTTAATTTCTCATTTTTTTTGCATTTTTGCTATAGGCACACCAAAGGGACCTCTACCTTCAACTTACAAGTTGAATCCACCAACATGAAAAGGTCCAAATGACCCTAAACTTTTACCATGGTCCTAAGATGATATTCGGATCAAGCCACCCAAATTTGGGGGAAATTGGAGTTGAAAATCTCCCTAAATTGTCCATATTTGATAAATCAAATTTTGACTAAAACTGTAGAAAACTATCTTCCAAAAAATCTGATTTTTGGGCACAGTCTAAGTATAGGATATACATATGCATGATCCAAATTTCATTGCATGTGGAGTTGTATTTTAGCCTAGGTACTTATTTTAATTTATGTCTCTAACTAAGAGCAGTCTCAGTAAAATGGTCCTACAAGGAGTTATATTGCTCCAAATGACATCATTAAGGTGTCAAATTAAAGCTAAGACAAGTGCTACATTTTCTATGTTGAAGACTTTCTCTGAATCTGCCTCTAAGGGCCTAAAATTAGCATGCAAATCACTTTAATATATGTGACAGAATAATGCATCAAATAAATATACCCTATAATTTAATACAAATTAAACGGATGTCATACGGTCATCGTCCCAGATGAGCCAATGGCCCAGATCGATCCCGAATGGGCCACCTTGATTCCCAATTTCCGGCCACCCGAGCCGCCGCCACCGTCGACGATTATCACGACCACCTCCATTGAGGTGGTGGCTGGTGTTTCCCAGCGACATGGCCGTCGGAGGTGGCTCCTCCGGCGAACCCGATCAAGAAGAAAAAGCTCAGAAATTCTCACATTCCTTACATGTAATCAGGCTCAATTGAGCCTGATATCTCTCCTAATGGATCTAGAGAGCTAGCACAGAGTGAGAGGAGGAGAAACAAACATGTAACCGTGCTTGGCAGCGGGTGTAGTGGTGGTGTGCCATGGCCGACGATCTCTCTAGCGAACTAGCTCCTAAGCTCATTTCTCCACGGTTTGCCTTGATACAGGACTCAATTTCCACTCCTTTGGATCTTTTGAATCTAATGGGATGGTTTGTTTTGGCTGTGAGTGGCCACATAATGAGATATCATTATGGGTAGTTCGGCCTCAAGCTTTGGATGCTCCTCCTTGGCTCCAAGTATCCACCATCCCTAGAATTTGGCTGGGAATGAGTTGGGGGGTTCAGTGGGGGTGTTGAGTAGCGAGGAGGAGGGCCAAGTGGCCTTCATTCCCTCATTTCCTCTTTTTTCTCTCCTTAACTTGGAAAAATTCCCATTTTACACCACATGCATGTTACTATCCTCCAAACCCAGATGGTAGGGGCTATATTTGAGCACTTGGGCTACTAATGGGCTATGGGCCATGGTCTTAGCCCATTGGAAATGGGCTTGCCTTCTTATTTCTCCATTTAGGCCTAAGGTTGACTAGGTTTGACTTTGGGGTTAACTTGGTCAATTTAATGAGTGGGCTGGCCCCAATTGATGGTCATGAGCCCTATTGCATCACCCAACATGGGTTAGGCCATGATGATGCCCTACTTAGGCTAAGTGGGTCTGTGCTTGTGATTTTGACCAAATTAGGGCTAGAGTTGACTTGGGTCAAATTGGGTCAATGGGTGACCCTATGATAGGGATTTTGGGGCACTTAGATTTCTTTTAGGGTTAGGAACATAGTGGTGAGGTCAACTTGTACTTATGGTTTCAATTTGGGCTAGTTTGACCAAAGTTGACTTGAACCCTATAGTGGGTCCTATGTGAGTCCATCCTACTCCATGGCCCTAAGGTCAATACCTAGCATACTCCTCTCACTCACCACATGTCCTACCATAATTCAAGTTAAGTGGTCTAGAAGAAAACGGGATGTTACACTTGAAAGCATCTGACATCTGCCGAATTGAGACTACATCCTCAAACCACTGGACATACTTGACCGGATCATCCCTACCAGTGTAGTAGGACATCTCCAGCTCGCGTAACCCCTTCGGGATTGGGGCAGATGTGACCAACTCGCTAAAATGACTCCCCTCCCCTGTATGGAGATCTATACAGTCTCACGCCTCCACATCGCTGACCCTGCCCGCACTCGCCGAACCGGGGAACATCGTTTGCTCTAAGAGGTCTCGCTCGTTGTCCTCCCCCGTGACCCCCTTCCCAAATCGCTTGATGGGGGCGTTCTCGCCCAGGTATGGGGCAACAATTATTGGGATAGAGGGTGTCGAGCATTTGCTGCAAGCCATGAGTGTGAAGAGTACTAGATCTCTAACTTCCTTCTTGAAGTCCTCGAACATTCTGAGGGTGGCAAGGGGAGCGGGAGTTGGCGAGCCTGCCGGATCAAGTCCTTGTCTTTTGCCTCCAGTTATTAAACTCACTAAGGATTTTTTATGTTGGTCGCGATCCACACTCACCGCACCAAAATGTTCAAACTGGAAACCCGCTTCTGAGGAGTTCGAACCCTAAGTAGGGGTGACCGCACACTTACTTCTCCTAATGATCCCACTCAACCGAAAACTTAGGATTTGAGAATAACCCACGGCTACAGCAAGGAGGTCCCACCATACACCCGAAAGATCTTAGAGCACTTCCCCTCCTTATCCTTTGTTGAGCTAGTGGCACCTCAAAAAGCGCTACAAGACCAGAAATGAGAAGTCTTCCCTTCTGAGGTACCCATATCAGTTTATTTATAGATTTCTGAGTCTGGCCTGTAAATAGTGTAACTCTTCCTTTTTGTTTTACTATATGCATCCCATGGTGGGTTTACTAATAGCAAAACTCTGTCGTTTGAAGAGGTTACTGACAGACCAAACTACATTAAATGCATGATATTAGCACCCCTCATGTAGGGGCGAGCTCGAGCCAGCTCGCCAGTTCCTGGATGAATGCAACCCTGCTCCAGTGACTCGCCTGTCTCTTGGGCGAGCGTGAGCCGGGTTCTTATGACTCACCCGCCCGCTTGGTGGGTTCGGGTCGACTGCCTCTTCAGCTTTCCCACCTGCCGAGCTGAAGCGTGATGGCTGCTCTCGGCTCATCTGCCTGCCTGGAGTATGCGGGTCGGCTACCCCTCGGCTCACCCCACCTATTGAACTGAAGTGGTCCATCTGCTATGGGTCATTCTCCTGCCTGGCAGATGCGGGTCGGTTGCCCCTTGGCTCGCCTACCTACCGATCTAAAGCAGGTTGGAAGCCCCGGCTCACCCGCCTGCTTGGCGGATACGGGCGCCCCGGCTCGCCTAGGGCTGGTGATCCCATGGCCTATCTCGAGGGCCTCATTTCGCTCTGCCATGTTGGGACTACTGGGAGAACATGGGGTTGTACACAATACTAACAGCTTCAGCCCAAAAAGATTTAGGTAATTTATATTCAGATAACATAGTACATGCTAGTTCTTGAAGAATTTTATTTTTCTCACCACTACACCATTTTGCTATGGAGTACGAGGAGTGAAAATTCATGCTTATTACCCAACTCAGTACAAAATGAAATAAATCTATTATTTTCAAACTCACCTCCATGATTTGATCATATGCATTTCATTTTTAAATCAATTTAATTTTGAATACAAATACATAATTTTGGAAATTAAAAATACACATTGGTTTTGGAAACTAAAAATATTGTCCAACAAAAATGTGAATTAGACTTTGAGTAGTAACTGGGCCAAATAAATCCATATTAATTAATTGTAAAGGTCTAGTAGTAGAAACAATATTTTGTTTTTAAAAGATGATTTTAAGAATTTTCCTTTTTGACATGGCATACATAAAGAAGAAAGTTTTCCATCCAACAGAGGTAAACCTTTAATCAATTTATTTTTGGAAAGTTTTACAATAAGTTTTGTACGAGAATGACCAAGTCGCATATGCCACACTTCTAATTCACCGTTTTTTGAAATAAAACATTTAATTGAAGAATGAGAAAGATTATGAAAAGTAATCATATAAACATTGTGAATTCTTGGTGCAGTAAAAATAATTTTGAGTTTTTAAATCAATGATTTTGCCAAAGTTTGATGATGATTCAAATAAAATATTTAAGCCCCTATCACATAGCTTACTTATAGAAATTAAATTATGCTTTAAACCATCTACAAATAAAACATTTGAAATAGTAAAAAAATCATTACCAACTACACCGATGCCCATGATTATTCCTTTACCGTTGTCAACAAAAGTCACTACTCCTTTTCTTCATTTCAAGGCTAAGGAACTTAGACCTATTGCCTGTCATGTGTTTTGAACATTCTGAGTCCAAGTACCGCACGTCTTTTTTGTTCTTAGCCTGCCAACATACCAAGAAAGGAGTTGAGAGTAAAGATCTGGTTACCCAAGTGGTGCCTCACATAGAGTAGGTGGACACCTTAGGTGCCCAGACTTGTTTAACCAAACTATTGTCTATCTTCCTATAAGATTTGGTAGTGCGTCCAAACCTATTGCATTTGGCACAAGTGATAAAAGGTGATGACGCCTCTTTCACAACTGAATTCGGACTCTTACTAGAAGATGGATGATCATTAGAGATATTATTTTTTATTTTGAAATTTGATTTTCTAGACTGTGAGCTATCGCCAGTGATAGTACCTATCGTGGGGTGATATCTTCCAGTGATATATCTGAGTTTGTACTTCAGAAATCCATGGCACTAGTTGGCTAAAATCATATCCAAGTATTTTCGGCCAATTCCAAATTTCTTAATAGCCATATTTAGATCATGAATCTGGGCTTTCAAAGCGGTGTTTTCGGTAAATAACATAATACATCGATTTGCAAATGCTTTTTTCTACTTTAGATTGAGAAGTTTTTAAAGTTCTCTCTAAGCCCCTTTTTTCTTTGGTAATAGAATCTACTTTGGATTGTGAGTTAGCAAGAGCTTCTTCTAATTTGTTTACCCTTGCCAAAGAGTAATCGCACTCTTGACAAGTTATTTTCTACTTCCCAAGCACTTTCAATTCACTAGTTAATTTTTTTTCTTTTAGTAAAATTTTGTTTTATATTTTAATAAATCAATATCTTTAAGACTTTTATCAAAAAAATTGCATGTTTGTAAAAAATCAAAATATAATTCTTCATAAGTAGGAGGAGTTACCTCAGTGTCACTCTGCATACTACATTCAACTTCAGATGGTAAAACGCTTTTTCCTATCAAACATATGTTGGCTTCTTTGTTAACTTCTAAACCTGAACTACTTGAACCTTCAGATGATGAATCGTCCCAAGTCTCCGCCTTCAAAACCTTCTTCTTGTTCTTTTTGTTGTGCCTCTTCTCTTTTTGTTCTTTTAGATACTTTGGGCATATGCTTCTAATATGACCAATCCTTCTACAATGATAGCACTCTGGTGGCAGACGCTCTTCATCTTCCTCAACATCAAATTTTCCTTTACCCTTCTTAAATCCAGATTCCTTCTTGTTAAAGTATTTTTTAAGCAAATTTCTTCTCTCAAGATTCCTCATAAATCTCGTAAATTTCCTTACAAATAAACTTTTCTCATCATCTTCATTAGTTTCACTCCCTACTTCCTTCTTAGACTTTAATGCCAACGCCTACTTCTTTAACTTTAAATTATACTCTTGTTGTTGAATTTTTTTTATTTTATATCATGGGTTTTTAGATTTCTGATGAGGCTTTCAATTTAAAGAGTTTTAAGATCATGTGATTCCGAGAAGACGGTCACCTTCAGATTGAACTTTGGGGCAAGCTATCTTTAAATCCTTCTCACCAAATCACCGTTGGAGAAATTATTTCCATGAACTTTGGAATCGTTGATGATTTTTATAAATCTTGTATACATGGAATCAACGTCTTTGTCAACCTCCATTATGAACTTTTCAAATTCTGACTCCAATTGAAACAGCTTTCAGTCCTTCACCTGCGATGTACATTCATGAGTAACTTCAAGTAAATTCCAAATATCACAAGCAGTTTCACATGCGCAAACTTTATTAAACCTAGTTTAATCTAACGCACAAAATAAAGCGCTTATGGCCTTAGCATTATTTTTTCAACTAAGTTTGTCCAGATCGTCCCATTTATCCTTCGGTTTTTCCATAGTAACACTTCCAACTACCATTATAGGTGTAGTGTTGCACTATTCTACCATTCCCTAGGCATCCATATCTAACGTAATAAGAAAACATCACATTTGAGTTTTCCAGTAATTATAATATGTGCTAGCGAATAAGGGAGGCAAGCTAATTCCTTGCCCCTCAGAAAATGTGTGATCGTTATGTGCCATTTCTGCAGGTGGTAAAACCGTTTTGAAGAAAACTAGCTCTGATATCAAGTGTTGAATCATGAGGTGCCCTTAGAGGGGGGTGAATAAGGGCAAACTGTAATTTTTCGCCTAATAAATTACTTAGCCAAATTTTCACTAAAATCAAGTGAACTTATTCACAACCAAATATTCATGACAAACACTACGAAATTTTTAAGAAAATTGAAATGCATATTTATTTCATAAGTGATAAAAATCATGGACAATGGATTTCAATAAACCTTGAAACTGAGATTGTGATGAAAAAGACTCTTTTTTGAATTCACTGGTTCTTCTCCCAAGGACCGGCCGGCTAAAGTCTATCTCTCCCTAGATATAGTAACTAGCACCCCTCAAGATCTCTCAATGACCTAGTCGTAGCACACAAAGCGGCAATTTCCCCCTAAACCTCACACGGGCCTAGTTGCCACTCACAAGACGGTGAATTCTCTACCAATTACCAAGTGAACGAAAAAAGAAAAGAAATATGAGAATAAAAACTCCATCTAGTCTTGAGCTCTGAAGAGGCCAGAAATTCCTTATGAAGATCGTCGGCGATGAGAAGTGTGCGAACAGACAAGAAGAGACTGGAAATTGGAATAACAAAATTTTATTATCCAAAAAAAGGTGAGTGTTACAAAGGTATAGCCACTATTTTATACAATGGAGGAGATGAGATAGATTATAAATAAGCAATGTTGGACTAAAAAATTACAAGTATATGCAGCTTTACAAATAAACAGACCAAACAAGTCGCGCGGTTAGAAGAGCAGGCTAACCGCTCGACAACCACTAGAAGGAGAGAACAAGATGCCACAGAGAACAAGCCTCCACAGGAGACCGCTAGACCACCGGTCTCTAAGTCGCCTGAGATAAACTGCCAGACCGCACGGATACCAAACAGCAACAGTCTGTCTGGCCTTCATACTACAACAGATGCCAAATAGCAACAGCCAGGTAGACAAGCCGCTGAGATAAACCGCCAGACTGCCCGTCCTCCGAACAGCAAAAGACCGCCCATCCTCCATACTGCAACACTCGCCCTCAAGCTGGAGCATAGATATCGATCATGCCCAGCTTGTCGCAAATGTGGAAAAAGGAAGCGGACACTGGCTTGGTGAAGATATCTGCCAACTCGTTGTCAGAAGTGACGAACGGAGAACAAATCTATTTCTTCAAGATCTCTTCTCGAATAAAATGATAGTCGACTTCTATGTGTTGTGTTCTCTCATGAAAGACCGGATTTCTAGAGATGTATATCGCGGCCTTGTTGTCGCAGAACATAGGAAGAGGATAGTTGTAAACCTCTCCTAAGTCAAGTATGAGTTCTCGTAACCATTTCAACTCACATGTGATCAATTCCATACTATGATATTCCGCTTTAGCACTAGACCTGGAGATCACAGACTTTTTCTTGCTCTTCCAGCTCACAAGATTTCCTCCAACAAATGTGCAGAAGCCCGACGTTGACTTACGGTCTCCTTTGTCATTACCATAGCTCGAATATGAGTACGCTTCAACCCTCAAGTGACCATTCTTCTGAAAAAGAAGTCCTTTCCCTGGCGCTGCTTTAATATACTCTAATATCCTCAGGGCAGACTGTAGATGGCACTCCCTAGGAGCTTGCATAAATTGGCTCACCTTGTCTACAGCATAGGAGATGTTGGGTCTGGTTACCATGAGATAAATGCGTTTTCCAACCAGACGCAGGTACCTCGTATGATCAGATAGAAGAGGCGAGTCATCTGTCCAAGTTTTGTCTTCTCCAGTAGACATAGGAAATCGGGCAGGTTTAGCACCAGTCAACCCTGCCTTTTTTAGTAGATCAAGAGCATACTTTCGTTGGGAAAGAACCATGGAGTTAGGCTTCCTAGAGATTTCAATCCCCAAAAAGTATTTTGGGGAGCCCATATCCTTTGTGACCAGGTGTTGATGGAGGTGTTTCTTTGTCAAGGCTGCTCTAACCTGGTCATCTCCAGTAAGAAGAATGTCATCCACATATACGGCCAGAACCACAGACCTGAGGAGGTTTTGCGAATAAATAAGGAGTGATTGGCTGAACTTCTTACAAAACCAATGGCCGCAAAAATGCCGCTAAACTTCTCAACCCAAGCCCGAGGGCTTTGTTTTATGCTATAGATGGCCTTCTTCAGCTGACATACTCATGTCTCCCCTGAGCAACATGTCCCGAAGGTTGCTCCATGTAAACATCTTCCTGAAGATCACCATAGAGAAAGGCATTCTTAACATCCAGCTATGAAATGGGTCAATCCCTGTTGACAACCACAAAGAGAGGACCTGAATGGTGCTGAGACGAGCAACGGAGAGAAGGTGTCAAAGTAATCAATACCAAAAGTCTGAGTGAAGCCTTTGGCAACCAGGAGGGCCTTGTATCGATCCACACTGTCGTATGGACGGAACTTTACAACAAAGACCCAGTTGTATCCAACAACATCATTGCCTAAAGGAGGAGGAACAAGGGTCCAGGTACCCCTTTCAGTGAGGGTAGCAATTTCCTCATACATGGGGGCCTTCTAATGAGGAACAACAAGAGCTTCCTGTGAAAGTGAGTGTTAGATCAGAAATACTCTAGAGGGGGGGTGAATAGAGTATTCTCAAAATTTCTTAACTACTATTACAGCTTTTGCTGTAAATCAAAAGTGCAGAAATTAAAAACCTAGCAAACAATAAATCTAAATCACAAGCACAGCAAGAATAAAAGAAAAGGAGACAACTAGACGATACAAGAATTTTATAGTGGTTCCCCAACCTGGGTACATCCACTCTTCTACCACTCTTAGTAGGAATCCACTCAGATTTTTGATCAGGTGCCTGACACCAATGAGCTTTTGATCAAGTGCTCAAAAACCAACCCAAGTCTTTTGATTAGGAGACTTGCAACTAAGGAATCACTTTTGAAGGGAGATGACAACCCTTTACAGAGGTGGGGGTGATAGAGTGATGGAAGTCTTCTTTTCTCAATCACACTGAGAAGACTATGTGGATTCAATGATGTTGTCAAAGCTCCCCCTGAGATGAAAAAGGGTACAGGAGAACTGGAGCTTTGCACAGGGTGATAGGCCTTCAATTTAGAGACTTGATCCAGGAGCTTTAGACTGATAGTGCTTGAGTGTCTTTAGCAAGGTCCTGGAGAAGAAGAACAGGAAGACTCTTGATTTGAAAAATGTGTTCTTCTTGATTCTTCTTCAAATTTCTATATGCTTCTTAGTCAGTAGTATTTTGTGTGAAGCTTTCTTTGTGTCTCTCTTGATTAATTCACTGTGTGTCTCTATGTCTGTATCCGTTATTATCTTCTTCTGTATCTTTCAAACATTTGAATTTCTCTATAATTAATGTTGACATCCTTGAGAATAATCGGCATTGATTTATTTCCCCAACTGTCCCGTGGAAATAACGGCAGCAATAATCCTGGAGAAGACCACATTTAATGCTCATTCTAACGGATACATTCAGAGAATGTTAGAGCATTAATTATCCAGGAATTATAGCATTAGAGTGGGGACAGAAGGCCGGAAATAACGAAGTCTGGAATCGTCGAATAGCTAGCAGAATTCGTCGAACTGAGTTCACAGTTCGTCGAGCTGAGACATTGTATTCGTCGACCAGACGTCTTCGGTTCGTCGAGCTGAGTTCTATGATCGTCGAACTGAAAACTGAACTACTGTCTCTTTTGATCTTTGCCTATTCATCGAGCTAGTAAATATGTTCATCGACTGGAGTTCAGCAATTATTCTGGAGTTGTCAAATATCCTGTGTCGACACAATTACTCTTGTATGTCGACACAAATCTTCTGTGTGATGTCGTCATAGCCTTTCCACAATGTCGACTGATGATCTTGGTGTTGACACAAGTTCTTCTAGTGTCGACATAAGTCTTCTGGTTCCATAATTCATCGAGTAGAGAACAGGGTTCGTCGACCTGAGACTGGAGAACATGGTCTCGACAGAATGCTGTGATAGTCCAAAGATTCGTCGACCGAAGAATGGTGTTCGTCGAGCTAAGTTTGGAGAACCTTGATTTCATCGAGCTGAGAATGATTCTGGACTTGGACAAATTAATAACTTCTGGAATCAGAGAGGTGAAGTAGAGAGTCCAGTGATCGTTGACCAGAGAACTAAGTTCGTCGACCTAAGTCAAGAGAACAGTCTGGACTTAGAATTATGAAGGTGAAATCCAAATATCGTCGATCTGGACTGAAGTTCGTCGAGCTCAGCTCAGAGAATATTTCTCTAAGATCGTCGAGCTGAGAACGACTATCGTTGACCTGAGTTCGACGAATGTCGAACTCATTTTACTTAGTCTCTTAAGAATTCTCTGAATATTGAGGAAAACTTTATGTCTTGAGTCTCTGGCAGTATGATGTTGGCTTGTCCATGTGATGTTGACTCTTAGGACTTGACCTAGATTCTAGGACACAACTTTGACCCTTGCTATACATGTTGGGTCACATCATACTAAGTTAGTGAACCTAGCCCAAATCAAACTAGGGATCCAACAATCTCCCCCTATTTGGGTGAGGTCACTAATAGACTCAAAATAAAAACACAAAGTAAACAAAGCAGGAAAAAGATATATCTGGCAGGGATAATTAACACATGCAGCAGATATATTTACATAAAAGCTTTGTTCAGACAATAAGAGATAGTTTAAGATAGAAAGACAGAAATAAAATAGTTCATATTTCACTTCTTTTGCTTTTTCTCCTGATGCTTTATGTCCATGCCCTTGTCTCCTGGCTTGGTGAAGACTATTTCCCTGTTTCGATTTGAAGCTTGTGTCATAGTCATTGTCATGTCAGCAGCCCCTATAATCTTCAGAGATGTAGCTCTAGGGACCACTGCTTCAGGATGCAATTTCATATAATCATCAACATTAAAAATTTTGTTAACCTTATCAAACCTTTTCAGTTCTTCTCTCCTGTACTTGGACATTGTAGTGTATTCAGAAGTATCATTTCCTTCAGCCTTTGCCTTGTTGATCATAGAGAGGCCTACCAGTTCCTGGAACCTGGCCATTCTAGCTGTGTTGGTTGTTTCTGGATCTTCATAAGGAATAGGAGGAGAGAGTGGCCTTTTAGGACTTTCAGCTTGTTGATGTTATTGCTGTTGATGTTGTTTTCCTGAAGATTGTTGCCTGTGCTGGCTGCTTTCATGATGAGATCTCCCTTGATATCTTTGATATGTTTGCATAGGGGTAGATCTTTGAGAACTAGAACCAGAAGCATCAGCTGCAGGAGGAGGAGGAGGTGGTGGATCTTTCCTATACCTTTGAATGGTGGAGGAGAGTACTTTCTACTCTTCTTCCTTTTTTCTACTGATTCTTAGAGAGCCACATCCATGCTGGCATCCCTTTGTATGGAGTTATCTTTTGAAGAATATAGTAAGGGGTGTCATTGTTTGGATTGGGCCTGAGAGCAGGAGGAGGAGGAGCTTTCCTTTTCTTTGAAGCTTGCTTCTTCTTCTTTGTATCCTCCTCATCTGAATCTTCATCCTCATCTTCAACATCATCATTGTCAGAACCCTGAGGGTTATCATATAGATCATCCAGAGCCTTGAAAGCTTTAGTAGAGATAACAGGTTTTTCAGGAGCAGGAGCAGGAGTTGCAATAAGAACTAGAGTTTCAGCAGAAGTTGGAGGAGAAGCTACACAAAAATCAGAACTGATTTGGGCCGAGCTTTCAGCTGCTGCCTTATTTTCTTCTGCAATATCAACCAAGATCAATTCATCTAGATCTGGCATTGGAGATTCATCCATTACAAAAAGTTGGTGCTGAAGATATTATTGAGGAAGAGGGAACAGCTACTACTTCTGGAGGTGAAGTGATTTCTGACTGTGCAATAACAAAACTGTCCTTAATTTGCTTAACAACTTTTGAAGTGATGGGGCAGTATATGGTATAATAGACAAGGATGGCTTAGTGATCTCAGCTAGAGGATAATGTATATGTACAGTATCAAAAATACTCAACAATGTTTCTAAATTAACTGTGGGATTAAGAATGAAATCACCAACAGTATTAGGTTCTTCAGAGTCTAATTCAAAATCCATATCAGTCTCAATAAAATCAATCAAATCTTTATCAACCAAATCTATATCTATGTATTTTGTACATTCTGTTGTTGTGTCTGAAGCTACTGTTGTTGCTGTAGCTAAAGCATCTGGTGCTGGAGCTGGAGCTAGAGCTGCTGAATCTGGAGCTATTGCTTCATCATCAGGCATCTCCCCCTTCATAGTTTTAGTAGGGCCTGAATCCATGCCCCTGACTGAGGAGGGGGCAGCAGTAAGAGCAGAGATTTAGTCAGAGAGAGAAGATATGGTGGTAGCAAGAGGTGTAATGACCTCTGCTATAAGGGACTTAAGGAGGGGAGTGATGATGGAAAGGATGGAAGATATGGTTGAGGGATCCAATGATGGAGTGGGAGATGGTAGTGTAGAAGGTGTAGAAGTGGGAACTATGGGAGGGATAGAGAGTGGAGCATCGGGTAGTTGAATATCTGGAGGGATGGTAGATGTGGATGGGGATGGATGGGTGGCATCTTGCATGATTGTGTCTGTTGTTGGTAGATGGTAAGATGGTATGGAAGATAGATGTGTGGGAAGAGGAGATTGTGGTGGTGTAGGAATTTAAGTGTCATGGGGGGAATCAGGAGATGTTGGGTGTTGTGTTTCTTGAAGAGGGGAAGATGGAATGTCAGTGAGGTCAATAGGTGGAGATGAAGCTGGGGAAGCATGTGGAGATGGAGGTGGAGTAGGAACATGAGGATGTTGTTGTTGTTATGGTGTTGAAGAGATAATGGGAGAGGAAGTGAGTTGTTTTGCTGGAAGGGGTGCTGGAAGAGATGGTGGTGTTGGATGAAGCTCTTCAGCAGGTAGGGGAGTGGCTTTAACAGCTCTGGTGCCTTTAGAAGTTAGGGTGGAAGAGGTAGAAGCCTTAGTGGGCTTTGTGATTGTCCTCTCCCACCGACCAAATAAGGCACAGGTGAGCCTTTTACTGGCATTGATGAATATGGTCTGGGAGACTAGTGATTCAACAGCCTTTTCCTTAAGGAAGATCCCTAGGATCCTTCCAAAACACACTTCTTTCTTGTTATTTTTCTTCTTTATCAGATCAAAGAGGATCTAAGCCCAGTCCACTTGCTTCTTATTTATTACTGCACAAATGACCAAGAACTGATGTCTTGTGATGTAGTCATGGGCAGTATGCTTTCCAAGCAAGACCTTCCCAACAATGTCTGTCAGGAACTTATATGCTGCAGACAAATGCTTCTTCAATAATTTGTTTGGGTTATCACCAGCATAACCCATCAGATTGAGCATTATATCAAACTCTTCAGAATCAATTTCTAAGTCCTCTTCCCCATTTGTCAAACCAAATATTTCAGTTAAAACCGCGGGAGTTAAGGAAATAGTGTTACCCGCAATTGATCCTGTCATGGTATTGTCCACAGAAGTGGATGAGGTATAAACCCATTCCCTGATTTCTATTCCTGCCAGCTTTATCCTTGTAGTCATCAGATTCTTCAGATTCTGTTCTTCCAGAAGTTCCAGAATATACAGGAAGATTGGATCCGAGTGCTGGAACGATTCGAAGTCAACATCAAAACCAGTGTCAAACTTCATAGCGGCTAGAGCTCCTGCTGGAATCGCCATGGAATCACCTACAAAAAAGAGAAGCGGCGATCAAGTGTAAGAGAACAGAAAGCGCGGGACGGAGGTTGAAGAAAACCTAGATATAAGGTTTTCAAGAATATGAATCGACAGACTCCATTCCACGAAAATGAAATTAAGTCTTCGAGCTGAGATCGACGAAATAAGTTTGACTGAAATAATTCGTCGATCTTTTCCTAAAGAATTGAAAATAGTTCGTCGAATGCCGTTCGGCGAATATCTTCTGAAGCAAGTTTGTATAACGTCGTTCGACGAATATTGTTTCACTCATAGAGAGTTCGTCGATCTCTGTTCGGCAAATTTCTCTCAAACTTTCCACGGTTTTGGAGTTCGACGAACTCCGTTCGACGAACTCTGGAAAATTCGTCGACTGCAGACAGAAATCAAATTAAGTCTTCTCCATTGATCATTCCAAGTTGATTCACAAAGAACATATGATTTCTCTCATCCAGAGATTTGGTGAATATATCAGCCCTTTGTAAATCAGTGTAGATATAGACAAACTTGATTTTATTTTTGTCTACACACTCCCTAATGAAATGATGTCTTATATCAATAAGTTTTGTCCTACTATGGTGAACTGGATTCTGGGCTATAGCTATAGCACTTGTATTATCACAGAGTAGAGTTGAATTATTTAAGTTGAACCCATAATCTAGTATCTGATTTTATATCCAAAGCATCTGTGAACAACAGCTGCCTGCTGCAGTATATTCTGCTTCAGCAGTTGAGGTTGACACTGATGTTTGCTTTTTACAAAACCAAGATACTAATCTCATACCCAGGAACTAGCAAGTTCCTGAAGTACTTTTTCTATCTACCCTACATCCAGCAAAATCAGCATCAGAGTATCCAGTTAACTCAAATTCTAATTCAGCAGGATACCATAGGCCTAGATTAGGACAACTCTTTATATATCTCAAAGTCCTTTTTAGCAAAATTAGATGAGATTCTTTAGGGTTCACTTGGAACCTAGCACAAATACATGTGGCAAACATAATTTCTGGCCTACTTACTGTGAGGTATAATAGGGACCCAACAATGCCCCTATAATGTTTCTGATCCACAGGTTTCCCTGGTACATCAGAGTCCACAACAGCATTGGTAGCCATGTGAGTTTTCTTTGCTGAGGCATCAGCCATCCCAAACTTCTTTAGAAGTTCTTTAGCATATTTTGCTTGAGAGATGAAGATATCATCAGGGAGCTGCTTCACTTGGAGAACAAGGAAGTAGGAAAGCTCACTCATGCTACTCATTTCAAATTTAGAATGCATGAGGTCAGAGAACCTCTTGCATAACTTGGAATATGTAGAGCCAAATATAATATCATCCACATAAATTTGTACTAACAAGATTTGGTCCTTATAATGTCTAGTGAAAAGAGTTTTATCTACAGTTCCTCTTGTAAATTTATGCTCTAATAAAAAACTTGCTAAGGTCTCATACCAAGCTCTTGGAGCTTGCTTTAGACCATAAAGAGCCTTATGCAATTTAAAACATGAGAAGGGTAAGTTGGAGAAACAAAATCTGGAGGTTGTTCTACATAAACCTCTTCTTGTAGTACTCCATTCAGAAAAGCACTCTTCACATCCATTTGAAAGACCTTGAACCTCTTGTATGCTGCATATGCAAGGAATATTCTTATGGCTTCCAACCTTACAACAGGTGCAAAGGTTTGATCATAATCAATTCCTTCTTCTTGTCTGTATCCTTGAGCAACAAGCCTAGCCTTATTTCTCACAATAACTCCTTGGGCATCCAGCTTGTTTCTGTAAACCCATTTAGTTCCAATAACTGGGTAGTTTTGGGGTCTTGGAACCAAATCCCAAACTCTAAATCTCTCAAATTGATTTAATTCCTCCTGCATTGCAAGGATCCAGTGGGGATCCTGCTCAGCATCATGAATAGAAAGAGGTTCAACCTGAGAGAGAAAACAGGCATGCATCAGATCTTGGGTAAGTTGATGTCTTATCTGTACACCTGCTTATATGTCTCCAAGCACTTGAGATCTGGGGTGATCCCTAAGTGTGACAAAATCAGTGGGTGGAGTTGGTTGTGCAACAGCATTTAGAATTAATTCCTCTTGTGGAATTGTATGTGCTGTTGGTAGAGATTCATTATCTTCAACTTCTTCTTCTTCACTTTCTTCAATGACTTGTGGAGAGAGATGAGTTGGCACCTCTTGGGTGAGGTTTAGTCGATCCAAGGTCTCACACAAGTGGGGCACTTGCAAGTTGCTATTGGTAGAAACTTCTTTCTCCTTGCAATACATATTAGTCTCATCAAATGAAACATGAATAGACTCTTCAATTTTCAATGTTGATTTGTTAAAACCATATAGGCCTTGCTTACTTGGGAGTATCCTAGAAAAACTCCCTCTTCAGCCTTAGCCTCAAACTTTCTAATGTATTTCTTGTTATTATTGTGTATATAACAGGTACAACCAAATACTTTAAAATAGTTTATTTTAGGTTTCTTCCCTTTGAGCAATTCATAGGGAGTCCTATTCTTTAGTTTATGAATTAAGCTCCTGTTCAGGACATAATTTGTTGTGCTGACAGCCTCTGCTCAAAAGGTTAGGGGCATGTAAGCATCTGCAAGCACTGTACCTGCAGCTTCAATGAGTGTCCTATTTTTCCTTTCAGTTACCCCATTTTTTTGGGGATTTCTAGGAGCTGAGAAGCAATGTCCGATACCTTCCTTCTCACAAAACTCATGCATAAGAAGAGACTCAAACTTTGTGCCATGATCACTTCTGATCAATGCAACATGAGTAGAGAACTTAATCTGTATGGTCCTGAGAAAATCTGTAAGAACCTTGAATGTATCTGACTTTGATCTCAGAAAGAATACCCAACTGAACCTGGAGAAGTCATCCACTATAACTAGAGTGTAGGATTTCCCTCCTAGGCTTTGTACAGCAACGGGTCCAAAGAGATCCAAATATAGCAAGTACAAGAACCTAGGTGAATCACTCTTATTAACAGATTTAAAACTAGTTTTAGTTTGCTTGCCTAATTGACAAGCCTTGCAGAGACCTTCCTTCTTGTAGGGACCAGAAGGTAGACCTCTAACAAGGTTGTGCTTAGATAGCCTAGCAATATTTTTCAGATTTATATGACCTAGTCTTTTGTGTCATAAGTCATTCTGATTACTAGTTAAGTTAAGTAAGCAGATATCAGTTTTGGCAGAAAGAAAATTTACTAAGTATATGTTGCCTTGTCTACTTACAGTTAAAACTGTTTGGTTGTTTTTATCAATAATAGAACAAGTGGATGGGTTAAAGTGTACCTGATAACCATCATCACATAACTGACTTATGGAGATGAGGTTATGCTTGAGTCCACTTACATATGTCACCTTTTTGAATGTGACAGCTCCTATTCTCACTTCTCCAAATCCTTCTGACTGACCACATTTGGAGTCACCAAAGATAACTTTTGGCCCCAGCTTGGACTTGTAGTTGATTAAGATGTACTTGCTGCCAGTCATGTGTTTGGAGCAGCCACTGTCAAGGTACCAAGTTTGATTTACCCCTGGAAAATTCTTCACCTGCAATAAAAAAACAGTTAATGGTTTTTGACCCAGGTTACCATGGGTCCTTTGTATGGCTGATAAGAAAAATTGGAAATAATTGAGAATTCAGGTTGGGACTTATATCCTAGGGGGTGATATCTCCTAGGTGGGATGATCCAGTTAGCTAGTGGATTAAATGGTTTCTTAGGAATATGTGAGTTGTTGTTACAGTTTTGATTAAGTCTTCGTAGGTTCGACGAATTGTTGTAAGTTCGTCGACCAGAGTTTGACGAATTGGGTTGAGATCGTCGATCTCTACCCAGAGAATGAACATGTTCATTCTCTGTGCCCCACATTCGTCGACCTCTGCTTGACGAACCATACAAAGTTCATCGATCGCAGTTAGACGAATGATTATTATTGTAGTTTGCGTTCAGAGATCGTTGTTTTGAGTTCGACGATTTCTTCATATATCGTCGATCTGGGTTCGACAATAACTGCTGAACATTGTTATTTTTATCATTCTTCTGATTTTTAATTTTATCCTTAGCTTCAATTTGTTCCAGAATTTTATTAACTTTATTTACTTGTTCAGTGTTTTTCTTTCCTTTATCAGAGATGAAATTTACTGATTTTGAAAGATGATTCCTTTGGATTAGGGTTGGTTCACTAGATGTGGCTCCTAATCCTAATCTGCAGTTATTTGTTCTAGCATTAACTATTCTGGTTATATCTAGTAATTTGAAGCTTCTGTCATTCAATGATTCTTCTAATATCTTAGCTTTGCTAAGTTCTGATTTCAGAAAATGATTTGTTCATTTGTAGATTTTAGTTCACTAGATAGAGTTTCATTTTCAGAGGTGATTTTATCTAAATCATTCAATTTATCTCTGAGAAGTTTGATTTCCTTCTCAGATCTTATCAAATCTAAGCATAGGTTTTTAAATTCAAATTTAAATTCATCTGATTCAAAATCATAAGATGTTATTACTTGATCTTTAGCTGACATATTTTCTTTATCATCAGATTCATCTGTATCTGATCTGTTACTGCTTGCACCAATTGTCATGAGGCACACCTCCTTTGCCTTGGCCTCCTCTTCTTCTTCACTAGAGCTGGAAGATGTGGATTCATCTTCTGTATCACTCCATGTTTCAGCCACAAATCCTTTGTCCTTCTTTTTGTGCTTGCTGGAAGAGGGCTTGTTGTAGTGCTTGCTTCTTGATTCTTTCTCTTTTCTTCTTTCATTCTTTTGATTTTTAGGACATTCAGACATGAAATGTCCTGGTTTCCTGCACCCATAACACACTACCTCTTTAGTGGGGGTTTTGTCATACCTTGGCTGACTGTCATTTCTGGATGACTTTCTTCTAAAGTCTTTCCTTGCCAGTTTGAAGAATCTCTTGGCAAAGAGACTCATCAGCTCTTCATTGACTATTGGGGCTTCAGTTTATTCAGTAGCCTTGAATGCAATGGATTGTTCTTTCCTTGTTGGGGAGGAGTTATGTGTTCCACTACCTCTCTGGACTTGATTAGCTGCTCATATGACTTCAGTTTTCCTAATAGAGATTCAGTTGAAATCTCATTCAGGCATCTGGCCTCCTTGATGGGCCAGATCCTGGTGTCCCATGAGCTTGGGAAGCACATTAGGATCTTATCATTAACTTCAGTCAAAGTGATTTCTTTATCTAAGGTCCTTAGCTCACTGATGATGGAGCTAAGCCTGTTGTACATCACTTCAACTGTCTCTGCCTCATCCTTCTTGAAGTTTTCATATTGTGTGATGAGGTGTGATCTTCTATCTTTCCTCTCATCTGCTGAGCCAGCAACCATTTGATTGAGTGAATCCCATATTGCTTTTGTAGAGGTGCACTCAGCCACGTTCTGAAAGATATCATCTGATATGGTCTGAGCCAATATGTTCATGGCTTTGGCATCAGCAATCTTTCCTTTCTTCTGAGCTTCAGTCCACTCAGGTGGTGGGACTGCATTGTTGCTGGAAGATATTGTAGCTGTGGATGCCTGTGGGGGACCTGTCAAAATGGAATTATAGATGTCTTCATCAATGGAATTCATATATAACCGAATTCTTGCCTTCCAGATGGCAAACTTATTAAGATTACAAACTAGAGGTCTGATGCTTGCATAATCCTTGTTCTGTGTCATGATGTGTTTATAATTTAAATGAAGATAAAATACTGTGTAAATCTAACAAAGGATCTTTTGGTTCAAGATTTAACTTGTACAACCAAAGGAACCTCCTCTGATACCAATTGAAAGTGAGTGTTAGATCAGAAATACTCTAGAGGGGGGTGAATAGAGTATTCTCAAAATTTCTTAACTACTATTACAGCTTTTGTTGTAAATCAAAAGTGCAGAAATTAAAAACCTAGCAAACAATAAATCTAAATCACAAGCACATCAAGAACAAAAGAAAAGGAGACAACCAGACGACACAAGAATTTTATAGTGGTTCCCCAACCTGGGTACATCCACTCTTCTACCACCCTTGGTAGGAATCCACTCAGATTTTTGATCAGGTGTCTGACACCAATGAGCTTTTGATCAGGTTCTCAAAAACCAACCCAAGTATTTTGATCAGGAGACTTGCAACCAAGGAATCACTTTTGAAGAGAGATAACAACCCTTTATAGAGGTGGGGGTGAGAGAGTGATGGAAGTCTTCTTTTCTCAATCACACTGAGAAGACTATGTGGATTCAATGATGTTGTCAAAGCTTCCCCTGAGATGAAAAAGGGTACAGGAGAACTAGAGCTTTGCACAGAGTGATAGGCCTTCAATTTAGAGACTTGATCCAGGAGCTTTAGACTGATAGTGCTTGAATGTCTTTAGTAAGGTCCTGGAGAAGAAGAACAGGAAGACTCTTGATTTGAAAAATGTGTTCTTCTTGATTCTTCTTCAAATTACTGTATGCTTCTTAGTCAGTAGTATTCTGTGTGAAGCTTTCTCTGTGTCTCTCTTGATTAATTCATTGTGTGTCTCTATGTCTGTATCTGTTATTCTCTTCTTCTGTATCTTTCAAA
Source organism: Platanthera guangdongensis (assembly GCA_039583875.1). Lineage (NCBI taxonomy): Eukaryota > Viridiplantae > Streptophyta > Magnoliopsida > Asparagales > Orchidaceae > Platanthera > Platanthera guangdongensis. Next base: position 178,052,091 of record CM077152.1, on the reverse strand, counting down.
CATTTGAATTTCTCTGTAATTAATGCTGACAGCCTTGAAAATAATCGGCATTGATTTATTTCACCAACTATTCCGTGGAAAAACGGCAAGCAATAATCCTGGAGAAGACCATATTTAATGCTCATTCTAACGGATACATTCACAGAATGTTAGAGCATTAATTACCCAGGAATTATAGCATTAGAGTGGGGACAGAAGGCCCGAAATAACTAAGTCTGGAATCGTCGAATAGATAGCAGAATTCGTCGAACTGAGTTCACAGTTCGTCGAGCTGAGACATTCTATTCGTCGACCAGACGTCTTCGGTTCGTCGAGCTGAGTTCTATGATCGTCGAACTGAAAACTAAATTGCTGTCTCTTTTGATCTTTGCCTATTCGTCGAGCTGGTAAATATGTTCGTCGACTGGAGTTCAGCAATTATTCTGGAGTTGTCAAATATCCTGTGTCGACACAATTACTCTTTTGTGTCGACACAAATCTTCTATGTGATGTAGTCATAGCCTTTCCACAATGTCGACCGATGATCTTGTTGTCGACACAAGTTCTTCTAGTGTCGACATAAGTCTTCTGGTTCCAGAATTCGTCGAGCAGAGAACAGGGTTCGTCGACCTGAGACTAGAGAACATGGTCTCGGCAGAATGCTGTGATAGTCCAAAGATTCGTCGACCGAAGAATGGTGTTCGTCGAGCTAAGTCTGGAGAACCTTGATTTCGTCGAGCTGAGAATGATTCTGGACTTAGACAAATTAATAACTTCTGGAATTAGAGAGGTGAAGTAGAGAGTCCAGTGATCGTCGACCAGAGAACTAAGTTCATCGACCAAAGTCAGGAGAACAGTCTGGACTTAGAATTCTGAAGGTGAAATCCAAGGATCGTCGATCTGGACTGAAGTTCGTTGAGCTCAGCTCAGAGAATATTTCTCTAAGATTGTCGAGCTGAGAATGATTATCGTCAACATGAGTTCGACGAACATCGAACTCATTTTACTTAGTCTCTTGAGAATTCTCTGAATCTTGAGGAAAACTTTATGTCTTGAGTCTCTGGCAGTCTGATGTTGGCTTGTCCATGTGATGTTGACTCTTAGGACTTGACCTAGATTCTAGGACACAACTTTGACCCTTGTTATACATGTTGGGTCACATCATCCTAAGTTAGTGAACCTAGCCCAAATCAAACTAGGAATCCAATATCCTAGTAGGTGCGGGGAGTGGCAGTGGCGGAGATAGCCAAGGAAAACGCTCTGCGAGAAGGAGTTAGACGATCATAGGAAACAACACAGCCAGTGGGTGCTGGGTACACGTCCGCACCCCTTTGAGAAGGGCAATGGGAAGATCCAGGTCGGCGTGTTCCGCGGGAACTGGAACATCTGTGGTGGAGAGAGCTGGCCAGGGAGTAGAGAGAGACGGCCTCGGAGAGGAGGGTGAGAGCAGTGGTGGAGAGGGAGAGAGAGAAGGAGGAGACGGTGGAGATGACGGTGGAGATGATGGTGGAGAAAGCTCGACGGGAGTAGATGTGGCGGTGGGGATGGTAGGAGGAGCAAAACTATTTGGAGAGGGAGAGGATTCAGAAGAGAAATAGGACGTATTTTCAAAGAAGGTCACATATGTGGATACATATTGTTTATGAAGAACGGGGTCAAACCAGCAATAGCCTTTCTGAGTAGTAGAGTAACCCAAAAAGACACACTTGGTGGCACGTGGGGCGAGTTTTTCATGAGTGGCGGAAGGAGCGTGCACAAAAGCTGTGCACCCAAAGATACGTAGAGGGAGAGGAAACAAATCCTTTCCCAGATAGAGAATGGAGAATGGGGTTTGACCATGGAGAACCATGGACGGAATTCGATTAATGAGATAGCAAGAGATGAGGACAGTGTAGACCCAATAGGAGCGAGGAACCTGCATTTATGTCATCAGAGTGCGAGCGGCATCGAGAAGGTGACAGTTTTTACATTCTGCTACCCCATTTTGCTGTGAGGTACAGTCACATCTAGTTTGATGAATAATACCATGTTGCATACAAAAAGAAGAGAAATCATTACTAAGATATTCCTAAGCATTGTCAAAGCGAAAGATTTTAATGGATACATCAAACTGAGTCTTAATCATATTATAGAAGGATGTCCATGGAGAAAATAGTTCGGAGCAAACCTTTAAAAGATATACCCACATACATCGAGAGAAATCATCAATAAAGCTTACAAAATATGAACTACCCCGACCAATGGTGAGTGTATGAGCAGGACCCCAGATGTCGGAGTGAACTAGATCAAATGGTCGGGAAGATCCACAACCTTGCTTTGGTGGGAAGGAGGAGATGTGATGCTTGCCAAGCTGACATGCATCACAGTTGAGAGGACGACTCTTTGGCGAAAGGTGGGGTAGAAGCTGACGAAGAAGTCTTAGAGGAGCATGACTAAGATGAAGATGCCATTTGAGAAGATCAGTAAAAGAGGAGGAGAAGGCGGATAATACGGAAGCATTATCGAGGAAGTAGAGGCTGCCGCTCTCAGCCCTAGTAGCAATCGTCTGTTTGGAGCCCGGATCCTGAAAAGAACAAGTAGTAGAAGTGAATGTGACAGAGCATTATAGTTGCATGCAAAGAGAAGTAACAGATAACAAATTGCAAGGGAAAGTGGGCACGTAGAGGGTGTCCGCCAAGCAAAGAGATGGAGTGACTTGAACCACTCCTGTTCCATGGACCGGTGAGGGAGCGTCATCCGCAATAAGGACCGGGGGCAACCGATCATGCTGTTCGAGGAGAGAAAAATATTGAGGATTGTCAGTCATATGATTGGTAGCACCAAAGTCGATCAGCCATTTTCCTAGAGTAGCGACATGGGCACGACCAGAAGACATGACCACAGAGGTGGACGGTTTCGAAGAAGAGGTGGCCATAGAAGAGAGCAGAGAGAATAATTCGCAGCTTGTAAATCAAGTTGCGGCGACTAAGCACATGTCGCAGCAATAAGAACAGGCCCCGGTGACTTAACAACAGGTCGCAGCGACTTAAGAAGAAGAGCAATTAGAAAAGGAGGGCACGACAACTAAGCACAGGTTGCGGCAAGAAGAACAGGTCGAATCAGAGAGGTGGTGAGAAGAAAGGAACAAGCCGCGCGGACAGGTCACGCGGACAGAGAAAGCTCATAGAATCCGCGCGAACAGGAGATGGAGAAGACAGAGCGAACTAAATGAGTTCGTGGAGAGAAAAGAGGAAGAGAAACCATAAAAAATAGGTCACAGATAGAGATACAGAGAGAGAAGAAAGGTCGCGCACACAAAAGGCAGCGACAAAGAAGAGAAGAGAATCCGCGCGAACAGAGTACAATAAGAAGGTCAAACCGTGCGGGCAGAAGAAGGCACTGAATCAGGCGGAAAAGATTGAGTCCTCTGATACCATGTGCGAACAGGCAAGAAGAAACCGGAAATTGGAATAACAAAAAATTTATGATCCAAAAAAAGGTGAGTATTACAAAGGTATAGCCTCCATTTTATAGAATGGAGGAGATGAGATAGATTACAAATAAGCAATGTGGGACTAAATAATTACAAGTATATGCGGCTTTACAAATAAACAGACTGAACAAGACGCGCGGTTAGACGAGTAGGCTAACCGCTCGACAACCACCAGAAGGAGAGAACAAGCTGCCACGGAGAACAAGCCGCCACATGAGACTACTAGACCATCGGTCTCCAAGTCACCTGAGACAAACCGCCAGACCGCATGGATACCAAACAGCAACAGTCTGCCCGGCCTTCGTACTGCAAGAGATGCCAAACAGCAGCAGCCCGGCAGACAAGCCACTGAGATAAACCGCCAGACCGCCCGACCTCCGAACAGCAACAGACCGCCCGACCTCCATACTACAACAAGAAGCACAAACGGTCCCTTCTTCGCTCTTGAGATTTAATGAACACTTAGGTGTTTTTTGGTCCAACGGAGTTATCTTGCTCGAGATGCACGGGATCAAGGATCCTGGATGTGTGTAACATCAAATTCCCAAATTCCAGCCTTTTTATAGTTTTTCCACTATCGCGCGGCGATAGCGCAATATTGCCTGCGATATCTTAAATGGTTGCCACGTGTCCCACTCTACAATAACCATGTCGAGATGTTGGAGATTGTGTACAGACCTGGGCCTATCGCACCATGATAGCACGATATCACCAGGTAGTATCTCCGATAATGCGCGTCATGGTAACCATTCAGAATTGTGGCCTACGTCATGGCTAACGTCATCAAGGTAACACAGGGCGGTAGTAATTGTCACCCATGATGAGCCGAAGATATATGGATTTATCATGCCTCAAATAGATAATATGTTGCTTATGGATCATGAAGATGAGCATGAAACCTACTAAGAGGATATGAATGGACCAGACTCCGAGAAGTGGCTTTAGGCCATGAAATCTGAAATGGAGTCCATGTATACAAACCAAGTTTGGACCTCGATGGAACCACATGAAAGGGTACAACCCATAAGGTCCAAGTGGGTCTTAAATAAGAAGATCGACATGGATGGGAATGTATAGAAATTGAAAGGGTTATTAGTGGCTAAAAGTTCCAAGGAAATTCATGGTGTTGACTATGATGAGATCTTTTCCCCTATTGTCGGGGTAAATTCAATCAGAATTTTGTTTGTTATTACTTTATATTATGACTACGAGATCTAGCAAATGGATTTTAAAATATCTTTCCTTAATGCAAACCTTCTTGATGAAATGGACATAACAGAATCCGAGGGTTTTGTATCTCCAAATAAAGGCACTAAAATATGCAAGCTGCAGAGATCCATTTATGGATTGAAAAAAGATTCTCAAAGTTGGAATCTACATTTTGATCAGAAAATCAAAGAGTTTGGTTTCATCAAAAATGAAGATGAACCTTGTGTTTATAAGAGGATTAGTGGGAGTATTATTGTATTCATGTTATTATTTGTAGATGGCATACTGTTGATTTGGAATGATATTCTGACCCTACAAGTTATTAATAACAAGCTAGGGGACTACTTTTTATGAAATACTTGAGCAAAGAAACTATATACTTGATATTAAGATCTATAGAAATAAATCAAAGAAGTTATTGGGTTTTACCCAAAGTACTTATATTGTGAAAGGTGTTGAAACAGCTCAACATGCTTTATTCTAAGAAGGGATTCGTACTCATGTCTCATGGTATGAGTCTATTTAAGGACCAATATAAATCTTTGGAAGATAAAGACCGCATGAAGCTAATTCCATATGCTTCGACAATTGTATCAATCATGTTTGCAATATTATGTATTCGACTTGATGTCTCATATACTTTAAGCATGAGTAGTAGATATTAGTCTGATTTAGGTGATGGTCACTGGATAGTTGTCAAGAATATCCTGAAGTACGTGAGAAGGACTAAGGATGTATTCTTTGTATTTGGTGGAGAGGAAAAGCTAGTTGTCAATGGTTACACAAATACTTGCTTCCAAACTGATAGGGGCAACTCAAAATCTCAATCAGGTTTTGTATTTTGCCTTAATGGAGGGGTTGTGAGCTGAAAACGTTCCAAGAAAAAGACAGTTGTTAATTTTAAAACAGAGGTCGAGTATATTGACAATGCAAATGTAACACCCCCTATCCGTCGCATACCATATAGCAGTAGGTCCGGCAGGGGCCCGACGCCATATACCACAGACAGACCTGGTGGTTACTCAATGGAAACCATCCAACCAATCACAACATCCTACACAGAGCATTCTAGCGCAAGCAGTTTAAATAGTTGCAATAAAAAGAACCCAGCAACAAGCATGAATGTCCACTAATAAGCCAAATAGGAATGAAGTACATACACAAGTATTGTCCTTAAGGCCTTACAAATGGTTTACTCTTATTACGTGTTTTCCATACCACGGCATGCAGGCCGGTCATACATGAACAAAAGCAAGTAAACACTCCAATTAGGCCTTCGAGGGCCAGCTTCGCAATTTGGCCATTAGCCCGCTATTGACCGCTTGGTCCAGCAGCACCTGCAAGCAACAAACCACCGCACGGTGGCAAACAAAAGCAACGGTCAGCAATGCTGACCAAATTATAACGATCCCGCAACCCAATTCGGGGCAGCGATGCTCCTTCCCTGCATTTTATTAGTATAACCAAGCAGTAGTAATATAACTACATCACAGGCGTAGGCGCGCACGGCCACACACCCCGTGCACTCAGGGCACATTCTCGGTGATCACGGTCTAAGCCCGCCGACTCACCACCGTCCCCAAGACGGCCAAACAATGAGCAATTTGCCTTCCCGGCATGGGTCACAGTAATTTAAACCATAGATCGCCGAAGACCCTCATCTATGCCAACGGCTCTAATCCAAACGACATAGAACGGGTACGGTTCCATCTAACCTGTGCTCACATCGCAACATTAATTTAAAACATATGCGCATGTCAAACTTCTCCCAAGTCCCGTTTCCGTCACACATTTCACATAACTCGGTTATGTTCAAGTTGGCTCCTAGGCCACCAAGTTGGCAAGATCACGCATCCGCTCAGTTTTCTAGGTGCACCTTAGGGTTAATCCCCAATGCTCCCTCTTGCAATCTACCACGTAGAAAACCCGAAAAACAACCATTCGCACGGAGTCTTCTCCGGCATTTATGCAATGTAACATCACCGATCCAGACCAACATGTCCGGATAGGCTTTACACATCATGTCTATGTCTGTTCTCGTTTACGGACTCTACACAACGGGGACTTCACATATCTACCCGAAGGAACGCCTCCAACTCATCGCAAACTCACGAGAGCGGGCTTCCTATGCAAAATAAGTAGAGCTTCACATGCTCAAGTAGAGAATCGTTACCCTAGTGTTCTTCCTTGGCGCCATGGAAATGTAAGCGGATGAAAAGCACTGCAATCTCCTTGCCTTCGTAGATCCGAAGTTGGCTCGCGATTTGGAGCTCTGAAACTCCTCCAACGACTGGATCTAGACTTCTTCCTCCTTTGCTCTCGCCTCTCTCTAAGATTTAGACAGAGAACACGGCAGGAAAAATAAGGGTTCTGAAACCCTTCTCTCGGGTATAACCTCTTCAGGAATAACCACAGCCGTCGGATCCCACAAAAAGGGAAGCACGGATACGATCCAGGTCTGACCTGGACGAATGGGGCTAAACACCGCATGGATAACCAATAGGAGTAGGACACGACCGCGTCAAAACAGTGTCGGAACATTAGTCAACTCCCGCCAAAAACCCATGTGTCGACACTCTACGCCGACAGAGTCAAATACGCCAGCATCAGCCCCGCGCTCGACGATCGTCGAACCAAGATCGTCGAACGGAGATCTATAGCCCGATCTTCGAACGCAAAACTCTGGCCAAATCGTCGAACGCATGGCCCGATCATCGAACCCACAGTCCGATCGTCGAACCCAGATAGCTAGCCCGATCGTCGAACATAGATAGCTGGCCCGATTGTCGAACACAGAATAGCTGGCCGGATCGTCGAACACAGATAGCTGGCCCGATCGTCGAACACAGAATAGCTGGCCCGATCGTCTAACACAGATAGCTGGCCCGATCGTCGGACACAGATAGCTGGCCCGATCATCGAACACAGAATAGCTGGCCCGATCGTCGAACACAAATAGCTGGCTCGATCGTCGAACACAGAATAGCTGGCCCGATCGTCGAACACAGATAGCTGGCCCGATTGTCGAACGGAGATCTATAGCCCGATCTTTGAACTACCCCGACACGCCCTGGGACACGCCCGTGTCCCAGGCCGTGTACCCCTGCCAAATTCCAAATTTGGTACAGATTCGTCACCTGTCACTCTTTTGAGTTTCGGGGCGTTACAACTTTCTCCCTCTTAAAAGAATTTCGTCCACGAAATTTCATAAAGGAAAGATAAGCACAAAACAAAAATTGTACCTGAGCAGAACAACTCTGGATACTCATCAAGCATAGTATGCTCTCGTTCCCAAGAGAGCTCTTCTCGGCCGCAATTGTCCCAATGGACCTTGACCATACTGATCTCTTTATTGCGTAGCCGCTTGACCTCCGAGTCTTCAATACGCACGGGCTTGACCTTTGTCGTCAACCCACTATCAATCGGCACTTGATCGACCGGGATTAGTTGCGTAGGCTCTTGCACCGCCTTCCGTAGCACCGATATATGGAATACATCATGTAAACCACTAAGCTCCACTGATAGCTTAAACCAATAAGCCGCTTCGCCAATCCGCTCCAGAACCTCAAACGGCCCAAGGTACCTCGGGCTTAGCTTTTTCAAGCGCCGCACCCGCGAGACACCCTTGAACGGATTGATCTTTAAGTACACCCAGTCGCCCACAGCGAACTCCACGTTCATGTGCTTTGCATTATAGTACTTCGCTTGCCGGTCCTGAGCGATAAGCAATCTCTCCTGAATGGTTTGCACCAACGAAGTAGCATCTTCCACCTCTTGACGTTTGTACAACTTTGACTCACCCTTTTCCAACCAGGACAATGGCGTGCGATATCTTCTACCATAAAGGGCCTCGAAGGGCGTCATTTGAATGCTCGCATGTTAGCTATTGTTGTACGCAAATTCCACCAAATAAAGATGGTCTTCCCATTGCTTTCCAAAGTCCAAGACACACATGCGGAGCATGTCTTCCATAGTTATATTGACCCTCTCGGTCTACCCATCCGTCTGCGAATGGAAGGCTGTGCTAAAACTCAACTTTGTTCCCAACATTTGCTGCACAAGCCTCCAATCATTGGACGCAAACTGCCCATCTCGGTCACTCACGATGTTGCGGGGCACACCGTGGAGCCGCACTATGTTATCCACATATAACTTTGCCAACTTTTCCACCGGATCATCCTTCCTATGCGGAATGAAATGCGACACCTTCGTTAGCTGATCTACGACCACCCAGATAGCGTCGTTCCCCTTTTGCGACCTTGGAAAACCGTGCATAAAGTCCATAGTGATGTTGTCGAATTTCCGCTCCAGAATATGCAAGGACTTCATAAATCCTCCCGGCTTTTGGCACTCCGCCTTCACCAAGGCGCAAGTTTGGCACTTCGCCACGTAGAGCGCCACATCCTTCTTCAAACCCGGCCACCAAAATAGTTTCTTAACGTTGCGGTACATCTTTGTGCTCCCCAGCTGAATCGAGTACTTGGTATGGTGCGCCTCGTACAACAAATCCACCCGCAAACTGTCGACGCTTGGGACACAAAGACAACCGTCTTTCCAAAGCAATCCATCCACAACTTCATATTGGGAATTTGGCCCATCCAGAGCTTCTATCATGAGTTGCTTCATGTGGTCATCCAAATCCAAAGCATGTCGAATCCGATCAGCCAGGTCATATTGAACTTCAGTCCAATTCAAGAGTGCTTCAGCACTTGACTGCTTATCTACACAAACAATCTCCAACGCCTCCAACTCCCGAACCAACCGCTCGTCATGGATCGACAGCCAATTAACTTGAGTTGGGGTCTGGCGACTCAATGCATCCGCAACCACATTAACTTTACCAGGCACATAGTGGATCTTGAATGTATAGTCCCCCAGGAACTCCATCCATCTACGCTGTCGCATATTCAGATCTTTCTGATCAATCAAATACTTCAGGCTCTTGTGATCGGTGTAGATATCAATCTTCACACCGTACAAATAATGTCTCCACTGCTTCAAGGCAAAAATCATGGCCGCTAACTCCAAGTCATGGACCGGATAATTTCTCTCGTACACTTTCAGCTATCTCGAACCATAAGCTATCACACTTCCATGTTGCAGTAGCATGCAACCCAAACCGCTGCCCGAAACATCGCTAAAAAAACTCATAACCTTCGGTCCCACTCGGCGAACTCAGCACAAGCGTCGTGGTCAACCGACATTTCAACTCCTCAAAAGCTCGCGCGCACTCCGGCATCCAAACGAACTTCTGCTCCTTCCTCGTCAAAGTAGTGAGAGGTAACGCTATCCGCGAGAAGTTCTCTACGAAGCGCCTATAATAGTCGGCAAGCCCCAGAAAGCTCCGGACTTCCGCTACCTTAGAAAGCTCTGGCCACTCCCGTATCGCAACAATCTTTGCCGGATCCACTGCAATACCTTCCCCACTCACTATATGATCGAGGAACGCCACTGAGGACAACCAAAACTCGCACTTCGCGAACTTGGCGTACAATTGATTCCTCCTTAGCGTCTCTAAAACCAAATGAAGATGCCTGAAGTGATCTTCCTCACTCTGCGAGTACACCAAAATATCGTCGATGAAGATGATCACAAAATGGTCCAACTACTCCCTGAAGTCCTGTTCATCAAATCCATGAACACTGACGGCGCATTAGTCATCCCAAACGGCATGATCGTAAACTCGTAATGCCTGTATCTCGTACTGAATGATGTCTTCCGGATATCACTCTCCCTTATTCGTAGCTGATAGTACCCGGACTTGAGGTCCAACTTTGAGTACACCGTCGACCCGACTAACTGATCGAATAGATCATCAATCCGGGGGATCGGGTACTTGTTCTTTTCCGTCAACTTGTTGAGCTCCTTATAATCAATACATGGCCTCAAGCTTTCGTCCTTCTTCTTAACAAAGAGGATAGGCGCGCTCCATGGCGAAGAACTTGGACGCACATACCCTTGCTCCAATAACTCTTGCAGTTGAATCTTCAGCTCCGCCATTTCCTTAGGCGCTAGCCGATATGGAGAGCATGACACAGGCTTTGCACCTAGTACGAGCTCTATCGTAAAATCTATCTCCCGCTACGGCGGGGCTCCAGGAAGATCGCTTGGGAACACATCAGGGTACTCCGATACCACTGAAATACTGTCCAACGCGGGCTTAGGCTTTGCAACCTCCACTAGTGTAAAGAACAGTTCTGCACCGGCACGAACTGCCTTCACCACCTGAAGAGCAGACATCAACGTCTTGCTCGACCCCTTCAAGCCCGTGATAGTCATCTCACGATTTGCCCCCAACTTGACTTCCTTGTAATTGCAATCGATATAGGCTTGCTGCTCCGAGAGCCAGTCCATGCCAAATATAACGTCGAACTCCACCAACTGTAGTAACGACTCTTGCAGATCGAACTCTTGATTCCCAATTCGAATCTTCACGCCACAGATTCTATTCGCGTGCATCGAACACCCATTGGGCAACAACACATCCAACTTGTCCTTCGACATCAAAGAAGGTACTCCGACGCGCAATATAAATCCTTTGATTAACAGGGAATGCAAAGCTCCCTAAGCGAACGGTGCTCTCGCCGAATTAACCGAAAATCAGAACAAAGCTTAGCACCGACAGTTCTAAGCTAACATGCACAAGGGCAATAAGTATTTAAAGTTAAACTACTATAACTTTAAGTTGTACCTGTCATCACGACAGCGTGCTTCTTCTCGGACTTGAGACGTCCGCTCCATCAATCGCGGGCAAAGTGCCACGGCTTTCCACAAGTAAAGCATGCACCCGGGGTCCGACCCGTAGTCGCCCTAGAAGCACCAGAAGAAGGAGCTGGACCCGAAGTCCTAGCCTTCTTATAGAACCTTCGATAGCCGGACTTTGAAGCAGTCGGCGCCTTAAATTCAGACTTCTTATCACCAGAGTTTTTCTTTAACATCTGAGCACCACTCTGACAGTCTCGGGCAAAGTGCCCTTCCTTGCCATACTTAAAACAACCGTATGGAGCCTGACCAGTGGACATTTTAGACTTCTTATTCCTCCTCCTTCGGTATTCAGATTTTGCAGAATCTGGAGAGTCTAGTACCCAAAGCTCTGACGTCTGATTGACTTTTGCCAAATCTTCTTCCAAAGATCTAGCCGATTCTACCAAGGCTCGGAATCCCAATAACTTTGGTCCGAACAACAGAACTCGCAATTCGCCGCGCAGGCCATTATAAAACCTATCGACCATCGACTGCTCGCTCTCCACTTCAGAACCTAGGTAGCATCTTATCATCAGAAACACTTGCAAATATTCCTCGACTGAGTGTGTACCCTGCACTAAGAGCATGTTCAACTGCTGCCCCAAAGGTTCTATAAATGTCTTTTGCTCCATCACACCACCCGGCGTTGGAATAATAGGGGACTGCACACGTCATTCTTTTTATGCTCCAATCGCAGCGAACACTGCTTCCACCACCATTCTTATGGTTTCAGTGGAGGTAAGGGTTGCAGGCACGTCACCAGGTGCACTATAATCCTCAAAACCGGATATGTTGACGGCCCAGCACCGCTTCCGGTCACCTATAGTGGTACAAAACACCGTTAAGCGACCAAATAAAATTGCAAACAGCAATTATAAGAACACGCAGGTTCCCCAAACACGTGTATTTTCATTCCTAGGTGGACATTCATGGGTTCTTTTGTTATTATAATGATGACGCACATACATGTGCTCACCACCCCTTAAAAAGAATTCGCCCACGAATTCATTTTAAGCCTGACCGAAACAAGTAGTCTGATACCAAATTGTAACACCCCCTATCCGTCGCATAGCATATAGCAGTAGGTCCGGCCGGGGCCCGACGCCATATACCACAGACAGACCGGGTGGTTACTCAATGGAAACCATCCAACCAATCACAACGTCCTACACAGAGCATTCTAGCGGAAGCAGATTAAATAGTTGCAATAAAAAGAACCCAGCAACAAGCATGAATGTCCACTAATAAGCCAAATAGGAATGAAGTAAATACACAAGTACTGGCCTTAAGGCCGTACAAATGGTTTACTTTTATTACATGTTTTCCATACCATGGCACGCAGGTCGGTCATACATGAACAAAAGCAAGTAAACACTCCAATTAGGCCTTCGAGGGCCGGCTTCACAATTTGGGCTTTAGCCCGCTATTGACCGCTTGGTCCAGCAGCACCTGCAAGCAACAAACCACCCATGGTGGCAAATAAAAGCAACGGTCAGCAATGTTGACCAAATTATAATGATCCCGCCCCCAATTCGTGGCGGCGATGCACCTTCCCTGCATTTTATTAGTATAACCAAGCAGTAGTAATATCACTACATCACACGCGTAGGCTCGCACGGCCACACACCCCGTGCACTCAGGGCACATTCTCGGTGATCACGGTCTAAGCCCGCTGACTCACCACCGTCCCCAGGACGGCCAAACAATGAGCAATTTGTCTTCCTGGCATGGGTCACGGTAATTTAAACCATAGACCGCCGAAGACCCTCATCTATGCCAACGGCTATAATCCGAACGACATAGAATGGGTACGGTTCCATCTAACCCGTGCTCACATCGCAACATTAATTTAAAACATATGCACAGGTCAAACTTCTCCCGAGTCGCGTTTCCGTCACACATTTCACATAACCCGGTTATGTTCAAGTTGGCTCCCAGGCCACCAAGTTGGCAAGATCATGCATCCGCCCAGTTTTCTAGGTGCACCTTCGGGTTAATACCCAAGGCTCCCTATTGCAATCTACCACGTAGAAAACCCGAAAAACAACCATTCGCACGGAGTCTTCTCTGGCATTTATGCAATGCAACATCACCGATCCAGACCAACATGTCCGGATAGGCTTCACACATCATGCCTATGTCCGTTCTCATTTACGGACTCTACACAACGGGGACTTCACATATCTACCCGAATGAACGCCTCCAACTCACCGCAAACTCGCAAGAGCGGGCTTCCTATGCAAAAGAAGTAGAGCTTCACATGCTCAAGTAGAGAATCGTTACCCTAGCGTTCTTCCTTGGCGCCATGGAAATGTAAGCGGATGAAAAGCACCGCAATCTCCTTGCCTTCGTAAATCCGAAGTCGGCTCGTGATTTGGAGCTCTAAAACTCCTCCAACGACTAGATCTAGACTTATTCTTCCTCCTTTGCTCTCCCCTCTCTCTAAGATTTAGATAGAGAACATGACAGGAAAAATAAGGGTTCTGAAACCCTTCTCTCAGGTATAACCTCTTCGGGAATAACCATAGCCGTCGGATCCCACAAAAAGGGATGCACGGGTACGATCCAGGTCTAACCTGGACGAATGGGGCTAAACACCGCATGGATCACCAATAGGAGCAGGACACGTCCGTGTCAAAACAGTGTCGGAACATTAGTCAACTCCCGCCAAAAACCCGTGTGTCGACACTCCATGCTGACAGAGTCAAACACGCCAGCATCAGCCCCGCGTTCGACGATCGTCGAACCAAGATCATCGACCGCTGCCAGATCGTCGAATGGAGATCTATAGTGTTGGGTACATTGGATTAAATGTACCTGATTTGAAGAAGCCTCACCCTACTCAATGATATAAATCAAAATGTATTTGATGTGTTTTTAGTTTAGTTGTGCAGGTTAAGTATTTGCAGGGAAAGTTGAAAAGTTTCTAAGTCCATGTGTCGACACCCAGAAGGAAAGTGTCGACACTTAAGAAGACTTGTGTCGACATCCAGAGAAGCAATGTCGACACTTGGAGTACTTGTGTCGACACCAGGAATGCAGAGTCGACACCAGGAGGAAAGTGTCGACACATACAGGATGTGTCGACACTCAATGAAGAAAAATCCAGTGAAGCTGTGTCGACACTTAGCAGCAGTGTCGACACCTTGAGGAACTTTGTCTACATCAGAAAGTGTCGACACTTGGAGGCTGTGTCGACACTCATCAAATTTCAACAGAGTCTAAGTATAAGTGTCGACATAATGAAGAATGTGTCGACACACAGCAGAAGACTCAACACATGAAGAAAGTGTCGACATAATAAAGAATGTGTCGACACACAGCAGAAGACTCAATACATGAAGAAAGTGTCGACACTAGGAGGCTGTGTCGACATTCAGCAAAGTTCAACAAATTCTAAGTACAAGTGTCGACATAAAGGAGATGTGTCGACACTCAGCCAAAGTCTCAACAGAAGAAGAATGTGTCGACACAAGGAGCTGTGTCGACACTCAGCAAATTTCTATGAAGACTAAGTACAAGTGTCGACACCAAACAGATGTGTCGACACTCGGCAAGTATCAACACAGAAAGCATGTGTCGACACCAAGAAGATGTGTCGACACTGAACAAGTTCAACATAAGAAGATGTGTCGACACAAAGGAGTTATGTCGACACTTACAAGAATTCAACTAAGTACTGAAGAACAAGAAGTTGTGTCGACACACAATATCAGTGTCGACACATGATGAAGAAGCTGTGTCAAGAAGTGAATTCTACAACACAAGGAGTTGTGTCGACACCTTGAAGGCTAGTGTCGACACTTAGTCTACTTGTGTCGACACTTAGTCTATAAGTGTCGACACTTAAAGACAGACTGTCTCGACACTTTCAGACAGTTACAGATATTTCAAGAAGTGACTGGATGACATGACAGCTGCCATTCCAGCCGGTCTACTGCAACTGTCAGAGATGTCAGAAAGCTGTTAGGAACCGGATCAGCCGGTCACCATGAAGAAGGCATATATATAGGCCTATTCTGTCAACAGAAGATGAGGATTTACACAGAATTCAACACAGATTAACACAAATCAGTTGAAGTGATCAGAAGATCTAAGTAGTTGGAGAGAGAGAGCTCCTTCCAAGAAGACAGCCGTTGGAACCAGGCTATGAAGAAGGTTTCAGATTGAGATCTGAAACTTAAGTTAGCAGTGATTGAAGATCAGCTGCAGAGAATCAATCCTATTGTGTTCTACATTCAAGAAGCTTTGAAGAAAGCCAAGTGAGGTTGATCTCAGCAGAGTTCTTCCAAGAACTCATCAAGGACCTATCAACTCTTCTCTCTCATTCTAAGTTGTAGGTTTACACTTTGTATTCTTCATTTCTTGTAGGATCCTTAGGGATCTGAGTTGTAAGCCTGCAATTATAAAGGCTGAGTGGTAGGGCATGTGTGCCTGAGTGTAGGAGATCCATATCTCTGAGTGTAGGCCTTGTGGCTGAGTGTAGGCCTTGTGGCTGAGTGTAGGTCTTTGGAGAAGACTGAGTTGTAGGGCCTTGGGCCTGAGCTGTAGGAACCATTTGGGGTTCTGAGTGTAAGATCTGTGGATCTGAGATATAGTGGAGGAGTTTGGCCGAATCTAGTACACTACTAGATAGGTGAAGGGGGAAAGTGGATGTACCCAAACCTTGGGGAACCACTATAAATCTGTGTGTTCACTGTGTGCATGTTTATTCTATGATTGCTAATTGTTTGCTGTGAAGAAGTAATTATAAATCTGTGATATTATCTGCAATCTGCCTAAAAGTTTAAAAAAGATTTAGTCACCTATTCACCCCCCCCCCCCCCCCTCTAGGTGATTAGGGTACAATTTCTTTCAAGTGGTATCAGAGGGAGGTTACTAAAAAAGGGACATAACTGTCTGAGTAGATCCTGTTGGCAGATTCAGTATACGTAAAGTGCAGAATCAAGAAAATCAAGAAAATGGGTTCAACAGAGAATCATAAGGAACTTGGATTCATGAAATTGCCCATTTGCAGAAAAGAGATTTTTGGCATCAGGAAAGAAAGGGTGAGACTATTTATGGAAGCCTCAGACCCTAGAATATATATCACAGTTAAAGAATGGCCATATGTGCCTATGAAGGTTTCAGTCCTGGATGCAAATTAGAGAACACCTAAAGACTTTTCTGAAATGACAAAAGAAGAGATTATTCTGGCCACCATGGACAAGAGGGCTCAGAATATCATTGTGAGTGTCATAGATGATGCTACATTTCAGAACTTGATACACTGTAAGACATCTAAGGAGATGTGGGATACTTTGATAGTGTATATGGAGGGTTCTGAAGAAGTTAGGCAGGACAGAAAGTCTTTGTTAAACCAAGAATATGAAAGTTTCAGGCAAGGCAGATCTGATAGCATAACAGAATGCTATAAGAAATTCTATAGGATTGTCAATGAGTTGATGTCTTATGGAAGAGAATTCAGCAACTATGAGCTGAATGATAAGTTCTTGAGGTCTCTAACAAAGGATTGGGACACCAAGATCTGTGGCATAAGGAAAATGGCCAAGTTAGCAGATATCCCTCCTCCAACATTGTTTGGAAAACTGCTATCCTATGAGATGCAGTTGATGGTGAGGAAAGAAGAGGAGAAGACTACAAGAAGTGAGCATAAAGAAAGGACAGTGGCATTCAAGATAGAAGCCACCAGGAAATACAAAAGTAAGTCTCCATCTCCACCTCCAAGGGTTGCTGGAACTGAGTCAGATGAGACAGAATGCAAGGATTCTGAAAGCAGTGAGAGTGATGAGGATTTTGCAGCCTTCACAAGACACTTTCAGAAGTTTCTAAAGAAGAAACAGTGGAGGTCAAAGTCATCCACTTCACAGGGAAAAGATGACTATTATCAGAACAAGAAGTCATCAAAGAAAGATAGGAGAAAGACCAAGTCAAGCAAAGCAACTTTATCAAAAATTATATGCTATTGCTGTAATAGACAAGGACATGTTGTTGCAGACTGTCCAGAGAAAAGGAAAGAGTCAACAGATAAGAAAAAGACTCAATTCAAGGGCAAGAAGGAAAGGTCCTTTGTTGCCAAGAAGGACAAAAGCCTGTCAGACATATCTTCTTTAGAAACTGAGTCAGAAGCTGAAGCATACATAGGACTGTTTGCTAAAGAAGAGGAAGAGGAGTTCATCCAGATAATGAACTCTATATATGAGCAAGAGGACATTCAGTGCAAAGGACTGATGGCCTTAACAGAAGGTGACAAAATCTAGGATCAGCCTGGACCTAGTAAGGTACAAAATTGTTCTTTAAGTTCAATTTCTAGTGCTAGTTCAGATTCAGTTACATCAGCATCAAATGATGCCAGTGGATCTGAATCTGAAGGGGATATTCATCAATTGATTGATGAGTATAGAGTACTGTTGCATGTTTTTAAGAAAAGCAAATCCTTGGCCAAGAGTCAGGCAAAGGAAATTGCTAATCTTAAAGATGCTGCAATAGATTTTGAGAAGTTATTTGATCAAAAATTAAATGAAATAGCCAGACTGAAAAACATAAATGTTATTCAGATGGGGACTATAACATTTAAGAATGATCAAATCAGAAATCTGGAGATTAGTCTTCAGAAGGAGAGAGATATAGTAGCAAGGTTCTCTAAACCAAAATCAGTTCTACCTTTGATAGATGAGTTTATACCTCACAAGGGTAAAACTGGATTAGGGTTCACACAACCAGCTAAGACTGTAAAGTCCAAGTCTAAGGGCAAAGCCCCAGTACTCAACAAGCCTGCTGTAGATAGAACAACTAGGGTTGTACCTAAGCAAAGGTACAATAGATTTGAGTGCTGGTGCTGTGGCAAGGTAGGCCACTTTGCCATGGATTGTTGGCACAATTCAAGTGCCAAAGTGAGTAGCAAACTGCCTGTTAGAAGATCTGCAGGTAGCTTTGTTAAGAGGCAAACTAACCAGCACCAAGGACCCAAGAATTCTTTGGGTTCTAAGGTCAACTAATCTGTTTTGCAGGTGAGTCCAAGTGGCCATGCCCCAATATGGTACTTGGACAGTGGATGTTCCAGACACATGACTGGAACTAGGGGTTTGCTAAAGGACTACACACCTATCAAGGATGGTCCTAAAGTCACCTTTGGTGGTTCTGAAAAAGAAATTATCAAGGGTTTTGGTAACATTTCTAGCACCCATATAACTATTACTCAAGTGGCTTATGTTAAAGGTTTGAAACATAACCTTATTAGTATAAGTCAACTGAGTGATTTAGGATATGACATCTCATTTGTCAAAGATGGTTGTCATATCAGGAGATCAAATGATCAACAGATCATTTTGACTGGTTACAGAAAAAGAAATGTCTATTGTCTAGACATTATGAGTGAGAACAATGCTTCTCCAGTGTATCTTGTAGCTGATGAGAAAGTCTCTCATTGTGTCAAATGGCACAAGAGGCTAGCCCATCTTAACTACAAGACAATTGGCCAACACTATAGCAAAGAGTTAGTGAGGAATGACCCTCAAGTTAAGTGTATTAAAGATGGAATATGTTCAGCTTGTCAAAAGGGCAAGCAGACTAGATCCACCTTTAATAGCATTGAGAACAAAGATGCTGTAAAGTGTTTATACCTCTTGCATATGGATCTCTTTGGTTCTATGCCAGTTCACAGCCTAGGTAGGAAGGTCTACACATTTGTAGTTGTAGATGACTACTCAAGGTTTTCCTGGGTGTTCTTCCTTAGACAGAAATCTGAAACACCTAGTATCTTCTATAGTTTCGTCAAACAAATTCAGAATGAGTTAGACAGTACAGTGGTCAAAATAAGAAGTGACCATGGTACTGAATTCCAGTCTGATAGTATGACAAAACTATGTGAAGAATTTTGGATATTTCAGGAATTTTCTTCACTAAGAACACCTCAGCAAAATGGCATTGCTGAGAGGAAAAATAGAACCTTGATTGAGGCTGGTAGAACCCTATTAAGTGACACATCTCTCCCAGAATATTTCTGGGCTGAGGCAGTTAATACTGCATGCCATGTAATTAATAGGGCTACCATTACTAAGAGCCACAATAAGACCCCCTATGAGATTGTGAAAGGCAGAAAACCAAACCTATCCTATTTTAGGATCTTTGGTTGTAAATGCTATATACTTAACAATGGTAAGTCTTACTTGACCAAGTTTGCTGCCAAGTCCCAAGAGGGGATCTTTGTTGGGTACAGCAACAATAGTAAGGCTTATAGGGTCTACAACTTGACTACACAAGTTGTAGAGGAGTCAGTACATGTAGTATTTGATGAAGCTAGACTTATTAACCATGAGTTGTCTATAAGTACTTGCAGCTCCACAGGTGTGACTAAGAAGATGGACAAGCTCACTATTGATGAAGGATCTACTGCAAGTCAGCATGTAGATGATAGTGGCTGTTGTCCAGGGGGAGTACTAGATGCACCTGATGCAGAAGAAGACCAAGGAGTGCAGCAAGTTGAAGAAGCTGAAGGAGTTCAACATGAAGCCAGGCTGCCTCCAACTACTAGGCATCTAAGGGATCATCCAGCAGATCAAATTATTGGTGATCTAAGACAAGGGGTACAAACAAGGAGCATAAATCTTAGTTCACTCTACTCCAGTTTTCTATCCCAAGTTGAGCCAAAGAAATTTGAAGAAGCCATCCTAGACCCTCAATGGATTGAGGCAATGCAAGAGGAGCTGAATCAGTTCAAGAGATGCAAAGTCTGGGAGCTTATTCCTAAACCAAAAGACCACAACATAATTGGGACTAAGTGGATCTTCAGGAACAAAATAGATGAACATGGAGTCATTATAAAAAACAAAGCAAGACTGGTTTCTAAGGGATATAGGCAAGAAGAAGGTATTGACTTTGATCAAACCTTTGCTCCAGTAGCCAGATTGGAAGCCATAAGGATGTTCCTGGCCTATGCAACCTATCAAGGATTTAAAGTATACCAAATGGATGTTAAGTCAGCCTTTATGAATGGTAATCTAAAGGAAGAGGTCTATGTGGAACAGCCATCAGGTTTTATTGATTCAACTCAACCTAATTATGTTTATAGACTTAGGAAGGCTTTGTATGGGTTAAAACAAGCCCCTAGGGCTTGGTATGAAACCCTGTCTAGTTTCCTCATTGAGAATAAATTCACAAGGGGGAAAATAGACAAGACTCTATTCCTTAGGGAATCCAGAGGCAAGATCATACTAGTCCAAATATATATAGATGACATCATATTTGGGTCTACTGGAAGTAGTCTTTGCAAAACGTTTGCAGAACTTATGCAAGGACAATTTGAGATGAGTAGTATGGGGGAACATAAGTTCTTCTTGGGTCTCCAAGTTAGACAGACTGAGAATGGTTTATCCATATGCCAGTCTAAGTTCACCTTAGAACTGATAAGGAAGTATGGTATGGAATCATCCAGTACCATGAAAACTCCTATGGGGTCAAGTATGTCTCTTAGCAAAGATGATGCAGGGAAACCTGTAGATGAGACTTGGTATAGAGGGATAGTTGGCTCTCTATTGTATTTGACTGCAAGTAGACCAGATATCATGTATGCTACATGTGTCTGTGCTAGGTACCAAGCATGCCCTAAAGAGTCTCATTTGACAGTAGTCAAAATAATTCTGAGGTATCTTAAGGGCACTCCTTATCTAGGCCTTGGGTACCCTAGGAATGGAGACTTTGAACTGATAGGTTATTCAGATGCAGATTTTGCCGGCTACAAGGAAGATAGGAAAAGTACAACTGGTACCTGTCAATTCCTAGGTGGAAGACTGATATCTTGGAGTAGCAAGAAACAAACAAGTGTGGCTATCTCCACAGCAGAATCAGAATATGTGGCTGCAGGAAGTTGTTGTGCTCAACTTCTCTGGATACAACATCAGCTTGAGGATTATGGTATTCAAGTAAGTAGAACACCACTTTTTTGTGATTCTACTAGTGTTATATCTAGCGCAAACAATCCTGTTTCCATAGTAGAACTAAACACATTGAAATAAAATATCATTTTCTAAGGGAACATGTTGAAAAAGAAGATATTTCACTAGAGTATGTTAATACAGATAATCAACTAGCTGACATGTATACTAAGCCTTTAGAAGAAACCAAATTCAATAGGTTTAAAATTGAATTAGGGATGATTAACTTAGAATAAGTTTACAAAAGAAAATTGGCTAAGTAAAAAGGTGTCGACACACAGAGTTGCCTGTGTCGACACAGAGAAGTGGTGTCGACACTTCAGAGAAACGGTGTCGACACATCTAGGAAGTTGGTGTCGACACTTCAGAAAATTAGTGTCGACACATACAGGGTCGGTGTCGACACAACCAAGGTGGTGTCGACACTTAGAATTTACACAGACTTAACCAAGTAAAGTCTCAACTAAGTGTCGAGTTAAGTGGTGTCGACACATAAACAAGTGTCGACACATATATTCTGTCGACTATACTTGTGTCGACACATTGTTGTCGAGACATTATAAGTCTGTGTCGACACTTTTCAACAGTGTCGACACAATTTGAGTATTTTGACGCGCCCTTTCATCTTCAATCCTAGAAAGGTATAAATAGGATTTCGCCATTGTATGTCGACATGCTCACCAAAGTTTCGAGACCAAACTTGTGTGTCGACACCTCTCTTCTCTCAATTCAAATTCTTCAAACCCTAATGGTGCCCAAGCTCGAAGAGAACGTGAATGAAGGATATGAACTGGTGCGGCATGCGTTTGATGACGCAGAACCAGAGATCAAGGATGTGGTAACCCTAGTTGCAAACTCAGGGTTAGATTTTCTTGTTTCAGAGCCGACCAAGATATGGAAGAAAGAAGTTCTGGAATTTCTGAATGGAGCATCCCTAGATGAATCAGGACTAAAGATTAAGTCTAGGGTTCATGGGGCAAAGGTGAAGATCCCATCTAAGAGTTTGAGAAAGGTACTAAACCTACCAAGGACTAAAGAAGAAGATGAAGTTTCTACTTCTAAGACTAGAGAAGCATTGACATGGTGTGGACTGGATTCCAAGCTGAAATTGGATCAGTATTCAACAGAAAGGGAATGAACAACCAAGGAAAATTCTTGTCTGAAATAGTTGGAAAAGTGATCCTGTGCAAGTTTGGAGGACATGACAGGATTTCAGCATATATGTTCAGTCTAATGACAAGGTTAATCTTCCAACTAAATACTGATTGGTCTGCAGTATTGTTTGATAAGATAAAGGAGAGCATGAAGAAACCCAATTTGGGTAGGATTCTAAGTTTTTACTTGGCTGGTAGTATACCAGAGATAATGACCCAAGCTGCAGGATCCAAAATTAACCACATGAGAAGAATGGACATGAGAATCTTCTCTAGATGGGATAGGGTCTTGACTAAGGAAATGCCAACTCCTGAGAAGTTAACACCCCAGAAAAGGAAGAAGAAATCAGCCTCAGTGACTCACGAATCATCTAGCAGCTCTGAGGAGCAAGTTGTCTTTACTCCTGATGAGGAAGAAGAAGGAAATGCTGGACAATCTCCAGCAAGACAAGATGATGCAGAGAGGCGGGGGGAGCTACCACAGGCTTGACCACTTCACCAGGATTCCATCTAGGTGGAGTCTCTACTGGTTGAAGAGCCAACTCCCTTAGAAAGTGAAAGAGACACTCAAACCATTCTTGAGGTAATCACTGAAATCAATCAATTAGATTTCCTTATTGAGAGTGAAGTTATAATTGACAAATTCTCTGATGTTAATTAGCAACCTCAGATTCATAGTTAAGCCCCAGATATTGTCATGGAGGACACATCTGTTACAGATCAAGTAGTATCTGATCAAGTTGTTGATGAGACAAGAGAATCTCCACCCCATCCTCAACAAGAATTTACCCTAGAAGAACTATTCCCAGATCTTCTACAAATAGACTTTGAGAAAGAAAGTGTTGCTGCTGAGGGGGAGAATGCTCATGTTGAGGGGGAGCAAGTAGTTCTTGTTGAGGAAACTACAAGGAAGGAACCTGAAGTGCAGAAGGAGTTACCTCCAAGCCCTAAGGACAGGGTTGATATTGCAAGCACATCTGCTTCTGAAGATGAGGAGGCTGCTAGAGCTAAAAAGAAAAAGTTTCAAGTCTTCAAGAGGAGAAGCCAAAATTATAAGAAAGCTCTGCAAACCATTGCACCACAGCCTACACCACAGCCAGCACCATCTGTAGATTACAGTTCTCTGATGGATGCTATGCAGATAAAGCTTCATGAGCAAAGGAAAGCAATAGAAACATATATGGATGAAGGGCATAAGTCTCTACAGTTTGATCTTGCACAAGACATTAAGTCCATCAGATTTGAAATGAATCTGAATAAGAAGGAGATGACAGACTGCTTCCATAAGGGAGGGAATGCAGTAGTCTATCTAGCCACTCATCAAGAGAAGATAAAAGCTCAAGTAGATGATATTGCAGTGAAGCAAGGTTATGTACTGGAGAACCAGATCAGGATGAATGATAATCTTATAGCTTCACATAATGCAATAATTATAGAAATGAAGAATATAGCTACTGGTCAGACTACAGCTAATGCTACAGCAAAGGCAGAATTTGACAAAGCACTGCAAGAGAGCCTAACTGCTGTCACTTCTGCAATTCAAGATTCTCAGAAGCTGATCACTGAAAAACTCCAAAGGTTGAAACCTTACTTTAAGGATGGAGTAAACTATTTGGATGCCCAAATAAGGTTTCAGAAAGATGATCTAAGGGATCACATGGAAAGAGAAGTCATAAAGGGGGAGAGGGTGTTAGTCAAAGCCAGCTCTGATCATGCAAAATGGATTTCAAATTCCATCAGAGCCACCCTTGGATATCCTCCATTGTGTGATGATGACAATGTAGCAGAGTCTGGGATTCATCCTGCATATCTTGGAGGGGAGCAAGCTGAAGTGGCTCAAGTAATTTACCCTCCACCAGACTTTGATATGGTACAAGCAGATATATAGTCCATGTATAGCCCACCTGAGGGAAAGCAAAATGTCATCATAGAAAAAGTGGTTCAGCCAGTTCCCGAGGCTATACAAGAAGCTATACTGAAGGAACAAGCAGCCCAATTGTCTAAGAAGAGGTTCAGAGAGCAAGCTGAACAAAGGCCTGATTTTGAACAGTGGATCTCCACTTTAAGGAATATCATTCTGACTGCATGGAAGGCTGTCAAAGACAATATTGTGGACAGAGGCAAATGGTATTCTGATGTGGAGTGGAGGAAGCATGAGAACAGGCAAGAAGCAATTGTGCAATATAGAAGAAAGGTAAAGATGAGAAAGCTACCTCCTACTGCCTAGGAGCCTAGCAAGTACTTTCCCAAGCCTTATCATTACTTTGAGAGGCAAAAGATAAAGGCTGAAGAGCAGACAAAGAAGGATCTTAAAGGCAAGAAGCCTGCTGCTGCTGAAGATGTTGAAGCCTCTGTCCAAGCAAAAATACAATCTGGAAAGGGCATAGTGATCAAGGAGACTGAGCAGAAATAGAATAAAATTTATCTTTAGTTTACAGGTGTAATCTTTTGATTTTAAACACTCTGTAAACTTCTGTATAATGGATATGACAAAGTTGTTAGAACAATATGATAATTGTTCAGAGATATCTGTGTATACATGTTTTGTTATTACATGTTTATGAATTTACCCTGTTATATAATCATGCTTTACATCATACTGTGATTTTATTATGTATGGTGTATATCATTGACTAAGGGTTATGACTTCTCCAAATAGGGGGATATTTTTGGGTACATTGGATTAAATGTACCTGATTTGAAGAAGCCTCACCCTACTGAATGATATACATCAAAATGTATTTGATGTGTTTTGAGTTTAGCTATGCAGGTTAAGTATTTGCAGGGAAAGCTGAAAAGTTTCTAAGTCCATGTGTCGACACCCAAAAGGAAAGTGTCGACACTTAAGAAGACTTGTGTCGACATCCAGAGAAGCAGTGTCGACACTTGGAGTACTTGTGTCGACACCAGGAATGCAGAGTCGACACCAGGAGGAAAGTGTTGACACATACAGGATGTGTCGACACTCAATGAAGAAAAATCCAGTGAAGCTGTGTCGACACTTAGCAGCAGTGTCGACATCTTGAGGAACTTTGTCTACATCAGAAAGTGTCGACACTTGGAGGCTGTGTCGACACTCAGCAAATTTCAACAGAGTCTAAGTATAAGTGTCGACATAATGAAGAATGTGTCGACACACAGCAGAAGACTCAACACATGAAGAAAGTGTCGACATAATAAAGAATGTGTCGACACACAGCAGAAGACTCAATACATGAAGAAACTGTCGACACTAGGAGGCTGTGTCGACACTCAGCAAAGTTCAACAAATTCTAAGTACAAGTGTCGACACAAAGGAGATGTGTCGACACTCAGCCAAAGTCTCAACAGAAGAAGAATGTGTCGACACAAGGAGCTGTGTCGACACTCAGCAAATTTCTATGAAGACTAAGTACAAGTGTCGACACCAAGCAGATGTGTCGACACTCGGCAAGTATCAACACAGAAAGCATGTGTTGACACCAAGAAGATGTGTCGACACTGAACAAGTTCAACACAAGAAGATGTGTCGACACAAATGAGTTATGTCGACACTTACAAGAATTCAACTAAGTACTGAAGAATAAGAAGTTGTGTCGACACACAATATCAGTGTCGACACATGATGAAGAAGCTGTGTCGAGAAGTGAATTCTACAACACAAGGAGTTGTGTCAACACCTTGTAGGCTAGTGTCGACACTTAGTCTACTTGTGTCGACACTTAGTCTATAAGTGTCGACACTTAAAGACAGACTGTCTCGACACTTTCAGACAGTTACAGATATTTCAAGAAGTGACTGGATGACATGACAGCTACCATTCCAGCCGGTCTACTGCAACTGTCAGAGATGTCAAAAAGCTGTTAGGAACCGGATCAGCCGGTCACCATGAAGAAGGCATATATATAGGCCTATTCTGTCAACAGAAGATGAGGATTTACACAGAATTCAACACAGATTAACACAAATCAGTTGAAGTGATCTGAAGATCTAAGTAGTTGGAGAGAGAGAGCTCCTTCCAAGAAGATAGCCGTTGGAACCAGGCTGTGAAGAAGGTTTCAGATTGAGATCTGAAACTTAAGTTAGCAGTGATTGAAGATCAGCTGCAGAGAATCAATCCTATTGTGTTCTACATTCAAGAAGCTTTGAAGAAATCCAAGTGAGGTTGATCTCAGCAGAGTTCTTCCAAGAACTCATCAAGAACCTATCAACTCTTCTCTCTCATTCTGAGTTGTAGGTTTACACTTTGTATTCTTCATTTCTTGTAGGATCCTTAGGGATCTGAGTTGTAAGCCTGCAATTATAAAGGCTGAGTGGTAGGGCATTTGTGCCGGAGTGTAGGAGATCCATATCTCTGAGTGTAGGTCTTGTGGCTGAGTGTAGGCTTTGTGGCTGAGTGTAGGTCTTTGGAGAAGACTGAGTTGTAGGGCCTTGGGCCTGAGTTGTAGGAACCATTTGGGGTTCTGAGTGTAAGATCTGTGGATCTGAGATATAGTGGAGGAGTTTGGCCGAATCTAGTACACTACTAGATAGGTGAAGGGGGAAAGTGGATGTACCCAAACCTTGGGGAACCACTATAAATCTGTGTGTTCACTGTGTGCATGTTTATTCTGTGATTGCTAATTGTTTGCTGTGAAGAAGTAATTATAAATCTGTGATATTATCTGCAATCTGCCTAAAAGTTTAAAAAAGATTTAGTCACCTATTCACCCCCCCCCCCCCCCTCTAGGTGATTAGGGTACAATTTCTTTCATATAGCCCGATCGTCGAACGCAAAACTCTAGCCAAATCATCGAATGCACGGCCCGATCGTCGAACCCATGGCCCGATCATCGAACCTAGATAGCTGGTCCGATCGCCGAACACAGATAGCTGGCCCGATCATCGAACACAGAATAGCTGGCCTGATCGTCGAACACAGATAGCTGGCCCGATTGTCGAACACAGAATAGCTGTCTCGATCTTCGAACACAGATAGATGGCCCGATCATCAAACACAGATAGCTGGCCCGATCGTCGAACACAGAATAGCTGGCCTGATCGTCGAACACAGATAGCTGGCCCGATCGTCGAACACAGAATAATTGGCCCGATCGTCGAACACAGATAACTGGCCCGATCGTCGAACACAGATAACTGGCCCGATCATCGAAAAAAGATCTATAGCCCGATCTTTGAACTACCCCGACATGCCCTGGGACACGCCCGTGTCCCAGGCCATGTACCCCTGCCAAATTCCAAATTTGGTACAGATTCGTCACATGTCGCTCTTTTGAGTTTCGGGGCGTTACAGCAAATATGTCGAAGGAGGCTATATGGATTAGGAAATTCATGGGCAAGCTTGTTGTAGTTCCTAGCATTGTTTATCTGGTAACTCTTTGTTATAATAATAATGATGATATTGCACAGGTCAAGGAACCTAGATCTCATCAGCACTCTAAGCACAAACTTCAACGGTTCCATCTTATTCGACAGAATGCCGATACAAGAGATGTGAGCATATGCATAGTACCAACTGAAGGAAATATGGTTGATCCATTGACAAAGGCTCTTTCATAGAGGAAGCATGATTGTCATATTAGATTAATAAGTATTAGATACCTAAATGATCAACACTAGTAGGAGTTGTGAATTTTGTATATGTCAGTTGTAAATTCATGTGATGAATAGAGTAATATTTACTTCTTTTTACATTTATGGTAAGTTCTTTTGTTATGTCAATTTATTTAAATATTTGATATAGTAATTAACATAATAAATGTCCTTGAAAAGTTTTCTTCCATAGGTATTCAAGTGCATGACTTGAATGTGAAAGACCTACATTTATAAGAAGTGTCATTCTTAAATAGTCCAAGGACAGGGTCTCATATTTAAAATTGGGGAGAGGATGATGCATTAAGACTGGTATGTGGATGATTGATGTCCAGTTCACTTAGGTCATGATATCGGATATAAAGTCAACACATGGGTACTTATTAAGAATAAGTTGTACTAACAAACCCACCCTGTGACTACTTTGTGGATTATTATATGAACATGTCACAAGTAAGTCTCAAGTTACAATGGTGTTTATTGTTCTTTGACCTGAAGTCATAGCATTCATCAAATGAGGAAGATCATACTTTGATGTCATCTAATTCTTCCTTGAGAAAGGTTGATGATAAGGGTGGTTATTGGGTACATTGCAAATCATTTTGGTGTTTGTGTATGGATATAAGTGAGATTTGTCCTCCTATATTACAAGAGTTACATCCATGGGCCCTATATAAAATGGACTGAGAAATGCAATGTCATGTTAGGTTTAGTCAATATGTGATATTGAGCTCGCTAATCTCAGAAAGTATATTCTAGGTCAAGAAATTAAGATTAAATTATTAGGAGGATGGCATGGTCCATGCCTTGAAATTATTTTGGATGTGAGGGACAAAGGTACATGCCAACACTGAAACACTGGTCACAAATAGATTCATTAAGTTATGAACTATTGTATTACTTGGGTAGCAGTGATGCATTGTTAGATACTACTCATTGCTTATGAAACTATAGTTAATACATTCTAGATCAAGTGGAGATTGTTAGGGTCTTATGTGATCTAGAAGTAGTCAACAAGTTAGTCGCACTGCCATAGTAATATGAGCATATACGATCACACATATAAGAATTTGTCTTGATAAATGGATACATGTTCGGGGTGGCTCCACTAATATAAGATATTAGTGGAGATCCAAATTTGGATGAGTAGGAAAAAGTCTATGTCAACTTGATTGTCAAATTCGACTAGACAAGTCTGGAAAATTCGACTAAACGTCTAAGCAATTGATTAGATAGTCTAATAAATCGACTAGAAGAATTTGTCTTTAGTGTTTCAGTATTAACTGGACAGGTTTTACTAGATGTCTAGCCGATCGACCAAATAGTCTGGCTGGTCGACTGGAAGAATTTGTATATAATGTTTCAGTATTGACTGGATAGATTCGACTGGATGATCTAACAGATCGACTAAACATATAGTCGATCAACTAGACATCTAGCCAACATAGTTAAAGATAGTTTTTTTCTCTCGTTTTAAACCCTGAACCGGTTCACATATTCTTAGGATAATTCTTGTAGAAGATGAAATCGGTTCACTGATAATTTCAAATTTAAGGTTAGTAGTTTTATTATTCTCCCAAACCCTCTCGACTGTTCTGAAGAGCAGCAAACTCGATGACAGCCCTTTTGTGAACTGGAGACCTAGTGTCAATGATATTTTCCTAGAGCACAGATCTAGCAATATGTAGATATGAAGGCCCAATCTTTTTCCAGCCTACTTTAGTTCAATGCAAGCGAGGCATTTCTTGGCACAAGTATGGACTATCTATAAAGCCGCAAATCTAGTTCTACGTGAACTCAAGCAACCTCCAATCGCTGATGTAGAATAAGATTCAAACAAATGAGACAACCTTAAATAAGATTTTAACACTAGAGCACAAGTACATTGCATTTTATTTCTTGAGTAATTGTTTTATAAGTTCAAGTTTCTATTTAGGGCTTTCTTGAACTCTATTCCGCTGCGCACATATAATGTGTCAACCCTTATAAAAAATCCAAAACGAGAACCCCTAACCCCTTATTTATATATGAGAGTAGGCTACTCGATTTATTAAATGCATTTAATGAATCATTAAATGTGCTGCCACATGAGGTATGTAAAGATTCGAGTGGCTAGAGGTAAGAAAAGAGACCGCGTGGTAGCCGCAAGTGCTACTATAGAAAAGAAGAGTCTACATGGGACCTTGGAGAGTGCCCTCCATGGCTTCTATGGCTAACAATTGAAGGGTCTCCTATAGAGAATCTACGGCCATTGTCGAGCACTATAGTGTATGCAACTTCCTAGAGGGTGACAACGAGTTCCTTTGAGTACCCACCCAGATACTTTGTGGCCGACACTGTTTGTTGTTATCCAAACATAATTCTCACTTTTTTTATTTTCATGCAGGCTTGAAAAGTTCATTGATAATTGCAAAAACTATGACTTGCATGTTATCCTCCTGTCGGGATATCTCTCTGAAGCTATCATTTAGTTTACGCGACCTTTTAGTAAAATGTTGAGTTTGGACGTTGAACTCCTTAATGTGTAGATTCTGTGAGAATGGAGGAATAAGATAAAACTTTTTAGCTCCTAGAACTCCTCAATAAAATGGAGTAGCTGAAAGAAAAAATAGAACACTTATTGAATCTGGAAGAACTTTATTAGTATAATCAAATTTGCTTAGGTTCTTTTGGACTGAAGCAGTTAACAGTGCTAATTATATTCTCAACACAATTCTCATTCACAAAACTAAGTTGAAGACTCCTTATGAGATTCTAAAAGATAAAACACTTACAGTCTCATATTTTAGAATTTTTGGTTATGCATGTTATAATCATAATAATGGGAAAAGTCATCTTTACAAATTTGACAACAAGGCTGATGATGTAATGTTTTTTAGGATATTTCTTATCTAGCAAAGCCTATATGTGTTATAATAAAAGGACTCTTAAAATAAAGGAATCTATGCATGTAGTATTTCATGAAACTCATCCTTATTCCAAGGTTGAGTTTAAAGTTTTAAAGATTAAGGAGAATTCTGAAATATCATTTGAAAAGTGTAATCATCAGTTATATAGGGTTATATAAAGCTCAGATGATGAAGTACCAATTAAAGGAATTATCAATCCACTTACAATCACCAATCAAATTAATGAGCATAAGGCTGATTTCCAAAATGTAGAAAAAATAGAAGAACTTCAAGGAGATCATCATCAAATTATTCAAGCAAGAGTACATCCAAAGAGATTAATTCTCAAGGATCATCCTCAAACTTAAGTAATTGTATATGTGAATCAAGGAGTGAAAATAAGGAAACAGTTATCAACAGAGATCATGTTGCAGTGCTTTCTTTCACAATATGAACTAAAGAAATTTGAAGAAGTAGATAAAGGTCCACATTGAATTATTACAATACAGGAAGTGCTTACATGGTTTGAGAGAAATAAATTTTGGATATTAGTTGAAAGATCTAAGGCTTACCCAATCATTGGAAGTAAGTGGTAATAAACTGGATTTAAGTGGAGTAATAATCAGAAATAAGGTTAGACTTGTAGCTCAAGGATATAGGCAAGATGAAGGAATTGACTATAATCAATCATTTGCACTAGTAGCAAGACTGGAAGAAATAATATTATTCCTAACTTATATAGCATATAAGAGAATCAAACTATATTAGATGGATATTAAAAGTGCTTTTCTCGGTGGCACTCTTCAAGAAGAGGTTTGTGTTGAGCAACCACCAGGTTTTGTCAATCCAACATATCCATCATATGTGCATAAAATAAATAATGAACTATGTGATTTAAAGCATGGTCTAAGATGTTGGTATGAGACTCTATCCACTTTTCTCTTAAATCACGCATTCACAATATGAAAGGTGGATAAAACACTTTTGACAAAAACACATTAGGAAAAGTTGCTTATTGTACAAATCTATGTGGAGGACATTATTTTTGGTTCAACAGACCCTAGACTTTGTAAAAGATTTGCATATCGGATGCAGTCTAGTTTGAAATGATTAGCATAGGAGAATTATCTTTCTTTCTTGAATTACAAGTGAAGCAATGTAATGAAGGCATTTTTATATCTCATTCCAAATATATAGAGGAATTGATTGGGAAATTTGGAATGGAAAATGCCTCCAACATGAAAACTATCATGACTACTAATGTTGTTTTAGATAAAGATATATCTGGTAAATCTGTTAATCAGAAAACATATAGAGCAATTATTGGATCTCTTCTTTATCTTACAGCAAGCAGACTATATATAATGTTTGATACAGGTGTATGTGCAAGATTTCAGGTACAACCTAAAGAAACACATCTAAGTTCAATAAAGAGAATTTTGAGGTATATTAAGGGTACACCTAAAATGGGATTATAATATCTAGTAAAATCAGAATTTGAACTATATGGATATTCTAATGTTGATTATGTTGTATGTAGAATAGAAAGGAAAAGTACCTCATGAATTTGTCAATTCCTAGGTGATGGACTCATATCCTAGTTTAGTAAAAAAGCAAACATCAATCTATACTTCTACAGTAAAACTGACTATATCGCTGCTGGAAGTTGTTGTTCACAAATATTATGGATGCAAAATCAATTGCTTGATTATGACCTAAAGTTCACTAATTCAATAATATTTTATGACAGCTTAAGTGTTATCTCAATTATATCTAATCATGTCTTATATAGCAGGATAAAACATATAGAAATATGGCATCACTTTCTCAGAGACAATGTTGAAAAAGTTAAAATTTTCCTGGAATATGTGTTTTCTGAAAATCAGAGGGCTGATATATTCACAAAGCCTCTTGATAAGATCAAGCACAAATATTTTGTCAATGTTTTTAGCATGTTTAATAAAGCTTAATCAATGAGTTTGTCACTAATATAACATATAATTTTTCTTAAAATTTATTGCTGGGAAAAACTAGCAAAAGCCTTTAATCCTAAGTCTGTACTCGACGTAACGTTGAATACAAGTCGATGGAACGTCAACTTCAACTCAACGCAACTTCTAGAGTTTGTGATTATGTAAATTTTTGGATCTTATTAACTCAATGTTGATATAAATCAATGCTTGGGTCACTATGTGAAATTTTCATAATACGACGAATAAAAGTCGGTGCCATGTCGACTAAGTAAATACGTGCTAAAATTTTAAGCCCTAATTTATCGATGTTTTGTCTACTTGTATTTGACTTCATATTCACTCAAAACTCTTCATCTTCCCCCACTCTATTCTCTTTGTACTTATTCTCTCATGTTTTTTTTGTGATTTTTGCAGGCATTTGAATGGCAACCAAGACAAATTCAGGATTTAGTGTTGATCTTAAATCGTTTGTAGCTATGGTTGATTCCTTTAAGGAAATTTTACAACTCTTTACAAATGTTAGTTTGAACAAGTTAATCACTAAACGATGTTTGTTATATCCTGTCGAGCTTAAAGAATTCATAAATAATGATATTATTGATGAGGATGGATTAATAATTGGGCAGATTAGTGGTCAAAAGTTTATATAACTGCAGAACTAATACAAATCACTTTTGACCTGCCCCTGATGAAAATAAAGCATAACTTTTTGACAAAAAGATAAAGGTAGTATTGAAGACGATGAAATTCTCTAAACACAAATCAATTCATCTTAAAAAGAAAGACTTCTCTAAGGAATATGAGTTCTTAGCTGATATAGTGGGAAAAGTACTAATGTGTAAAATTTCAACATGTGATGTTGTCCCTAAGACCTAACTGCATTTGGTGGGGGGCTCTTATACTATGGAATAAAATCGACGGGAGTAAGTGTATTTTGCATCATATAGGTCATAGGTATAATCATAAGGATAATGCATATTTGACATTTATGAGTGATATGTTGTAAATATTCATATTTTTTCAGTACTTTATATATGTAGTTTTAGGTTATTTTTGTAGTTTTTTTTGTTATTTTTCTCCAATAAATTGTTCTTTTTTTGTAAATACACTTCTAACTTAAGTTTATTTTGTTTTCCAAATTTTTTGTAGAAAAGTCAAAAAATTCAAAGTACACGCCCGTGTCGAATTGGTCACACCTGTGACCTCGGCATGTTACCTTGATTCCAGTGAAGAATCTGCTTCCTGCACAGAAATGACCACATTTGTCGATCAGCACTCGACAAATTTGATCTCGTCGATCAGCGCTCGACGATTTGTCGAGCAGCGCTCGACAAAATTATGACAGACTCTACGCTCGATGAATTTCATAACAAGAGCAATGCTTGATGATTGATTCAACGCCAGCTAGTTCGTCGAATGTAGATCTACACTCCATGCTCAACATTCATTAAACGTAACTCATTGCCGCACTCGACGAATTGATTACAGACTCAGTGCTCGATGATTCGTCAATCAGCACTCGACGAATTTCATAACAGGCTCAGTGTTCGACAATTGTCGACCTCAACTTAACGCTACAACAACACTTAATGTCGTCGATTCGACGATTCGTCGATCACCCCTCGTTCAGCATTCATCGATCGCCTCTCAACACTTTCGTTCGCCGCTCAACGATTTCTGACCATGACTTGTCCTGATTCCTGCCGCTTCCAGAACCAGGCCAGTCATCAAAATTTTGGCGTACCTTGCAGACCAGCGTGTCGTCTCTTTCCTTTTTTTGTCTATAAATAGGACTTTTTTGTAAGAACAAAGGGCTCAATTTTTTGATCTATTTTGTTGTTTGGCTTCTGCTAGGAGGTCTTTTTGTGCTATGTAAGGATAATTCCCCCCACCCCCTCCTCTGTGTTTGGTTTAGCTTTTGTAATCAGATTTTCTACTTAATAGAAGATGTTAGTTTTTCTTCCTTATATTGTACTGGAATGCCTCCGAGTGCCCGTCTTTCAACAATCTTATGTATCTTCTTTTTTCTTTTTAAATATGGGTGTGTGTGTGTGTGTGTGTGAGTTCTCTTTATCATTTTTATGCTTTCGAATCATCAACTTTCTTAGCTTAGTTTTATATTTCTTCAAACTTTCTAGTGGTAATTATAGTTTTTCTTTTCATTTCTTCTAGGTTTGTTTAGATTTAGGATTTTTATGCTTTTCATTCATTCTTATGGATTTATAAAAATGGTTTCAAAGTAGTTTTTATTTCTCCTTAACTTAGATTTCATTTTTTAGCTTGCAAAACTTTTGCTTCTTTTTTCACTTTCTTGCACCTTTTAACCATTTTTACAAAGTTATAAGAATGGATTAAATGTCATTTCAATTTTTCAAACTCCTTGATTTTCAAATTTATTTGTAAATTCTTTTGCCCAAACAAATATTTTTTTTACTTTTTATTCATTTTCAACAAATTCTAACAGTAAAAAATGTAAGTGTTTTAATTTTTCGATCACTTTGCTTTTCTCTATTTTTTCTTGTGTGTGTGAGCGTCTGAGTTAGCTCTTTTAGTTTTAATTTCTCGCCTACTCGTTTGAGTAGGACTTGTCATTTCCCATCTACTCATTTAAGTAGGACTTGTAATTTACCTCTTTAATTTCCCGCCTACTCGTTTGAGTAGGACTTGTCATTTTCAGCTTTAATTTCCCGCCTACTCATTTGAGTAGGACTTGTCATTTCTCGCCTACTCATTTGAGTAGGACTTGTCATTTCCCGCCTACTCGTTTGAGTAGGACTTGTCATTTCCCGCCAACTCATTTGAGTAGGACTTGTAATTTCAATTATGCAATTTTCCTTTTTTGTAAATTAGCCTTTTTTCCTTCATTATGAGTTTGGTTGAGTGTGTGCGTTTTTCTTTTTTTAGTAGCTTTTCTCTTTCTAATGTTATGTTATCTTATTTATTTTTATTTTTTGTAACCCTTCAGCGCCTAGTTACAAACTCAGCGCTCAACGATTCGTCAATCAGCACTCGACGAATTTCATAACAGGCTCAGTGTTCGACAATTGTCGACCACAACTCAAAGCTACAACAACACTTAACGTCGTCGATTCGACGATTCGTCAATCACCGCTCGTTCAGCATTCATTGATCGTCGCTCAACGCTTTCGTTCGCCACTCAACGATTTCTGACCATGACTTGTCCTGATTCCCGCCACTTCCAGAACCAGGCGAGTCATCAAAATTTTGGCTTCCCTTGCACACCAGCATGTCGTCTCTTTCCTTTTTTTTGTCTATAAATAGGACTTTTTTGTAAGAACAAAGGGCTCAATTTTTTGATTCATTTTGTTGTTTGGTTGCTGCTAGGAGGTCTTTTTGTGCTATGTAAGGATAATTCTCCCTCCCCCCCCCCTCCTCTGTGTTTGGTTTAGCTTTTGTAATCAGATTTTCTACTTAATAGAAGATGTTAGTTTTTCTTCCTTATATTGTACTGGAATGCCTCTGAGTGCCCGTCTTTCAGCAATCTTATGTATCTTCCTTTTTTCTTTTTAAATATGGGTGTGTGTGTGTGTGTTCTCTTTATCATTTTTATGCTTTCGAATCATCAACTTTCTTAGCTTAGTTTTAGATTTCTTCAAACTTTCTAGTGGTGATTATAGTTTTTCTTTTCATTTCTTCTAGGTTTGTTTAGATTTAGGATTTTTATGCTTTTCATTCATTCTTATGGATTTATAAAAATGGTTTCAAAGTAGTTTTATTTCTGCTTAACTTAGATTTCATTTTTTAGCTTGCAAAACTTTTGCTTCTTTTTCACTTTCTTGCACCTTTTAACCATTTTTACAAAGTTATAAGAATGGATCAAATGTCATTTCAGTTTTTCAAACCCCTTGATTTTCGAATTTATTTGTAAATTCTTTTGCCCAAACAATTTTTTTTTACTTTTTATTCATTTTCAACAAACTCTAACAGTAAAAAATGTAAGCGTTTTAATTTTTTGATCACTTTGCTTTTCTCTATTTTTGCTTGTGTGTGTGAGCGTATGAGTTAGCTCTTTTAGTTTTAATTTCTCGCCTATTCGTTTGAGTAGGACTTGTCATTTCCCGTCTACTCATTTGAGTAGGACTTGCAATTTACCTCTTTAATTTCCCGCCTACTCGTTTAAGTAGGACTTGTCATTTCTCGCCTACTTGTTTGAGTAGGACTTGTCATTTTCCGCCTACTCGTTTGAGTAGGACTTGTCATTTCCCGCCAACTCATTTGAGTAAGACTTGTAATTTCAATTATGCAATTTTCCTTTTTTTGTAAATTAGCCTTTTTTCCTTCATTATGAGTTTGGTTGAGTGTGTGCGTTTTTCTTTTTTTAGTAGCTTTTCTCTTTCTAATGTTATGTTATCTTAATTCTTCTTATTTTTTGTAACCCTTCAGCGCCTAGTTTAGAACTCACGCCTAACCAAACTCATAAGCCATCCCCATTCTGATGAGTGGATAATCATTTTTATCCCTCGGTATCGAAGAGCATTGGGATATAAAATGTTTTTAAATAATTAAAGGCCTTGTTTTTCTATTTAATTAAGAACTTAAGGTTTACCCTGGGTTTAAGACGCGTAGAATCACATATCGATGTGTGGGCTCTATTTCTGTTATCCATACGCTAGCTAGCCGAGAGGTCATGTATATGGACTGATCACCCTTGGGCAAAGAGAGTTTCGCACTAAACCTCGCGAGAGGAGGCGAGTAATTCTTCTGGATTGGGTCCCCCCTAATAGCGGGGTTCTTGAGCCCGGTCGAATAGTCTTAATGTTCAGGTGAGCGATAGTCTTAAAGATAGGTGAGCTCATTCTCTTGGAACCTCCACGACCAAGTTTTTTCTTTAATTGAATTGAAACATAGGATCTCTAATTATTTAAATCTATTTTAGTCCTAACGCAATTCGATACCGAGTGTTATTTCTTCATCGACCTTTTTCAAAAATGTATTTTCAGCTCTTTCTTATAACTGATTTAATTAGTTAAATCCGACAATGTAATTTTTTTGGTAAGATAATAGTCCTTCCAGGAGGAGTAGAGATAATCAGCCCGTTCCCGAGAAATTTATGATCTCGATATTCCCCTGAATATCCTGTATTACTTGCGATAGGTGCACTTGCCTATAATTTACCACGCAAAATCCGGACCCACCGTGCTCGCTAGATAAACCAGAGCCGGGCTATTAATGAGCCAGATACTTAAACAACACTATCCCACTCTATATAAATCAAAAAGAGTAAACATTCCCCCTAAAAAATACGTTTTATAGCCTTGTTTTAAAAAAAAATAGAAAAATTATCAAGTCTGGTTCGAAGAAAGATGTATCACCTTCATCCTCATCACCGCCAGATATTTCACATGAATTAGTGAATCCAACAGCAATAGCATTATCTTCATCACAAAATATAGTTCCGGAACGAAGTTATCCACATAATATGAATATTGAGCTTCTGCTATAGATATGCAACATCACAATAACCAACCTACATTTCATACTAATCACAGTCAGGCAAATGTATCTTCATCTATTATTATTAATATTGATAATGTCATTCTTTAAACAATACAACAAACTACTGCCTCTCTAACCACCCTTATAGCTGAGCATGCTTCTTATTTTAAAACTTTAATTGAGAATATGTTAACTCAGATTAGTGGAGTTCAGGTTTTCAAAAGACAAGTTTAGAATAAAGTGGCTTCCATAAAAGTAACTAGGTCTTTCTTAACCTCATTAGCTCATGAGGTTCAGGAGGGGAGATATTTGAGGAAGACTAGTGCATGGAACTCTTAGAAGAAAATGAAGCTATTTATGAAGAAGTTCAGAAAGATTTACTAAGTAGAAAAGCTGATGAACCAATGACTCAAATTCCTGAAGCTGCAAATGATGATCAAGTTGTTCAAAATTCTGCTACATCAGCTCAGGGGGAAGCAGAGCAAAAAAATTTAACTGATATACTCAGGATAGCCAGAGAGGTTGTGGTTAATGTTGCATTAGCTCAAGGGGAGTATCAAGAATAGTCTAGAGAAGAACATCAAGAACATGGGATGAAGAAGGATGAACATGTAATGTTCTCTGGAAAAAGAAAAAATTCTTCTTAGAACAGATATATTTTGCAGGTAATATTCAATGAGAACTATGTTGGCATTATGAAATTCATTCTAAAGTCTCAAATATTCAATTATCTTTTATATTCATGTCTTTTATTTTATGTTTGTTCATTTCACATGTTTGTGCAAGTCAAATTTTGTACTACCACTGTTTTATTTTTGTAAAATCACCTTTGGAACTTTGTAAAATTTATTAAGCTAAATAGGGGAGTTTGTTAGGAAAAATCCTTACGATTTACCTCAACAAATTAAATTTTGAGTGATTTTACATTCTAGGTTTATTGCCCATTATGTATAGAGAGGGTAATATGATCTTAGAAGTCCTAATATATCACTGGAGTAAAAGACATGAGATGGTCACACTAAATTTTAGAGAAAAGTTGAGAAATGCCAATATGTGTCGATTAGAAGTCGACGCAACTTTGACTTAATGTCGACATTACTTTGATTAGAAGTTAGAGAAACAAAATTAAATCAATCGACGCTACTTTGATTAAAAGTAAGAGAAAAGAATTAAATCAGTCGACGTTAATTCAAGGCATATATCAACACATACTTCGATATGTTGTCGATATAACGTTGATTATAGAGTTAAGTCGACAGTCAACCATAATGATGCCAGAGTTTGAAGCAACTACTATATGAAGTTGACATTACGTCGATTAGTATTTTGAATGGATTTTTTTG
Source organism: Platanthera guangdongensis (assembly GCA_039583875.1). Taxonomy (NCBI): domain Eukaryota; kingdom Viridiplantae; phylum Streptophyta; class Magnoliopsida; order Asparagales; family Orchidaceae; genus Platanthera; species Platanthera guangdongensis. The sequence continues at coordinate 178,012,369 of CM077152.1, read as the reverse complement.
GAGATTAATTTAGAGTTTATTCAAGAAGGATTTAATTTGAATAACTATTTCTCGGAGACATTGGAAGATGATTATTCTCTATTAGATATATGTACACACACACACACATATATATAGACATATGATTCAGACAATAACAACAACTGATCAGATATCACAAATAGAAATGAATAGTGATTTTGGAAATTGAGAATCAACAGAGAAGTTCAGGAAGATCATCATTCATTTGATGTAATTAAATTTCTTCTAGAAAATCAATCAATCATCATCTTGTCACCGAATCTGAATAGAGAAACAGTTCTTCTTCTTCTTCTCTAGGGCTCATCAAGCAGAAATAGATTCTGTGAAGAATAAGGAATCATCTGGATCCAAGAGATAAAAATCCATAAAATTCTCTCAATCAAGGACTCATTAGAGAACTAGAGAAAAAAAGTCACTTAGTTCCATAAAGTCCTCAGAATTTCTGTTGTAAGGGCTCATTAAGAAGATCATCCCTTCTACATATCTCTTTCTAATCTTGGTTTATTTCTCTTTTACTATTTGAGAAAAGAGTTTTAAGAATCCCTCTTCAAAGGATTTAGTTTAAGGTTCTGAGAGTCTCCCTGAGAAAATACTCATGATGTATTGTTCAAGTTCACCTTATCTAAAGATCTAGAAATTGGTTATTAGAGTCTCCTTATCAAAAGACTCGGGCACAGTGATGGTGAATTCCTACCAATGGGATAGAAGAGTGGATCCACCTAGATTTTGGGGAACCACTATAATTCTTGTGTCTTCTATGATTGTTTGTTTTTTCTATGATTATTTATTTGATGAGCTGTGATTATATTTGTTAGACTTAAAATTCTAGTAATAATTAGTGTAAATGCAAATTTTATGAAATGTATAATTAAAATAGAAATAAATTTTAATCTCTATTCCCCCCCCCCTCCTCTAGAGAAAACTCTGAGGATTTTGTCAACTATTTTCTTTTTTAGTATTGGAAGACCCTCTTAGTGCTCCTAGCTAGATGCGTTGCTGAGGAGGAGGTCCCCAAGGTCTTGGCAGAAATTCACTCTGAGGAGTGTGGCAGCCACTCGGGGAGCCGAATCTTGGAAAAAAGGGTGCATCATCAAAGGTATTTTTTGTCGGCCATTAAAAAAGATGTCACATAGTATGCGAGGAAATGTCAGAAGTGCCAGTTTTATGCACCACTCTGGCTCCTATTGGCACAAAGACTTAGTACGATCATGGCACCATGGAACTTTGCAATTTGGGGAGTGAACTTGGTGGGGCCTTTTCCCCAGGCTAGTGGCCAAAGGAAATTCCTCTTGGTCATGGTGACTACTTCTCAAAGTAGTTAGAGGTCAAGGAGCTGGCAAAGGTAACTTCACAGGTAATCTGAAACTTTATATGGGGAGAACTAATTTGTTAGCACAGGTTGCCCTTGGCCATAGTCGCAGACAACGAGCTATAGTTTACCAGTGATGAGTTCGTCAACTTCTGCGGCCAATTAAGCATCAACCTTCAGATTCACATCAGTCCACCACACCAAGATCAATAGGAAGGTGGAAGTGGCTAATAAGATAATGAAAGATATGGTACCTAAACACCTAGAGGGGGGGTGAATAGGTGACCTAAACCTTTTTAAAACTTTGTTGGCAGCACAACAGTTATTTCACAGATAACTACAGATAACAGCAATTACAGCATATAAACAGTAATTCCACAGCACAGCACAGCACAGCACAGAAGACACACTAATTTATAGTGGTTCCCCAATCTTTGGGTACATCCACTTTCCCCCTTCGCCTATCTAGCAGTGTACTAGATTCGGCCAAACTTCTCCACTAACTCAGAACCCAACTAGGTTCCTACCTCAGGCCCAAAGCCTTACACTCATCCAAAAGGCCTACACTCAGCCACCCAGGCCTACACTCAGCCAATTAAGGCCTACACTCAGAGTTCTTCAACTCCTACACTCAGGCAACCAAGCCCTACCCTCAACCTTTATAATATAGGCTTACAATTCTCTCAGATACAATGGATCCTACAAGTTAAAATAGAAAGTACAATAGATAACTCTACAACTCAGAAAATAAGAGAGGAGTTGAGAGATTCTTGAAGAGTTCTTGGAAGAACTCAGTTAGATCCAAACTGACTTAGCTTCCTTCAAAGCTTCTTGATTAGAACTGAATTAGTCTGAATCTTCTGCAGTTGTTCCTTGACCTCTGCTTCTTAAAATCCAGATGACTCTGAATTCTTCTTCTCAGCCTTAGTTCCAAAGACTGAATACTTGGTTGGAGCTCTCTCTCTCCAACTTCTTAGATCTGCTGATGCACAGCAAGATCTTCTTGTGTTGATACTCAATATACCACTTTTACAAAGATCTGAACTCTATCAAAAACTTTTTCAACCACTTCTATATCACTTCATCAATCTTGATCACTCTTTTGTCTGTAAACTATGGGTGCCTATTTATAGGCTTCCTTCATGGTAACCGGCTGGTCTGGTTCATAACAGACTTCTGATATCTCTGACAGTTGATGTAGACCGGCTGGATCGGCAGCTGTCTTGTCAACCAGTCACTTCTTGAAATTCTCTAACTGTCAGATAGTGTCGAGACTTTCTGTTCTTAAGTGTCGACACTTATAGACCAAGTGTCGACACATGTTGTGTAAGTGTCGACACAAGTCTACAAGGTGTCGACACAATTCCTTGTATGTCTCGACACAGATTCTTCTGCATGTGTCGACACTGAAATTGAGTGTCGACACAAGTACTTGTACTTCATTCTTTAACTGTATTCTTCTAAGTGTCGACACATGTTCTTTGTGTCGACACATCTTCATGTGTTGAAACTGTCAAGTGTCGACACTGCTTCTTGGTGTCGACACAACTCTTCACTTTTGTTTCTTCAGCTGAGTGTCGACACATTCCTTTAGTGTCGACACTTGTACTTAGAATATTTTGTAACTTTTCTGTTCTTTGCTAAGTGTCGACACAGCTCCTTGTGTCGACACTTTCTTCAAGTGTAGAGTCTTCAACTAAGTGTCGACACATTGTGCTGAGTGTCGACATTTTCTTCAAGTGTTGACTCTCCTGATTGTGTGTCGACACATTGTGCTGAGTGTCGACACATTCCTCAAATGCTGACTCTTCTGGTTGTGTGTCGACACATTGTGCTGAGTGTCGACACATTCCTCAAATACTGACTCTTCTGCATAGTGTCGACACATTGTGTTGAGTGTCGATACTTGTACTTAGATTCTGCAGACTTTTGCTGAGTGTCGACACAACTCCAAGTGTCGACACTTTCTGGTATTGACTCAGCTCTTCTAGGTGTCGACACTTCTGCTAAGTGTCGACACAGCTTTTCTGCATTCTTCTACACTGAGTGTCGACACAACTCCAAGTGTCGACACTTTCTGACTGGTGTCGACTCTTCTTCCCAGGTGTCGACACAATGACTCCAAGTGTCGACACTGCTTGTCTGGGTGTCGACACAAGCTTTCTCAAGTGTCGACACTTTCCCTCTGGGTGTCGACACATGGACTTAGAAACTTTTAGCTTCAGTCTAGTGAATACCTAACCTGCACAAGTAACTCAAACACACATCAAATACATTATGATGTATATCATTGAGTTAGGTGAGGCTTCTTCAAATCAGGTACATTTGACCAATGTACCCAACAATCTCCCCCTATTTGGAGAAGTCATAACCCTTAGTCAATGGTATACACCACTCATAATTAAAAATTATAAAATGATGTAAAACAGGTATATGTCAACAGAGTTAAACTTAAACATGTAATAAAGCACACATGTATACTCATTCAGCATTACAGAACAAACAAGAATTAGACACATTCATCTGAACAATCATGAAATTTATTTAACAAAAATTGTTCAAACATTGTTGTTAATACATTTTCAATGATTTACACAAAATGTTTGATGTAACAGATTACAACATTCTTCAGTTTAATCTTAGTCTAATTCTGCTCTGGTTCTTTTATGACTATGCCTTTTCCAGCTTGCACTTTGGCCTTTACAGCAGCAGCAGCAGCAGGCTCAGCTTCAGCAGTCTTCTTCCCTTTGGAGTCCTTCTTCTTCTGTTCTTCAGCCTCGATTTTTTGCCTCTCAAAGTAATGATAGGGCTTAGGAAAGTACTTGCTAGGCTCCACAGCTGTTGGAGGTAGATTTCCTAACTTAGCCTTCCTTCTATGTTGGACAATGGCTTCCTGCCTGATTTCATGCTTCCTCCATTCAGCTTCTGAGAACCATTTATTCCTTTCATGTGCATTGTCCTTGGCTGCTTTCCAGGCTGTGAGAATGATGTTCCTAGAAGTAGGGCTCCACTGTTCAAAATCTGGTTTTTGCTCAGCAAGTTCCCTGAACTTCTTCTTTGATAGCCTAGTCTCTTCTTCTTTGTCCAAAGCCTCTTGCATAGCTGCTGTAATAGGTTGAGTAACCTTTTCTAGATGGACATTATCCTTGCCCCCAGATGGGCTATACATAGTGCTCACCTCTGCATGAATCATTTCAAAATCGGGAGGTGGATAAATGACTTGAGCTACTTCTTGTGGCTCACCTCCAAAATGTGCAGGGTTCAGTCCAGATTCAGCAACTTCATTGTCATCACACAGGGGAGGATATCCAAGTGTAGCCCTGATTGAATTTGAAATCCATTTTGCATGCTCAGAACTGGCCTTGACTAACACTCTCTCCCCCTTTATGACTTCTTGAGCAACATGATCTCTTATATCATCTTTCTGGAACCTGATTTGGCTGTCCAAATATCTTATGCCATCCTTAAAGAAAGGTCTAAGCTTGGTAAGCTGTTCAGAAATGACCTTCTGTGAATCTTTAATTGCAATCTTTACAGCAGCAATTTCTTCCTGAAATATTTTATCAAATTCAGCCTTGGCAGCAGCAGAGGATGTTGAAGGTTCATCAGACTTATTCTTGAGTTCAGTGACTATTGCATTGTGAGATGCAGTCAAATTATCATTCATTCTGAGTTGATTTTCCAGCACATAGCCCTGCTTTAATGCTATATCATCTACTTGAGTCTTAATCTGTTCCTGATGAGTAGCCAGATAGACCACTGCATTACCACCCTTGTGGAAGCAGTCAGCCATTTCCTTCTTATTCAAATTCATTTCAAACCTTATTGATTTGATATCTTGAGCTAGATCAAATTGTAGGGACTTTTGGCCTTCATCAATATATTTCTCTATAGCCCTCCTGTGCTCATCCAGCTTTACTTGCATTACTACCATTAATCCACTGAAATCAGTTGGTGGAGCTTGTTGGACTAGGGAGTGTTGAGCAACAGTTTGTAGTGCCTTCTTATAGCTCTAGCTCCTTCTTTTGAATACAAAGAACTGCTTCTTCTTATCTTGCTCAGCTTCATCATCCTCAGACTTTGAAGTACTGGCTATATCCACCCTATCCTGAGGGCTTGATGGTTTTTTAGTTTGCACATCTTGTGCCTTCTCAGTATCTAGCCTTATAGGCTCTTCCTGAACTTCCAGATTCTCCCCCTCAGCAGCAGCATCCTTCTCTTCATTAGCAGCATTCTTTTCCATGTCAAAATCATCTTGATCTAAATTCAGAAATAGATCTTCCATAGTATATTCTGGGGGTGACTGTGCAGGAGATGTACTGTGTTCATCAGCTACAACAGATGTGTCTTGGAGAACAACATCTGGTTCTTGAGTTGCTTGCTGATTTTGCTGATGGTCATCAGACAAATCAGAATTTATTATAGAAAAATTGATAGTATTAAGGTCAACAAGTACCTCTTGGATGAGGATGGTGGCTTGCTCACTCTCCAGTGTAGATGGTTCTGCTACACCTGGAAGCTCCCCCTGGCTTGGATCCCTAGGGATGGGGCTAGTGTGAGGCAGCTCCCCCTGAATCTCAGCCACATCTTGACCAGCAGGGTTCTTTTCTACTATCTCCTCCTCTTGATTATCAGGTGTGAACACCACCTGTTCTTCACTTCCAGAACTGCTTGAGGACACTTGGGCCACAACAGCAGTTTTTCTTTTCTTCCTGGGAGGAGAATCTTTCTTAGTAACTTGTTTCTCAGGGGTGGTCAATTCCTTTGACAGCACCCTTTCCCACCTGGAGAAGATTCTCATATCCATCCTTCTCATGTGGTTGATTTTAGTTCCAGTAGCAGTGCTCATTACCTCTGGAATTGATCCAGCCAGGTAAAGACTTAGTATCCTGCCCAGATTGGGCTTCTTCAGACTTTCCTTCACTTTCTCAAATACAATCATAGACCAATCTGTTCTTAGGTTGAAAATAATTCTGGTCATGACATTGAACATGGAGGCTGACACCCTGTCATGCCCTCCAGTTTTACTGAGAATGACCTTGCCTACTATCTCTGACAGAAATTTTCCTTGAATGTTCATGCCTTTTCTGTTAAAGACAGAACCTATTTTCATCTTAGAATCAAGACCACACCAGACCAAAGCTTCCCTGGTCTTGGATGTAGAAATTTCTTCTTCTTCTTGAGTCTTAGGTAGCTGAAGTACCTTTCTCAGACTTTTGGGTGATACCTTGACCTTGGTTCCATGCACTCTGGATTTGATTCTGTATCCAGAGTCATCCACAGTTGCTCCAGTAAGAAATTCAAGCACTTCTTTCTTCCATATCTTGGTTGGTTCTGAAACCAAGTATTCCAGTCCTGAATTGCTGACTAGGGTTATCACTGATTTGATTTCATGATCACCGTCGTCGAATGCGCCTCGCACGAGCTCATAGCCTTCGTTAACGTTCTCTTCCAGCTTTGGAGCCATTAGGGTTGTGAGAATTAGTCTTTAGAGAAGAGAAATGTCGACACAGTAGTTTGGTCTCGAAACTCTGAAAGCGTGTCGACAAACACAAACAGAACCCTATTTATACCTTTCTTGTTTGAAGACGAACAGGCGGGATGAATTTCTAAAGATGTGTCGACACTGTCAATAAGTGTCGACACAGACTTATAATGTCTCGACACACATGTGTCGACACAAGTTTAGTCAACAGATTTTATGTGTCGACACTTGGTTAAGTGTCGACACCACACTACTCGACATGTAGTCGAGATTTTACTTAGAAAATTCTGAGTAAAACTTAAGTGTCGACACCTTATTGGATGTGTCGACACCTACTCGACATGTGTCGACACTAGCATTCTGAAGTGTCGACACCAACTTCCTAGATGTGTCGACACCATTTTCCTGAAGTGTCGACACTTATTATTCTGTGTCGACATAGACTTGTCTATGTGTCGACACCTTTTTACTTAGCCAATTTTTAGTTCTGTAAACTTAGTCTAAGTTTATCATACCTAGTTCAATTTTGAACCTATTGAACTTAGCTTCTTCTAAGGGCTTAGTAAACATATCTGCTATTTGATTATCAGTTTTAACATATTCAAGTGCAATATCATTTCTTTCTACATGCTCCCTAAGAAAGTGATATTTGATCTCAATATGTTTAGTTCTACTATGTGATACAGGATTATTTGCTATTGAAATAGCACTAGTAGAATCACAGTAAAGTGGAGTTCTACTTACCTGAAATCCATAGTCTTCTAACTGATGTTGAATCCACAGAAGTTGAGCACAGCAACTTCCTGCAGCTACATATTCTGACTCAGCTGTGGAAATAGCCACACTGGTTTGCTTCTTACTGCTCCATGAAATGAGTCTTCCACCTAGGAATTGACAGGATCCAGTAGTGCTCTTTCTATCTTCTTTGCACCCTGCAAAGTCTGCATCTGAATAGCCTGTTAGATCAAAATCTCCATTCCTAGGGTACCAGAGGCCTAGATAAGGTGTGCCCTTTAGATATCTCAAGATTCTCTTGACTGCAGTCAAGTGAGACTCTTTAGGGCAGGCTTGATACCTGGCACAAACACATGTAGCATACATAATGTCAGGCCTACTTGCAGTCAAATATAGTAGGGAGCCAACTATCCCTCTATACAAGGTTTCATCTACAGGTTTCCCTGCATCATCCTTGCTAAGAGACATACTTGACCCCATTGGAGTCTTCATGGTAGTGGAAGAATCCATACCATACTTCCTTATGAGTTCTAGGGTGAACTTAGACTGACATATGGATAGACCACTTCCAGTCTGTTTAACTTGGAGACCCAAGAAAAACTTCAGTTCTCCCATACTACTCATCTCAAATTGACTTTGCATAAGCTTTGCAAACTTTTTGCAAAGGCTACTTTCAGTAGACCCAAATATAATGTCATCTACATATATTTGGACAAGTATTACTTTGCCTCTAGATTCCCTAAGGAATAGAGTCTTATCTATTTTCCCCCTTGAGAACTTGTTCTCAATGAGGAAACTAGATAGGGTTTCATACCAAGCTCTAGGTGCTTGTTTTAACCCATATAATGCTTTCCTAAGTCTATAGACATAATGAGGTAGAGTTGAATCAACAAAACCTGCAGGCTGCTCCACATAGACTTCTTCTTTCAAATTACCATCTAGGAATGCTGACTTGACATCCATTTGGTATACTTTGAATCCCTGATAGGTTGCATAGGCCAAGAACATCCTTATGGCTTCCAGTCTGGCTACTGGAGCAAAGGTTTGATCAAAATCAATACCTTCTTCTTGCCTATATCCTTTTGCAACCAGTCTTGCCTTATTCTTAATAATGACACCTTGTTCATCTAACTTGTTCCTGTAGATCCACTTTGTTCCTATCACATTGTGATCTTTAGGCTTAGGAACCAGATCCCAAACCTTGCACCTTTTGAACTGATTAAGCTCCTCCTGCATTGCTTCAGTCCACTGTGGATCTTGTATTGCTTCTTCAAATTTCTTTGGTTCTATTTGAGACAGAAAACTTGAATATACTACAGCATTCTGATTTCTGCTCCTTGTCTGAACACCTTGTCTTGGATCTCCAATTATCAGCTCTACTGGATGATCTCTTAGATGCCTGTTGGCTGGAGGCATCCTTACTTCTGGTTGTACTTCTACAGCATCTTCATCATTGCTGAGTTCCTTGTACTTCTTCAGCTCCTGGTACATGTAGTTCTCCCCCTGGACATAAGCCATCTTCTTCTACTTGCTGTCTTGCAGCAGGTACATCTTCTATGGCTAGCTTGTCCATCTTCTTAGTAAGACTTGTGGGGCTGCATACATTGTTAGACAACTCATTGTTAATTAGTTGTGTCTCATCAAAAACTACATGCACAGACTCCTCTACAACTTGTGTAGTCAAGTTGTAGACTCTATAAGCCTTACTATTATTGCTGTACCCAACAAATACTCCCTCTTGGGACTTGGCAGCAAACTTAGTTAGGTAAGACTTTCCATTGTTAAGTATGAAGCATTTGCAACCAAAAATCCTGAAATAGGATAGGTTTGGTTTCCTGCCTTTCACTACTTCATAGGGGGTCTTGTTTAACCTTTTAGTGATGGTAGCCCTATTTATCACATGGCATGCAGTGTTAACTGCTTCAGCCCAGAAATACTCTGGCAGTGATGAATCACTTAATAGGGTTCTACCAGCTTCTATCAAGGTCCTATTTTTCCTTTCAGCAATGCCATTTTGCTGAGGTGTTCTAGGTGAAGAGAATTCTTGAGATATCCCATAATCTTCACACAGCTTTGTCATGCTTTCAGACTGAAACTCTGTACCATGGTCACTTCTAATTTTGACCACTGTACAGTTCAATTCATTCTGAATTTGCTTAACAAAACTATTGAAGACACTAGGTGTCTCAGATTTCTGCTTTAAGAAGAACACCCAGGAAAAACTTGAGTAGTCATCAACAACTACAAAGGTGTAGACCTTCCTACCTAAGCTGTGAACTGGCATTGGACCAAATAGATCCATATGCAAGAGGTATAAACACCTCACAGCATCTTTGTTGTCTAAGCTTCTAAAGGTGGATTTAGTCTGCTTGCCCTTTTGACAAGCTGAGCAAATGCCATCTTTGACACACTTAACTTGAGGACCATTCCTCACTAACTCTTTGCTAAAGAGTTTGCTAATAGTCTTGTAATTAAGATGGGCAAGCCTCTTGTGCCATTTGACACATTGAGAGACTGTCTCATCAGCTACAAGACACACAGGAGAACCATTGTTCTCAATCATAATGTCTAAGCAGTAGACATTCCTTTTTCTATATCCAGTCAAAATGATCTCTTTATCACTTGACCTCTTGATATGACAACCATTTTTAACAAATGAGATGTCATACCCTACATCACTTAACTGACTTATACTAATGAGGTTGTGTTTCAACCCTTTAACATAAGCCACTTGAGTAATGGTAACAAGGTTTGAAGAGATGTTACCAAACCCTTTGATGATTCCTTTTTCAGAACCACCAAAGTCACTTTAGGACCATTTTTGATTGGAATGTAGTCCTTCAGTAGTCCCCTAGTTCCAGTCATGTGTCTGGAACATCCACTATCCAAGTACCATGTAGGGGTATGGCCACTTGGATTCACCTGCAAAACAAATTAATGAACCTTAGAACCCAAAGTAAACTTGGGTCCTTGGTGATTGTTAGTTTGCAATTTGACATAGCTACCTGCTGGCTTTCCACCAGGTAACTTGCTACTCAACTTGGCACTGGCATTGTGCCAACAATCCAAGGCAAAGTGGCCAACCTTGCCACAACACCAGCATTCAAACTTGTTGTACCTTTGCTTAGGTACAACCTTTGCTGTTTTGACTACAGCAGGCTTGTTGAATGTTGGGGCTTTGCCCTTGGACTTGGACTGATCCTGAACAGTCCTAGCTGGTTTAATAAAACCCAATCCAGCCTTTCCTTTATGATGAACAAATTCATCAATCAAGGGTAGCACTGATTTAGGTTTTGAAAACCTAGCAACTAGCTCTCTTTCCTTTTGGAGATTTGTCTCCAGTCTCTTAATTTGATCATTCTTAAATGTAATAGTACCCATCTGAATCACAGTAATGTGTTTCAGCCTGGCTACTTCATTCAGTTTTTGATCATACTGCTTCTCAAAATCTGTTGCAGCTGCCTTGAGATCAGCAATCTCCTTTGCCTGACTTTTGGCTAAGATCTTGCTTTTCTTATAGGCTTGCAACAGTACTTGGTATTCATCTAAGAGCTGATGAATATCTCCCTCAGATTCAGAAACACTTCCATCACTTGATGAAGATGATTCTGACTCTGAACTAGAACTGGAATCTGAACTTGGAGTTAGACATTGTACCTGACTAGGTCCTGGCTGCTCCAGGATTTTGGTACTTTCAGTCAATGCCATCAGTCCTTGGCACTAACACTCTTCTTATTCATAGATTGATTCCATGATCTGCATAAACTCTTCTTCTTCTTCAGCAAATAGCCCTATGTAGGCTTCAGCATCTGTCTCAGTGTCTGAAGAAGAAATGTCTGAAAGAGTCTTCTCATTTTTTGCAACAAAGGACTTCTCCTTCTTTCCTTTGAAGTGAGTCTTCTTTCTGTCACTGGATTCTTTTCTTCTCTCAGGACAATCTGCAATAACATGACCCTGTCTATTGCAGCAGTAACACACAATCTTAGACCCAGTTGCCTTACTAGTCTTTGTCTTTTTCTTATCCTTCTTTGAAGGCTTCTTCTCCTGATACTGGACTTCTTTCCCTTTGGAATATGAAGGTCTGGACCTCCACTGTTTCTTCTTAAGGAATTTCTGAAAATGTCTGGTAAATGCAGCAAAATCTTCATCACTTTCACTGCTTGTAGATTTAGTGCTAACAGACTCATCAGATTCTGATTCAACTACCTCTGGAGGAGGAGTTGATGACTTAGTCCTGTTCTTTCTAGGTACTTCTGACTTAAAGGCAACAGTCCTTTCCCTGTGTTCAGTCCTTGTTGACTTTTCCTCCTCTTTTCTTACTGACAATTGCATCTCATAAGATAACAACTTGCCAAACAGTGTGGGAGGAGGAATTTCTCCCAACTTTGTCCATTTCTCTGATGGCACAGATCTTAGTGTCCCAATCTTTGGTTAGGGACCTTAAGAACTTATCATTTAATTCATAGTTAGTGAACTCTCTTCCATAGGACATGAGTTCATTAACAATTCTATAAAACTTCTTGTAGCATTCAGTGATGCTATCTCCTCTTCCTTGCCTAAAGCTCTCATATTCTTGATTAAGCAAGGACTTCCTATCTTGTCTTACTTCTTCAGAACCTTCCATGTAGACAATGAGGGTATCCCACATTTCTTTTGCTGTTTTACAGTGAATAAGGTTCTGGAAGGTGGCATCATCAATTGCACTAACTATGATGTTCTGTGCCCTTTTGTCCATTGTAGCTAGGACAATCTCATCCTTGGTCATCTCAGAAAAATCATTTGGAGTTCTCTGTGTAGCATCCAAGACTGAAATCTTCATGGGCACATAAGGCCCTTCTTTGACTGTGATGTAGATCCTAGGGTCAGAGGCCTCCATGAACAGCCTTACCCTTTCTTTCCAGATTCCAAAAATCTCTTTTCTGCATATGGGCAGTTTCATTGAACCCAATTCCTTGTGATTCTCTGAAGACCCCATGTTTCTTGATTTTCTTGAAACTGTTTCCTGACTTATACGTAATCTGCCAAACTGGATCTCCTCAGACAGTTAGTCCTTTTTGAGGAACCTCCCTCTGATACCACTTGAAAGATATGGTACCTAAACACCTAGAGGGGGGGTGAATAGGTGACCTAAACCTTTTTAAAACTTTGTTGGCAGCACAACAGTTATTTCACAGATAACTACAGATAACAGCAATTACAGCATATAAACAGTAATTCCACAGCACAGCACAGCACAGAAGACACACTAATTTATAGTGGTTCCCCAATCTTTGGGTACATCCACTTTCCCCCTTCGCCTATCTAGCAGTGTACTAGATTCGGCCAAACTTCTCCACTAACTCAGAACCCAACTAGGTTCCTACCTCAGGCCCAAAGCCTTACACTCAGCCAAAAGGCCTACACTCAGCCACCCAGGCCTACACTCAGCCAATTAAGGCCTACACTCAGAGTTCTTCAACTCCTACACTCAGGCAACCAAGCCCTACCCTCAGCCTTTATAATATAGGCTTACAATTCTCTCAGATCCAATGGATCCTACAAGTTAAAATAGAAAGTACAATAGATAACTCTACAACTCAGAAAATAAGAGAGGAGTTGAGAGATTCTTGAAGAGTTCTTGGAAGAACTCAGTTAGATCCAAACTGACTTAGCTTCCTTCAAAGCTTCTTGATTAGAACTGAATTAGTCTGAATCTTCTGCAGTTGTTCCTTGACCTCTGCTTCTTGAAAATCCAGATGACTCTGAATTCTTCTTCTCAGCCTTAGTTCCAAAGACTGAATACTTGGTTGGAGCTCTCTCTCTCCAACTTCTTAGATATGCCGATGCACAGCAAGATCTTCTTGTGTTGATACTCAATATACCACTTTTACAAAGATCTGAACTCTATCAAAAACTTTTTCAACCACTTCTATATCACTTCATCAATCTTGATCACTCTTTTGTCTGTAAACTATGGGTGCCTATTTATAGGCTTCCTTCATGGTAACCGGCTGGTCCGGTTCATAACAGACTTCTGATATCTCTGACAGTTGATGTAGACCGGCTGGATCGGCAGCTGTCTTGTCAACCAGTCACTTCTTGAAATTCTCTAACTGTCAGATAGTGTCGAGACTTTCTGTTCTTAAGTGTCGACACTTATAGACCAAGTGTCGACACATGTTGTGTAAGTGTCGACACAAGTCTACAAGGTGTCGACACAATTCCTTGTATGTCTCGACACAGATTCTTCTGCATGTGTCGACACTGAAATTGAGTGTCGACACAAGTACTTGTACTTCATTCTTTAACTGTATTCTTCTAAGTGTCGACACATGTTCTTTGTGTCGACACATCTTCATGTGTTGAAACTGTCAAGTGTCGACACTGCTTCTTGGTGTCGACACAACTCTTCACTTTTGTTTCTTCAGCTGAGTGTCGACACATTCCTTTAGTGTTGACACTTGTACTTAGAATATTTTGTAACTTTTCTGTTCTTTGCTAAGTGTCGACACAGCTCCTTGTGTCGACACTTTCTTCAAGTGTAGAGTCTTCAACTAAGTGTCGACACATTGTGCTGAGTGTCGACATTTTCTTCAAGTGTTGACTCTCCTGATTGTGTGTCGACACATTGTGCTGAGTGTCGACACATTCCTCAAATGCTGACTCTTCTGGTTGTGTGTCGACACATTGTGCTGAGTGTCGACACATTCCTCAAATGCTGACTCTTCTGCATAGTGTCGACACATTGTGTTGAGTGTCGATACTTGTACTTAGATTCTGCAGACTTTTGCTGAGTGTCGACACAACTCCAAGTGTCGACACTTTCTGGTATTGACTCAGCTCTTCTAGGTGTCGACACTTCTGCTAAGTGTCGACACAGCTTTTCTGCATTCTTCTACACTGAGTGTCGACACAACTCCAAGTGTCGACACTTTCTGACTGGTGTCGACTCTTCTTCCCAGGTGTCGACACAATGACTCCAAGTGTCGACACTGCTTGTCTGGGTGTTGACACAAGCTTTCTCAAGTGTCGACACTTTCCCTCTGGGTGTCGACACATGGACTTAGAAACTTTTAGCTTCAGTCTAGTGAATACCTAACCTGCACAAGTAACTCAAACACACATCAAATACATTATGATGTATATCATTGAGTTAGGTGAGGCTTCTTCAAATCAGGTACATTTGACCAATGTACCCAACAGATAATTATCAATTTGGTGAAGAAGAAGGTGTAAAACCTGAAAGGTAACTAGGTGGAACTCCTTTGGGCCTTGAGAACCACTCCGAACACGGCCATATGGGAGACCCCCTTCAAAATATATCATGGATCTGAGGTCATGTTCCCAGTAGAGTTAAAGGTGATGTCTCATTGTATCATCGTAGCGGGGGGAAGGTGATGAGGAATGGATGACATAAAATGAAGATGAGCAGCAACTCTCGCTTGATCTTATGGTGGAACTTTGCAACCTGGTTGCCCTTCACCAAGAGGAGGTCAAGCATCGAATTACTAGGTACTTTGATAAAAACATAATGTTCAAACACTTTATGAAGAGGGCTTAGTCCTCAAAAAGGTCGACGTCATGGGAAGGGGGCATCCGTCAACAAGCTCCACCCTAACTAGGAAGGATCCTTTGTAATCCTTAAAGTATTTGCCTTAGGGAGCTACCACCACCAGAATGTCGAGGGAGCATCCCTTCGCAACACTTGGAATGGTGATGACCTGAAATGTTTTTACCCATGAAGTAAATAAGCAGAATTCTCTCCTCACCAAATGTCTTTCCATTTTTTCATCATAACCCAACAACTTCGAACCAAAGCACCCCCGATAAAATTCCGCTGACTGGGCTACCATAAATCGGCAGGGGAGGAAGGTAGCTCGGGTGGAAGGCTGAGATGAGATCAATTTCAAACCAAAGCAGCCCCGATAGGATCCCACTAGTCGAGCTACCGCAAGTCGCCTGGGCAGGTAGGTCACTCAAGTGGAAGGTTAAGATGAGATCAATTACGAACAAAAGCACCGTCGATAGGATCCTGCTGACTGGGTTACCATAAGTCAGCAGGGCAGGCAGGTCACTCAAGTGGAAGATTGAAATGACATCAATTCTGAAAGCACACCTGATAGGATCCCGTTGACCGGGCTACCACAAGTCGGCGGTGCAGGTAGGTCACTCAGGTGGAAGGTTGAGACGAGATCAATTTGAAACCAAAGTGCCCCTGATAGGATCCCGCTGACCGGGCTACCACAAGTCGGTAGGGCAGGCAGGTCGCTTGGGTGGTAGGTTAGGATAAGATCAATTCTAAACCAAAGCACCCCCAATAGGATACCACTAATCGGGCTCTTATAAGCCAGCAGGGCAGGCAGGTAGCTCGGGTAGAAGGTTGAATAGACGTAAAGGGAAGATAGAGTCAGGGTTAATCTCCCAAGGTCTTAGGATTCGGGTCTCTCGGGAGATAGATTGAAAGGAAGCAAGCTAAAGAAAGAGAACCAAAAGCAAATGAGTGAGATATAGAGGAGGAGAGTGTAATATTTTTCACCCACGCCTCGCACATCCCTCACTTGCCTAACTTTGAGGGCATAGCGATAATTGCGCGAGTGCTCAGGCCTTGAGAGGATCTCGAGGTCGTAATTCATTGGTCCTCTTTTTGAAAAATCATGAGCGCACCAGGACAGGGCTTCTGGATTATCCCGATAAGTCGCCTAGATCTAAAGGGCGAGCACTTGACAGTGAATTAAAAGAGAATAAGTATTATGCGGAATGAAAAGAAAATAACACAAAGGTAAATTAAGATAACCTTTCTTTTATAACAAAAATATTGTTGGCAAGGTAGCCATTACATCGCAAAAAATATTGAAGCGTTCAGAGCTCTCAGCTCGTAGGTGGATCCAGGGGCGAATGCTCCATCTCTTCATCCACCAGCGGTGAGTAGTCGCGTCTTAAGGAAGGTGGTCTCTCATCCGGTGCGAAGAAGTCTAGGATGAGGTACTCCACGATCAGTTTCATTCAGTCATCCCGCAAGGCATCAAGGTTCTGCAACATATTCAGCATTGACTCTGTCATCTACATGATCAGAAGCCTGCGAGTACTCTCCACCTTCTATGGGGTGAAATGAAGAAGCTTGCAGACACCGGATGTGGACTCGCTAGGCTTCTTAGCAATCTTCTTAGTGAGGACCACTATGAGCCTCGTACGGGTGTCTGCCAACTCTACCTCCAATTTACAGATGCGCGACTTCATGTAGTCGGCAGCCTAGGCATCCTACAAAGAAAAGAATTTAGAAGAAAGGAGGGGACGAGGAGATCAAGATGAATAAGAATGTAAAGAAAAAAAAGCGAAGTCTAAAGATGACCTACCACGCCAATGGAGTGCTTGGACAGAAGGCGCTCAGAGAGCTGAAGGCACGTCTCGAGGTCTAGGTCCTTGTCCTCGACATGATTCTTCCTGGCATCTGTATTGTGGAACTTCTTTGATAAGTGGATGCCCCGCCTCGCGACAATGTGTGTGAGCTTTGTGAAGTGCAGCTGGGCCCGCGAGTTCTCAAAGGTGAGCTTCTTCAGGGTCAACTTATTGTATTCGACAGCATCTAGACGGCCATACAGCCCAAAAGACAGAGCATAAGCATCCTTGTCGGCGAGCCCCTGATCCATCCAAGAAGGAAGGAGCGAGGATAGGGACACCATGTGTGATCCCTCCTCTCAGGCGAGTAACGGCTGCCCGACACCATCCAGGGGCTTTTGCCCTATCCCAAAATTAGGATGTGAGTTTGAATTCCCCAAATCCTCTCCCCCTCCCCCAAGCCCACTCCCTACAGGTGGAGAAGGCCTACTCCTTGTAGGTGGAGTCGGCTAGCTGATCGGGGTGACCTTCTTAGAGGTTAGTGATTTCTACCGCTTTGGGGGCTTGCTTGACAAAGATCTCATGTTAGGCACCACCCACTTCTTCTGCTTATTGCTGGTCGTCGGCACACACTGCCACCGCATACTTGGCAAGGGCAAGTGCGGGATCCACCCTTCCCTTCCCTGTATAAGTCGAGTTGAGGAGTATATGGCGATCACCTGTAGAAAAGGTTAAAGGTTGGAATTTGAGCTATAACCCCATCAGGGGGCGAGTGAAGAGCGCAGGATAAAGGGGATATACGTACCTTCACCTGAAGGACCAGTGGTAGCGAGCTGAGGTTGCGCCGCAGATAGGCGGCCTCGAAGTTCTTCCCCAAGAAGAACTTGTGCAGCTTCACGTCCTTCGCATGGAGCTCAACATAATGACTCGTCCTTCTGAACGGGTGATAGGGGACGTTCTCATGCGCGTTATTGATGGTCTCGCAGACTTTGATCTGCGAGCTGGTGAGAAAAGCCACCTCATCATTGGTGGCTCGGTAGATGAACAAGTTGTGGAAGAACGTCAAGTTGAACTTTATCCTTTACTCATGTAGTAAGCACGCAAAAGCCGCTAGTATGGCAATTGCTTAGGGCTGACTTGCACGGGCACAGCCCTGAAGTACTTCAGGAACTGCTTCACCTCCTACCACATCGAAAGGCGAAGTCCCATCTCAAAATGAGTGAGAGGAAAGGCGAGCTAGTCCTCCTTGATGGTGTTGAGGTCCTCGCCTTTAGCGGGAGTGTGTTGGATCTAGTGGCCAACCTTAGAGGGGGGTGTGAATAAGGTTTTATGATTTATTTAAAAATTAAACTAAGTTTATCAAGGAAAACTTGATCTAGATGATACTGCGGGGCGCTAGCTTGCTAGAGCACGATGGTAGGTCACATAACTCATTTTCTTGGATAAACTTTGCCTTGTAGATGTACACACACCCTTTAGAGATCTATCAGCATACAACCACAAAATTATAGTCAGAATGAATAACAAGTAATAACTCTATTTAGAAGAAATTAAAGTGGTTTAAAATAACAAACAAATAAATCTCCATGATGTCGGAGATCGAAGGCGGTGATTGAAAAAGATTTTTTTTGTTTATATACTGACCCTATCCCCGGACCGGTTAGCTCTCTCCCTTTCCTTCCCGGAAAAGTCTTCGAGCCGGCTCTTCACCTTCATACAAGGAAGTGTTTTATAGCCCCTCTAGATCCCCCAATCTAGATGTCCCTACTCGGGATGATTTCTCACAGAATCCTTCCCAGATTCCGATGAACTTTCACCGGTTGATTTTCCTCACTCACACACAGTTAGACAAAAGAGAAAAATATAATAAGAGAATAAAGAAGATTTGAAGCGATTCTCCCTCAAGACGATTCCTCTATTGAGTAGTGCATGACCGGTGCTAAAGATCTTAGTTCTATTGCAGCTGATCAACTCTTCTTGGTTGTTATAGTACTTTGTTCATCGGAGATCTTCGTGTGTGAATGGGATGGAGGCGACTTTCTCTTCCATCGACGGAGGCGGTGGAATGGTGCTCTGAGATGGCACACAAAACCTAGAATCAAAAATCTCTCTATCTCCTTGCAAGGAATGAAAAATAAAATCCTTTATATATGACTTAAATAAGCTGCCACCGACGGTAGGGTTACCACGTAGTGGTTGGTCTCTTTCCGCATTTTTGCCGCCAGTTGTCCAGCAAAAATGGAAAAATATCCTAGAAAATATTTTTCCTTTTTTAATGTTACCGCAGCGTGGTACCCAGCTATCTCCTGGCGATAGTTCAATCTTCTTGGCAAATCATCTCGACGGTTGTTGAGCGGGCTAGCGCCACAAGGAACTAAGCTAGTGCCCAATAGTAGGTTCCTGAGAGCTCCTGCAGAATTAATCCCGAAGCTAGCGCGGGCAGTAGCGCTAGCGCCACGCGGTAGGTTCCCGAGCGCTCAATCAATTTAACTCCAGGCTAGCGCTCGGCGGTAGCGCTAGCGCGCAAAGATAGGTCATAGAGTTGAGTTCTTTGATTTTTTTGAACCTGTAAACCTACACACTATACCAAACATAAGTGTGATCAAATACAACCTGAGATTTGATATTGTCAAACAAAAGAGATGTGAACCATAGGCTCCAACAAACTCCCCCTTTTGATAATATCAAATTTCATTCATGAGATATATAAAAAAGATATGGTATAGTGTAATCCAATCAGTAATCATGACATTTAGCAGGTTAGAATGCGCAATATCGAAAGAATCAGTACCAATCAACATGTCTCCCATACATATGTGCTCCCCTATGTGTGTGCTCCACCTACACGAGATCTATCTCCATCTATCTTCCCTTGGGTGACTAAGCAATGCTTAACACTCAACTAGCATAGGATATAGTCATGAACACTCTCTTGAACACTCAACTGGCATAGGATATAGTTAACAAGCGCGGCTCGTGATCTCTTGAACTCTCTAATGAACACTAAATTCTCCCCCTTTTGATATTAAAGAAAGGGTCGGGGACTAAATGACACATCGTATGAACACTCAATTCTCCAGCTATGTTCATGTGATACTAAAGAGATGTGATAACGGGCGTACGTGTACATAAACAAAATCATAAGCACTAGGAACACCATGAATATAAACCTACCGAATAGGAAAAGAAACAGTTAATTTGACGTGTTTTTCAGAGTAATAAAAAATGGACAACATAAGTGAAACTAAATGCACAACGACTGGAAGTACAATGCTAAGAGATTTACAGAGTTTATACATTGTAACATTGTAAGCGTCATGAATAGAGATTGTGTACTAAGACATGTGTGTTATAAACAGATAATGTAGTTTCAGTCCAATTCTTATGCATGGAAAAGTTAGATAAAATAATTACAAGTGAATGTGTTGCATCATAGGCAAAAACATCAAATAGAAATAGTCATATGTACATATTTTATCTCAGTAATGCAAGATGCTAACACAAGAGAAATGAAGTGAAGAATTACGTTACATTTCTTTCTACTTCATACCAAGATTCAAATACGGGGCACTAACTTAAGTTTTACTCTTTGCATAAGATTCAAATAAATCTTTTTTACCAAGGTTTTCAACCTCACAATGCTCATGAAGACTTATCAGGAGGAATGAATAGTGTTTGGGAGTATCCTTGACACAAGATTTGAGAGCTTATTATGCACTCGCCAATTTTTTCGTTCATTCACTTTTTTTCATTATATATATATATATATATATATATATATATATATATATATTGAGTTCAAGGACCCTGAATAAATCAAAATCTACCCACATAGATAGATACACCTTAACTTGTATGCAGGAGACTTATGGACAAGAAATTTTGGCCCAATGTTCTAAGCTTTGTATAAAACGTGAACACCATGACATTGTTTGCTCGAGTCATTCCTAACGTGTTAAACACAATATCACGAGTTATAACATATAAGCTTAGAATTTCTACACTAGCGCATTGCCTAGGGATGTGTGAACAATATACAGTCATTACGCTATCTAAATCCTCACACATACCTAGAGGCATATTCAGCGTACACTATCCTATCTAGTTGCACTCAGTAGCTAAGCACTTTTAGATTTGACATATCATGATATAATCTGACAATGTTAATAGGGATTAACAATTTTAAATCAAATATTACACGTAATCGTTATGCTTTATGTTCTAGTCATGTGTGTCCTACTAATGAACGATCCACTGGTGCTTTTTTGTATTTTAATAGAAGTAAAAAACAAATCAACATGAAAATAAAAACAATTTTTTAAAAAAATTGTCTTTTTTCAAACATAAAAAAATAATGCACACAGGTCAAACGAAAAATATACAAAAAAACAAAAATATCATGCATGATTTTAACGAACATAAGATGTGAAATAATGATCATGTGATGTGTATGAAAAACATGAGTGTGCTCTAGACACAATTTACCAAAGCAATATGTCGTCACCCAAGCCCCGTACTAAGTGGAGGATGGCATGAGGAGCTGCATAAGATGTCGTAGGTGGGGGTGTTAATCTCATATGCATACAAAAGAAACCACTCAACCTAACACTCTTTCCCCCATCGCCACACAAGGACCTACTAGAACCCTCCCCAGTTAAGGACAAGACGTGCTTTATAGGTTAGCATTTCTAAAGCACACAACCCTACACCCTCGCTATTGTGAGACACATCACAGTTGGTCTTGAGTTATCATTCACATCAAATAATATAAGTGGGATTACCAGCGCTGATCGTCAAAAATCATTGCAAAGGTGTGTTACCACCGTCGGTAGAGTTACCGCGGCGTGGTAGCTCAAAATATAAGATCCGGCCCAGGCCGAATCCTTCATACTTCCTTTTCTATTCTCTCACTCCCGAGCACAGTTCTTCCGCTGGCGAAACCCAGATCTAGGAAAATATCTCTCTTTTTCCCCCATTTCAATGTATGTTGAGATTAGAGCGTAGTTCGTGGAGTCTTTATTATTTTGAACATGATCTGTGGAGGATTCACGAAGTTTTGAGTTTGATTTGAGGATTTTTCATCATGGATCTTGTTTGATTTCTCTGATCTGAGTTATATGTGCTGAGATCTCCTTCCACTTTAGTTTGCTTGCAAAAAATCATGAATATTGGATTTTGGGGGAGATCCAGTGGAAGGGGACGAAGTCCAGTCCGTCACGCTACCACGTGACGTTAGCAAATTACCGCATCATGGTAGCTCCTAGAAATGCCTTTTCCTAGATTTTGAAAAATGGAATTTCGTGTTTTTTTCAAGCTATGGCTTCTTCTAGCTCCTAGTCACGTCAATGAAGTTTCTCCAAGTGATCTAGAGTACCACCATCGACATTCCCTGCGGTGGACGAGTCTACCGTGAGTGTGTTGATGGTCGTCGACATCGATGACAGATACGTGCACATCTCCAACTATCTGGATCATGCGGGAGTACTTTCTATGATTTTTGTTGGTGACTCATTTTCTTCGGTGCTTGTCTGGGAATTCTATAACAATCTCCGGGAACCAGCTCTCACACAGTTGGATGGAGGGGTATGGTCATGTATCGATACACAAATAGCGACTAGAATACACGAATATCTGGAGAGGAAGTACGTCTGGTTCGTGGGCGGGGAGCGACTCGATATCGTCGAGTCCTTCAGATCTACAAGAGAATGGAGAGACATCAATGAGGTTCTCGATGGAGTGGAAAACTATCGAGATCTCATCACCATCATGGATACTCTCACCCCAGATGTCTGCATTATCCAGAATATTATGTTCCACTCCCTCATGTTCAAATCTGGGGATACTATGAAGATCACAAAACAGCTCTCCATGGTGACCTATTACATCCTTGCAGGTATGTCGTTCAGCGTATCAGAACTCATTCTATCGATGATGTGCTATACATTTCGCCTGAATTCTCCTGAGTGATAGTGACTAAACACCCTATCGTTGGGCGGGGTGATTCAGAGATCTATATGGGGAAGTACCCAACCATCGATTGGTGGCAGTACCTAATTGATAGTTGCCCACATATCTATAAAGTTGGGGAAGTTCCGACTTCATCACGATCACGACCCCCTACTTCACAACCACCTCTATGTCGTGGAGGATCCCTTTGGGAGACCAGCCGTGATATCTACGGGATGGTGGAGGAGCAAGGACGGGAGATCAGATAGACTGCTAAGGAGGTGAAGGGAGTGAAGAAGATGCTGAAGAAGATGATGAGCAAGCTTAATATTTCTCTGACTTCTTCAGAGGAGTGGCATCTAAGATCTGTCACTCAGTAGTTTTGTGCTTAGCAGTACTTAGTATTATTATCATCATTATTGTTTATGTTGTATTAAGATAGGCTAAACATTATTCTATCTGTGGTGAACTCTCACGACCATAGTGGTACTACTAGTATTATTTATTATGTTTTCATGTTTGCTACTTGCGATTAGTTGTGTGACACTACCCTACTCACCCTGATATTTTAAGCGTTCTTCTAATCCCTATGGCTAGATATGTGTATCATGCTGGCTAAAATGCATATGGCATAGTTCATAGAACAGATAGCGTGATATTCCAAGATTTGTTTTAAAAAAGAAAGAAACAAAACAAAGAAAGCACGAATAAAATTAATAAAGCAAAAAGACACCAACAACAATTAGAACTAGTTGGCATATCGTGAAGTAAGATATAGTGTAGCTTGTTTTGAACTTACTTCACGCAATTTGTGGATGTTACTAGATAGGAGATTTAGGTATCCAAGTGAGACTGGTTCTCTTGGGTACCCAAATACTGCATGAAAACCCATGGGGGAATAATGATGGATGTGCCCTTTCTAGTGGAATAAATGCGCCATTTTTCACGATGGGCCTCCATTCATACTTTAGCTTAATATTGTTTTTATGTTGCAAATTTCCAATTAGAGATTTACGAGTCCTTACAAGATGATCTGCAGTTGAATAATATTGCGTTGGAGGTTTAGATATATTGAAATTATTCTCCAAGTTAAGATTATGTCACTTAACGTAAGGACTCATAATGTAGTGACTCTTTAAAGGAAATTTGCATTCATTTGTTTTTAAGTAGTGAGTAATTTGTTTTTATAAGTGAAGGTGATTTTTATGGTTAGGAATTTCACTTGCTTTAGCTTGAGGTTTTCTACTCCTTTTGATTGACTTAATTATTATATGACAGTTCATATTCAACATGCTTTCGGGTTTTGCGTTAAACTTAGGAGTTGTGTTTTGTGAGTTTTTAATTATAATTTTTTTGAGCATGTTGATTTTTGCAATTAATCCTTTATTTTTAATTTTGAGATTTTGTCTAGCTTTATTGTACGTGATTATGTTGTTTTTAAGACTAAAGACGACAGATTCAATATGCGCTTCGTACTTACTCCTTAATTCATCAAAAGTCTCATTCATCACCTTAATTTCAATTTTATAATTATTGCATCCAGCACAATTACTTTTCAATGATGAGTTTTCTAAACATAATCTCTCATTTATTTCTTTCGCTAAAAGAAGCTCTTTTTCAAGATCCTTGTATTTTTCTTGTAGTTCAATGCAATTAGTACAAGCGTGGAATGTTTATCTAAGGAGCATGTGAGAGAGCTAGGCACACCACTAGTGGAATCTACATCGGCATTTGCTTTCAAACTATTATTTTCTAAATGTAATTTTGAGTTAATACTTTTCAACTTCTTAATTCTAGGTTTAGTCGCATCTATCACATGCAATGTAGAAGTAGAGTTACATACAAGAAGGGAATTTGTTCTTATTATAGTGCACTTGGATGAGGCAAGATTGGAGCATATAGTTTCTTTGACTTCTTCAAATGTCTCCTCATCAATAGTTGAGATTTCATCTTCCCTTTCCTGTGATATGGTTGTCATGTCTTTCTCTAAGAGCAAGTCTCCATTTGGTTCTTCATTTGAATCCATGAGAAATTGCTCAGAATCTTCATCTGCAGAAAGAGAACTATAAGTAGACTGAAGAAATTTTCATATATCATAAGCAGTAGGAAACATGTAGATGAGTTTGAAAATTACTTGACCAAGCCTGCAAAATAGACTGTTCATAGCTTTGTAATTTAAATGACATTCACGCACATTTAAATTTTTTGTGGGCTTGACACAAGTCATGTAGCAAGCTTTTATTTCTAGTAATATAAGAAATTCTTTAATCAATACTTCCATCCTTCATAGTTCTTACCTATACATAATGGTGGTGCTAATGATTTTTCAGTGTAGGACTTTCCATCCGCACTAGTCAATTTGAGAATAGGGTTGGCCATTAATTCCGGTGGTGAGACCGTTTTGGAATAACCTTGCACGGATACCAATTGTTGGATCTAGTGGCCAACCTTAGAGGGGGGGGGGGTGAATAAGGTTTTAAGATTTATTTAAAAATTAAACTAATTTTATCCAGGAAAACTAGTTCTAGATGCTACCATGGGGCGCTAGCTTGCTAGCGCGTGGTGGTAGGTCACAAAACTCATTTTCTTGGATAAACTTCGCCTTGGAAACGCACACACCCTTCAAAGATCTACTAGCATACAACCACGAAATTATAGTCAGAATGAAGAACGAGTAATAACTTTATTCAGAAGAAATTAAAGAGGTTTAAAATAATAAACAACTAGATCTTCATGATGCCAGAGATCAAAGGCGGTGATTGATAAAGATTTCCTTTTGTTTCTATACCGACCCTATCCCTAGATCGGTTGGCTCTCTCCCTTTCCTCCCCGGAAAGGTCTTCGGGCCGACTCTTCAGCTTCATGCAAGGAAGTGTCTTAGAGCCCCTCTAGATCCTCCGATCTAGACGTCCCTTCCCCAGGATGATTTCTCATGGAATCCTTCTCGGATTTCGACGACCTTCACCGGTCGATTTTCCTCACCCACACAGTTAGAAAAAAGAGAAAAATACAATAAGATAATAAAGAAGATTTGAAGTGATTCTCCCTCAAGACGATTCCTCCGTTGGGCGATGTGTGATTGGTGCTAAAGATCTTCGTTCTATTACAACTGATCAACTCTTCTTGGTCGTTGTAGAACTTTGCTCGCCAGAGATCTTCATGCGCGTATTGGAGGGAGGCAGACTTCTCTTCCTTCGACGGAGATGGTGGAATGGTGCTCTGAGACGGCACACAAAACCTAGAATCAAAAATCTCATGTCTCCTTGCAAGGAATGAAAAATGAAATCCTTTTTATATGACTTAAATAAGCTACCGCCAGTGATAAGGTTACCACGCGGCGGTAGGTCTCTTCCGCATTTTCGCGGCCAACTGTCCAACAAAAATGGAAAAATATCCCATAAAATATTTTTCCTCTTTATAATGCTACAGTGACGTGGTACCCAACTATCACCTGGCAGTAGCTCAATCTTCTCGACGATTGTTGAGCGGGCTAGCACTGCGTAGTACTAAGCTAGCGCCCGACAGTAGGTTCCCAAGAGCTCCTGTAGAATTAATCCCGAAGCTAGCGCGGGTAGTAGCGCTAGCGCCACACGGTAGGTTCTCGAGCGCTCAATCAATTTAACTCCAGGCTTGCGCGGCGGTAGGTCGCAGAGTTGAGTTCTTTGATTCTTTTGAACCTGTAAACCTGCACACTATACCAAACACAAGTGGGAACAAATACAACCTGTGGTTTGATATTGTTAAACGAAAGAGATTTGAACCATCGACTCCAACAGTACGCGGGCCACAAACCCGGTCGGCATGAACTAGACGATTATTTCCAAAATCTCATCCTCTGATACCTGCCTGTTCGGGAAGTGGACCGCTCAATTCTGTCTTCCCTCCAAGCCATCACCGTCACCACCCATTAGGCAAGTTAATAATGCGAGTGGGAGGTCGTTCAATGGTGAATAGGGGAGGCCAGTTAATGTGGTTAGTGAGAGTCGGGCGAAAGGGCGATATTTATAGAAAATCAAGGGGAGAGAGGGTTCAACCAATTGGCGCGAATCCACTCACCACCCCACGCACTCACATCCCCCCGGGCCTGTGTTGTCTCAGCTCGCCCACTACTGACGACAGGTATGATTCTCCTAACGCGTCGATTCTATTATACATCACAGACCACACATTTGCAACAAACCAAGCATTAATAAGAACACCGTAAGAAACACGATCATGCACAAATAATAAATATTGTCTTGAGATCTTGCGAACAAAAATAATAAACAACTAAGTAGAAAAGGGTTGATTCGGCTGAGTTAGTGTAGGATCCACTTCCACAAGATACGTCCTAGCGTCCTCACCTGCGGGCCTCCCCTTTGAATGATCTCCTCACAGATAGTGGAGACTTCGTGTTGGATTGTGCGATTACTGTTAACCCAAAAATTGGCAATCCCTCCCAAGGTAGCTAGCTTGCACATCGCGGTCTGCACCAAGTTCCCCTGGAGGTCGCGGCCAGTCTCAGCCCTCTTTACAGATCAAGCGGATAGACTTATCTATCAGCTCTGACCGCGCAGCTAGAGCGGTCTACCCTGTCTAACCGCCAAGGTCGCGCAGCAGCTGTGTTTTGCATGGGTGTGGACTACTTCCATAGTTCGCCCCTACAGGCCTCGTGGTTCGTTTAGCTAACTGCACACTAGTTTTCTCTATTCCAATAGGTACGGACTGCTTCCATAGTCCTCCCTTGCAGGCCGTGCGGTTAGTTTAGCTAACTATGCACTAGTTTCCTTTATTCCAATAGGTGCGGACTACCCAGCTACGCAGTGGACTCAGGCCTCCGCATGATAACCGCGGACTCGTATCTGTCCAGTCCGCATAGACCCACCTCTGATCAATGGTGAGATTCAACTCGTCGTGTCCGCCCAGCAGCAGGAACGACCTGCCCACCTCTCTGTTCGACAGAGGCAATTTAGAGTTCTATATGTCTTCCTAGCGGAGGCGGACTGCTCCTCTATCCGCCCAATGGGAGGTGGATTGTACTCTAGCCCAACTAGTGGGCGAACTCTCCAGGTCACCCAACAGTGGGCTACAAGCATCCAGGTCACCCAGCAGCAGGGGTGACCTACTCCTGCAGTCTACTATCTCGCCAAGCAGCAGGGGCGACCAGCCTTCTATCCACCAGAAAGTGGTGGACTCGGTCTAAGTCCGCTTGAAGGTGGCAGACTCGCTTCATCTAGCAGCAGAGGCGGACCCACCCTGTCCGCCATATACTAAGCGCACTTATTAATCAATCTGCCAGAAGAGATTCAGTTCGCCAGCAGGTGGCAGACACTTCTTCACAGCACTGGCTTCTTCCCAGCAGCAGGCGAGCTACTCCTTAGCTCGCACAGCATGGCGCAGACTCGTTCGAAGCTCACCAACATACCGGGGGTAACGTTACCAAGACCGTCTCCTCTTCGAGCTTATAAATAGTCCCACATACCTCTCATTTAGGGGAGGAAGGATGGGGAGCAACATTAGCAGCAACCCCCTGCGGATACAGCTTTCTATCTGCAAACCCTTCTCGAGAACTGACCTCCTGTCCGCGCGGCCTCAGCAACATACCCTCGTGGATAGACCTCCTGTCCGCGTGACCTCACTGACCTCCTATTGATCGTGCAGTCCGCACAACCTTAGGCAACAAACTGCAGGATTAGCAGTCTGGGCGGTCTACCGACTTGTTTGACAAGTCCATGCAGCCTCTGGCAACCCTTTCCTTCTAACCGCCAGCTTCCCCTTGTATCCTTTATATTTTTCATGTAAAGGAGCAACTCAAGTTTTAATACTGATTCATAATCAAAGGAAAGTACGTCGTAGGAGTGGCATTTAAGCCTCGACGGGCGAACTCTGTAGCCCCTTCTCTTTTTCTCTTCTCTTCTCCTCTCTTGGCCTCAACCACTGATCCCTAACCATTACAGTAACCAGCTACTCGATAATTCCTCATAAACCTCCTCCATCATCCCCACTAGTTCGAGCACCATTACCAGTTGGTGCCATTTTCACATCAATAGTTAACATGCGGCCTTCAAATTCCAAACAAATAGATAAATCCAACGGTTATCCATGATAGATCATCAACCTGCCGAGAACCTTGCTCCTTCAAGTCTTAGTGAAGATCTACTCTGAGAAGCCTTGGAGCAATCGCGATGGGAAACCGCCCAGTAGTTCCAAGCAATCAACTGTACTCTAGTCTCTATGAAGCAGCGATTAGAGGCGCAACCCGCACCAATACTGGTTCAAGTCAATCCAACACCTACATTAGGGAATCCGCAAATCTATCCATCGACTTATCCGCAGGTCTATCCTCCTGTTTATCCATCGACATGTCCAACAACCTTTCTGCCAAGGCAGACCGCAACTCCTTTGCGATCTCAAAATGACGAGTTTATAGCTTGTCAAAACTTCTTCTGGGAGGCTGACCGGGGAAGTCCAGCAAGATTGCTGAACTTTCAAGGAAGTCATCCCTACTCTACAGCAGCTGCAACTGCTCCTCCCGCCGCAAATTTTTCTTTCTATCCACCCGCTCCTTTTTCAAATACAGCTTATGCTCCGTTTTTTTCCTTTCCCTTACATGTTAGGAGAGCGAGAAGTGCCATTGCCATTGACAGATAGTACTCGGCAAGAGGCAACTCTAGCTCACTTTAGAGAGTCGTGGTTACCAACTTATAATGGAGAGTCTGATCCAATAATACACTTACAAGCTTTTGAATCAGTTGTCGCCCTCAAAACACTTACAGATGCTACCAGGTGCAAGCTCCTCGTAACGTCCTTTGATGGACAAGTGAGAGAGTGGTTCTATGTACTGCGCCCTCAGTCCATTACTTCCTTTGCCAATCGGCGAAGAGAACTTCTGCTCAGATTTTCTACCTCTACCAAGAGGAAAGGTTGTTCTGAAGACACATGTGAGATCAGGCAGCAAGAAAATGAGACATGGGCTCACTTTGTTGATCGTTTTCAAAGAGAAATTCTTGACATTGAAAACGTTGATCCAGAAATGAACTGAATCGCTTTGATGAGTTGTTTAAGAGAAGTACCACTAAAATTTGAGGCTAATGTCCGAGTGTCAAGGACATATCAGGAGATGATCAGTCTTGCCAACTTATACATACGAGGTGAAAAGAGTAATCCCAATTATATCTCCAGGATTGTAAAGGAAAAGGATTCTTCTTCTTTGTGTGGACAACTTCCCAAGTCTCCCCAGAAGGATTTTCAACCACGAGCAAGGAAGGGAAGGAAATTCTGACGTTATAAACCCCTCTTCCCAAGCTGGGCTCACTCCCAAGGCCAAAGATCACAATTGCTAGCTCCTGCTTATCCGGCACTAGCTCCGCAAGCAGCTTTAGTCTACCAACACCCGGGTTGCAACTCGTCAGAATCTGAACTGGATCAGGTTATACCAGAAGTAATCCAAGTCATGAAAGGTAAGACTGATTATAAAAGGACTTACCAACCCGCTAATCCAAGATCTAAAGACTCGAATCCCTACTGCCAATTCCATAAAGAGAAAGGGCATCCAACTGAAAACTGCTGAGCACTTCGTTAACTGGTGGGGAAGATGCTGAGGCAGGGTAAGATGCGTGACCTATTCTAGAAGGATGACAACTTTGACCCATCTATTTCGAAGGGTAAAGAAGTAACCGACAGTCCTTGCTGCTCAAAGGGAGTGAGCCAAATAAACAATGGCCTTAGCCTCAATATTAGCCAGTGCATCGATGCGAAAGATGTAAGTGCTCTTCGTGGTCATGTCTGATCGATTTTGTTCTTCATATCGAACATTTTTCTTACATATGCTCGGAACATTTCTAAGTTCTCTTTCATTCATTTCAATAAATTCTACATCAGAGATCTCACACTGACACTTTTCCTTTCTTGAGTGTCTCCTCTCTATTTTCTCTTTGTCAAAGGGATCTCTGAACCGACGAGATATCGCCGAGTCTTGTTTGATCCTCCCAAAGATTGGTTTCTGGCATAACACCATGATGACCGCATATAGCGGGGAGTGTTCGCATATGTGCAGTAGGGAGCGGTCCAATCTGTGCAGGCAGACTTCAGGGCTTCAGATCCTAGCTGGTATCTAACACGCAGCTTGCATTAAGGGAGGTCTCAATGTGTTAGCTCTACAGTGCTCCATTAGAGATACATTACACCTGTGATGATTATTTTTTGGCAAGCAATGGCCCCCGGGTATAGCCTTGTCTCTGTGATCATCTCATGTTATGATCATCGAACACTCCAAGGTACACTCAAGCTGTGCCTTCTGGGGACCCACAACATCGTTGATCTTTTAGGGCGAGCAATGTTGTAGACCACTTGGCGCACCTAGCCTAACTGATCAGCGTAGCTTGTAGCCCAAGGCATGAGAGTAGTGCATCCGTTGTTTTGTCTTATGGACTCTGCTTTTTCTTCTTGTGCCCTTCCAAGGGAGCATTGTTCATCCATATTTTTTCCTCTTTTGTGAACTGTCGTCTTTCAGGTTAACAGGTTAAATTCAATCTCTCCGAAGGATTTATGGCGTTATACCTTTTGCTTATACTCACCTTATATACTCAGCTTATATAAAGTTCTTACTGCTGGTGATTAATAGTGCCTCCACTATGCTTATTGATATCCTTGGCACCGATTAATCAATCAAATAATCTGGTTATATTTATCGACAAACCATGTTATTGAAGCCTAATCAAAATGGTTTCATCTAGCTGATCTGGATTTCATACTAAGGATATCATATCTGATCACGCAAGAAGATCATAATTATGCAGAGTTTGCCGGACATTTCTTCTGCTACCCAATAATACCTTCCTTACCACATCAACATTTGCAAGTTCCCCTCAGGTACTTGCGAGTTATTTTTCTTTCATATCTGCTTCTTACTCTTCTTTTTGCAGAGATTATCAGATATTTGCAAGTTCCCTTCAGGTACTTGCAAGTAATTTTTCCTTTCATATCTGCTTCTTACTCTTCTTTTTGCAGAGATTAGCAGATATTTGCAAGTTCCATTCAAGTACTTGCAAGTTCTTTTTCTTTCATATCTGCTCCTTACTCTTCATTTTGCAGAGATTAACAGATATTTGCAAGTTCCCTTCAGGTACTTGCAAGTTCTTTTTTCTTTTACATCTGCTCCTTACTCTTCTTTTTACAGAGATTGGCAGATATTTGCAAGTTCCCTTCAGGTACTTGCAAGTTCTTTTTCTTTCATATCTGCTCCTTACTCTTATTTTTGCAGAGATTAGCAGATATTTGCAAGTTCCCTTCAGGTACCTGCAAGTTCTTTTTCTTTCATATATGTTTCTTACTCTTCTTTTCGCAGAGATTAATAGATATTTGCAAGCTCCCTTCAGTTAATTGCGAGCTATTATTCTTTTATACCTCACCTCACCTTTATTTTGTAGAGTTCAGTAGAAGGCATTCATAAGTCTTCTTCACTTTGCGAGAACCATTCAGGTACACACAAGATACTCATTTTTCACATGCTCTAATTTTCTCCTTATAGAAGAAAAAGTAAGTGTTCTTAGACTTTCAGTATGAGAGGCATCAGGTACTTGCTCTCTCATTCCTCTTTTTGACTAGTTTTTGAGGGGTGGATCACGATTTTCACGACTCTCTTACTTTTTTGAAGTTCCCTTCGGAACTTTAAAAAGTACGGGGATTATGTTAACCCAGAAATCGACAATCCCTCCCAAGGTAGTTAGCTCGCAAGTCGCGTCCTACTCCAAGTTCCCCGTGGAGATCGTGGCCAGTCTCAGCCCTCTTTTTAGGTTGGGCGGATAGACTTCTCTATCCACTCTGACCGCGCGGCTAGAGCGGTCTCCCCTGTCTGACCGCCAAGGTCGCGCAGCAGCTGTGCTCTGCAAGGGTGCAGACTACTTCCATAGTCCGCCCCTGCAGGCCGCGCGGTTATTTTAGCTAACCGCGCACTAGTTTCTCTATTCCAATAGGTGCGGACTGCTTCCATAGTCTACCCCCTGTAGGCCGTACGGTTAGTTTAGCTAACTGCGCACTAGTTTTCTTTACTCCAACAGGTACGGACTACCCAGCCAGGCGGTGGACTCAGGCCTCCGCGCGATAACCGCGGACTCGTATCTGTCCAGTCCACATAGACCCACCTCTGATCAATGGTGTGCTTCAGCTCGTCATGTCCGCCCAGCAGCAGGAACGGCCTGCTCGTCTCCAG
Organism: Platanthera guangdongensis; assembly: GCA_039583875.1. NCBI lineage: Eukaryota > Viridiplantae > Streptophyta > Magnoliopsida > Asparagales > Orchidaceae > Platanthera > Platanthera guangdongensis. The sequence goes on along the minus strand of CM077152.1, from coordinate 177,979,369 downwards.
GTTGCCCAACAGTGGGAGACAAGCCTCCAGGTCGCCCAACAGCAGGGGTGACATGCTCCTTCAGTCTTCCAGCTCGCCAAGTAGCAGGGGCGACCCGCCTTCTATCCTCCAGCAAGTGGCGGACTGGGTCTAAGTTGGCTTGAAGGTGACATACTCGCTTCATCCAGCAGTAGAGGCGAACCCACCCCGTCTGCCATGTACTAAGCGGACTTATTAATCAATCTGCCAGAAGTGCTTCAGTTCGCCAGCAGGTGGCAGACACTTCTTTCCAGCACCGACATCTTCCCAGCAGCAGGCGAGCTACTCCTCAGCTCGCACAACATGGCGCGGACTCGTTCCTAGCTCACCGACATACCGGGGGTAACGTTACCAAGACTTTCTGATACCTCTCATTTAGGTTAGGAAGGATGGTGGAGCAACATTGACAGCAACCCTCTACTGATACAGCTTTCCATCCGCAAACCCTTCTCGCGAACTGACCTCCTGTCCACGCGGCCTCAACGACTTTCCCTCCCGGACTGACCTCCTATCCGCGCGGCCTCTTTGACCTCCTGTTGATCGCGCAGTCCGCGCAGCCTTAGGGAGTGAACTGCATGATTAGTAGTCCGCGAGGTCTGCCAACTTGTTTGACCAGTCTGTGCAGCCTATGACAACCATTTCCTTCTAACCGCCAGCTTCCCCTTGTACCCTTTATATTTTTCATGTAAAGGAGCAAGTCAAGCTGTAATACTGATTCACAATCAAAGGAAAGCCAGTCGTAGGAGTGGCATTTAAGCCGCGGCGAGCGAACTCTGTTGTTGCCGCTGCCAGCGACCCCTCTTTTTCTCTTCTCTTCTCCTCTCTCTGCCTCAACCGCTGATCCCTAACCATTAAAGTAACCAGCTGCTCAACAGTTCCTCATCAACCTCCTCTATCATCCCCACTAGTTCGAACAACGTTATGTACTGGTGCCATTTTCGCACCAACAATTACATTTCTCTAATTTCCTCAAGTGCCCCTCGACTTGTTGTTGAAGGGCAGGCAGGTGAGTAAAGCCATCGTTCGCAGGATGAGCCCTCTCCTCCTAAAATTTGCACAGGATGAAGTCATGTGAAAGATATAGTACATAAACACCTAGAGGGGGGGTGAATAGGTGACCAAATTCTTTTTAACTTTTTATGGCAGCAATCAGTTTTTAACACAGATTTATATCTACTATAGCACAGCAATCACACAGCATTCACAGCAAACCACAGCACACAGAAGACACACAGTTTTATAGTGGTTCCCCAAGGTTTGGGTACATCCACTTTCCCCCTTCGCCTATCTAGCAGTGTACTAGATTCGGCCCAACTTCTCCACTATCTCAGAACCCAAAACAGATTCCTACACCTCAGGCCCAAGGCCCTACAACTCAGCTTCTTCACAAAGCCTACACTCAGCCACAAAGGCCTACACTCAGCCACCAAGGCCTACACTCAGCCACCAAGGCCTACACTCAGAGATTTCAATCTCCTACACTCAGGCTCTCAAGCCCTACACTCAGCCTTTATAATTGCAGGCTTACAAGACTCAGATCCAAAGGATCCTACAAAATAAAATGAATACAAAATTGTTAACTCAGCAACCCAGAGACAAGAGAGGCGAGTTGTGAGTTTCTTGATGAGTTCTTGGAATAACTCAGCTGAAATCAATCTGACTTAGCTTTCTTCAAAGCTTCTTGAAAGTAGAACTCAATAAGATTGACTCCTTCTGCAGTTGATCCTTGATCTCTGCTACTTAAGGTTCAGTGTAAATCTGAACCCTTCTTCTCAGTCTGGTTCCAACAACTGATTTCTTGGATGGAGCTCTCTCTCTCCAACTTCTTAGATCTTCACTTGATAGCTAGATCTTCTTTTGACAATCACTTAATCTGAACTTTTTCTTCTTCAATCAACATTTTCTGTAGACTGTATAAGCCTATTTATAGGCCTTCTTCATGGTAACCGACTGGTCCGGTCCATAACTGAATTCTGACAACTCTGACAGGTGCTGTAGACCGGCTGGAATGGCAGCTGTCAAGTCATCCAGTCAGTTCTTGAAAATTCTGTAACTGTCTAGAAGTGTCGAGACTATCTGTCTTTAAGTGTCGACACTTATAGACCAAGTGTCGACACATGTTGTCTAAGTGTCGACACTAGTCTACAAGGTGTCGACACAACTCCTTGTGTTGTAGATTTTGTATCTCGACACTACTTCTTCTACATGTGTCGACACTGAAATTGAGTGTCGACACAAGTACTTGTACTTCAGTATCTTGCTGAATTCTTCTAAGTGTCGACACAACACCTTTGTGTCGACACATCTTCATGTGTTGAATCTGTTAAGTGTCGACACTGCTTCTTGGTGTCGACACAGTTCTTCAGTGTTGATACTTGTTGAGTGTCGACACATTGCTCTGGGTGTCGACACATTCTTCTTCTGTCGAGACTCTGGCTGAGTGTCGACACATTCCCTTAGTGTCGACACTTGTACTTAGAATATTTTGTTGAACTTTGTTGTTCTTTGCTAAGTGTCGACACAGCTCCTTGTGTCGACACTTTCTTCAAGTGTTGAGTCTTCAGCTAAGTGTCGACACATTGTTCTGAGTGTCGACACTTACTTCCAATGTTGACTCTTTTGTTGAGTGTCGACACATTGTTCTGGGTGTCGATACTTGCTTCAAGTGTTGACTCTTCTGTTGAGTGTCGACACAGCCTCCAAGTGTCGACACTTTCTGGTGTAGACACAGTTTCACTGGGTGTCGACACAACTGTTATGTGTCGACACAGCTTCACTGCACTCTTCTTTATTGAGTGTCGACACAGCTCCTTGTGTCGACACTTACTGTCTGGTGTCGACTCAGCATCCCTGGTGTCGACACAATGACTCCAAGTGTCGACACTGCTTGCCTGGGTGTCGACACAAGTCTTCTTAAGTGTCGACACTTTCCCTCTGGGTGTCGACACATGGACTTAGAAACTTTTTCTTCTTTCCTGCAAATACTTAACCTGCACATGTAAACTCAAAATACATCAAATACATTTTGATGTATATCATTGAGTTGGGTGAGCCTTCTTCAAATCAGGTACATTTGGACCAATGTACCCAATAATCTCCCCCTATTTGGAGAAGTCATAACCCTTAGTCAATGATATACACCATTCATAATAAAATTACAAAATGATGTAAAGCAGGATTATAAATCAGGGCAAACATAAACATGTATGAAACAAACATGTACACATAGATTGCATCACAGAACAATTATGAAATAAATTTATCACATAGCAAACTTATTACACAACACATTGTTCCAATACTTTGTCATATTCATTTTCAAAAGTTTACAGAATGGTTATCATCAAAAGATTACATAGTAAACTTAAGAAAATTCTAATTCTATTTCTGTTCAGGCTCCTTGATCACTATTCCTTTGTCAGCTTGTACTTTGGCTTGAATAGGAGCTTCAGCAACCTCAGCATCAGCAGGCTTCTTGCCTTTCAGATCTTTCTTTTTTAGCTCTTCTGCTTTAATCTTTTGCCTTTCAAAATAATGATAAGGCTTGGGAAAGTACTTGCTAGGCTCCTGGGCAGTAGGAGGTAGCTTTCCCATCTTGTCCTTTCTTCTGTATTGAACTATAGTCTCATGCCTTATCTCATGCTTTCTCCATTCAGCCTCAGAAAACCACTTGTTCCTGTCTTGAATGTTATCCTTTGCAGCTTTCCATGCAGTCAAAATAATGTTCCTAGAGGTGGGGCTCCACTGCTCAAAGTCAGGTCTTTGTTCAGCTTGCTCCCTGAACCTCTTCTTTGATAATCTGGTTTCTTCTTCAGCTTGCTCCTTAAAGATGGCTTCCTGTAAAGCTTCAGAGACAGGCTGAACAACTTTCTCTATTATGACATTGTCCTTACCCCTAGGTGGGATAAACATGGACTGTATGTCAGCATGGATCATGTTAAAATCTGGTGGAGGATAGATCACTTGAGCTACTTCTGGTTGCTCACCTCCAAGATAGGCAGGATTAATTCCAGATTCTGCTACATTATCATCATCACAAAGAGGAGGATAACCAAGAGTGGCTCTGATGGAATTAGAAACCCATTTTGCATGGTCAGAGCCAGCTTTGACTAAAACCCTCTCCCCCTTTATGACTTCTCTTTTTATATGATCCCTTAAGTCATCTTTTTGAAATCTGATTTGGGCATTGAGATAATTCACTCCTGTTGGGTACATTGGTTCAAATGTACCTGATTTGAAGAAGCCTCACCCAACTCAATGATATACATCAAAATGTATTTGATGTATTTTGAGTTACATGTGCAGGTTAAGTATTTGCAGGAAATGATGAAAAAGTTTTTAAGTCCATGTGTCGACACCCAGAGGGAAAGTGTCGACACTTAAGAAGACTTGTGTCGACACCCAGGCAAGCAGTGTCGACACTTGGAGTCATTGTGTCGACACCAGGGATGCTGAGTCGACACCAGACAGAAAGTGTTGACACAAGGAGCTGTGTCGACACTCAGTGAAGAAAAGACTATGAAGCTGTGTCGACACTTAACAGTTGTGTCGACACCCAGTGAAGCTGTGTCTACATCAGAAAGTGTCGACACTTGGAGTTGTGTCGACACTCGGCAAAAGTCTGCAGAGACTAAGTATAAGTGTCGACACCCAGAACAATGTGTCGACACTCAACAGAAGATTCAACACTTGAAGTAAGTGTCGACACCCAGAACAATGTATCGACACTTAGCAGAAGAGTCAACACTGGAAGTAAGTGTCGACACCCAGAACAATGTGTCGACACTTAGCTGAAGCCTCAACACTTGAAGAAAGTGTCGACACAAGGAGCTGTGTCGACACTTAGCAAAGAACAGCAAAGTTCAAAAATATTAAAAGTACAAGTGTCGACACTAAGGGAATGTGTCGACACACAGCCAGAGTCTCGACTGAAGAAGAAAGTGTCGACACTCAGAGCAATGTGTCGACACTCAACAAGTAGCAACACTGAATATATGTGTTGACACCAAGAAGCAGTGTCGATACTTAACAGTTTCAACACATGAAGATGTGTCGACACAAAGGTGTTGTGTCGACACTTAGAAGGATTCAGCAAGATACTGAAGTACAAGTACTTGTGTCGACACTCAATTTCAGTGTCGACACATGAAGAAAAAGTAGTGTCGAGATACAAAATCTACAACACAAGGAGTTGTGTCGACACCTTGTAGACTAATGTCGACACTTAGACAACATGTGTCGACACTTGGTCTATAAGTGTTGACACTTAAAGACAGAAAGTCTCGACACTTTCAGACAGACAGAGAATTTTCAAGAACTGACTGGATGACTTGACAGCTGTCATTCCAGCCGGTCTACAGCACCTGTCAGAGTTGTCAGAATTCAGTTATGGACCGGACCAGCCGGTTACCATAAAGAAGGCCTATAAATAGGCCTATGCTGTCTACAGAAATTGATTGATCAAAGAATTATTGAAGTTGTCAAAGTTCAAATTATTGATCAAGTATTCAACAAAGAAGATCTAGCTATTCCTTGAAGAATCAAGTGCAGATCTAAGAAGTTGGAGAGAGAGAGCTCCATCCAAGAAATCAGCTGTTGGAACCCAGCTGAGAAGAAGGATTCAGATTGGTCTGAATCTTAAGAAGAAGAGATCAAGGATCAACTGTAGAGGAATCAGTCTTATTGTGTTCTACTTTCAAGAAGCTTTGAAGAAAAGCCAAGTCAGATTGATTTCAGCTGAGTTCTTCCAAGAACTCATCAAGAATCTCACAACTTATCTCTCTTTTATCTAAGTTGTTGAGTTTATACATTTTGTATTCATTATAACTTGTAGGATCCTTAGGGATCTGAGATTGTAAGCCTGTAATTATAAAGGCTGAGGGTAGGAGAGTGAAATCTCTGAGTGTAGGCCTTGGTGGCTGAGTGTAGGCCTTGGTGGCTGAGTGTAGGCCTTTGTGGCTGAGAGTAGGCCTTTGTGGCTGAGTGTAGGCTTTGTGGAAAAGCTGAGTTGTAGGGCCTTGGGCCTGAGGTGTAGGAGCTTGTTTTGGGTTCTGAGTTAGTGGAGAAGTTTGGCCGAATCTAGTACACTACTAGATAGGCGAAGGGGGAAAGTGGATGTACCCAAAGCTTGGGGAACCACTATAAAACTATGTGTCTACTGTGTGTTTGTGGATTGATGTGATTGCTGTGCTGTGATAACTTAGATTTAATTCTGTGATATTGACTGTTTGCTGCCTAAAAAGTTAAAAAGAATCAAGTCACCTATTCACCCCCCCTCTAGGTGCTTAGGGACAATATCTTTCAAGTGGTATCAGAGGGTGGTTACTCAAAAAGGACTAACAGTCTGAGTAGATCCTGTTGGCAGATTCAGTCTAAGTGAAATACAGAATCAAGAAAATCAAGAACCATGGGTTCCACAGAAAATCACAAGGAATTGGGGTCCATGAAACTACCTATATGTAGGAAGGAAATCTTTGGCATATGGAAGGAAAGGGTGAGGCTGTTTATGGAAGCCTCAGACCCTAGGATTTATATCACAGTAAAGGAAGGGTCATATGTGCCCATGAAGATATCAGTCTTGGATGCCACTCAGAGAACACCTAAGGATTTCTCTGAAATGACAAAGGATGAGATTGTTCTAGCTACCATGGATAAGAGGGCACAGAACATCATAGTGAGTGTCATAGATGATGCAACCTTTCAGAATCTAATACATTGTAAGACAGCCAAAGAGATGTGGGATACTCTTATTGTCTATATGGAGGGTTCTGAAGAAGTTAGGTAAGACATAAAATCCTTGCTAAATCAAGAGTATGAAAGTTTTAGACAAGGAAAGGGTGATAGCATAACTGAGTGCTACAAGAAGTTCTACAGGATAGTAAATGAACTCATGTCCTATGGAAGAGAGTTCAGTAATTATGAACTAAATGACAAGTTTCTAAGGTCCCTAGCAAAAGATTGGGACACCAAGATCTGTGCCATTATAGAAATGGCTAAGTTGGCAGAGATTCCTCCACCTACACTGTTTGGCAAACTATTGTCTTATGAAATGCAGTTGATAGTGAGGAAAGAAGAGGAGAAATCTACAAGAAATGAGCACAAGGAAAGAACAGTGGCCTTTAAATCAGAAGCCCCCAGAAGGTACAGATGTAAGTCACCTTCTCCACCTCCAAAAGCAGCTGATTCTAAGTCAGATGAGTCAGCAAGTACAAAGTCTGAAAGCAGTGAAAGTGATGAGGACTTTGCTGTCTTCACTAGACATTTTCAGAAGTTCTTGAAGAAGAAACAGTGGAGGACAAGGCCTTCTACATCACAGGGAAAGGAAGACTCTTATCAGAAAAAGAGGTCTTCAAAGAAAGACAAGAAGAAGTCAAAGTCTAGCAAAGCTACACTATCAAAAATTGTGTGCTATTGCTGTAATAGACAAGGTCATGTGATAGCAGATTGTCCAGAGAAGAGAAAGGAGTCTAGTGACAAGAAGAAGACTCATTTCAAAGGCAAGAAAGAAAAGTCATTTGTTGCCAAAAAGGAGAAGACCCTGTCAGATATCTCTTCTTCAGAAACTGAGTCAGATGCTGAGGCATATATAGGGCTGTTTGCTGAAGAAGAAGAAGAAGAGTTCATGCAGATTATGGAGTCTATATATGAACAAGAAGACTGTCAGTGCCAAGGACTAATGGCATTGACTGAAAATGACAAAATCCTAGAGCAGCCAGGACCTAGTAAAGTACAAATTTCAACTTTTAGTTCAATTTCTTGTGTCAATACAGAATCAGATTCATCCTCATCAAATGATGAGAGTGCATCTGAGTCTAAAGCAGATATTCATCAGTTGATAGATGAATACAAGGTTCTGTTGCAAGCTTACAAGAAGAGCAAGTCCCTAGCCAAAAGTCAGGCAAAGGAAATTGCTAATCTTAAAGCTGCTGCAACTGAGTTTGAGAAGTCATTTGATCAAAAGCTTAATGAGATAGCCAGATTGAAGCACATAACTGTGATTCAAATGGGAACTATATCATTTAAGAATGATCAAATCAAGAGTCTGGAGATTAATCTTCAGAAGGACAAGGACTTAGTTGCTAGGTTTTCTAAACCTAAGTCAGTTCTACCTTTAATTGATGAATTTATTCATCACAAAGGCAAGGCTGGACTGGGTTTTACAAGACCTGCAAGGACTGTTCAGTCCAAGTCCAAGTCCAAGGGCAAAGCCCCAACACTCAACAAGCCAGCTGTGGATAAAACAGCTAAGACTGTACCTAAGCAAAGGTACAATAAGTTTGAGTGTTGGTGTTGTGGCAAGGTTGGCCACTTTGCAATGGACTGTTGGCACAATGTAAGTGCCAAAGTGAGTAGCAAATTGCCTGTTGGAAAACCAGCAGGTAGCTTTGTCAAGATGCAAACTAACAAATACCAAGGACCCAAGAATACTTTGGGTTATAAGGTTCATTAATCTGTTTTGCAGGTGAGTCCAAGTTGTCATGCCCCAATATGGTACTTGGACAGTGGATGTTCCAGACATATGACTGGAACAAAGGGATTACTAAGGGACTACATTCCAATCAAAGATGGTCCAAAAGTCACCTTTGGTGGTTCTGAAAAAGGAATCATTAAAGGATTTGGTAACATTTCTAGTAACTTAGTTACCATTACTCAAGTGGCTTATGTTAAAGGGTTGAAACACAACCTAATAAGTATAAGTCAATTAAGTGATGTAGGATATGACATCTCATTTGTTAAGAATGGTTGTCATATCAAGAGGTCAACTGATCAAGAGATCATTTTGACTGGCTATAGAAAGAGGAATGTCTACTACCTAGACATTATGTAACAGCCCAAAGTTCTGAAACAGGCAAATTTGGGTGACACGGCCTGGGACACGGGCGTGTCCCAGGGCGTGTCAGGTGACACGGCCTGCGACACGGGCGTGTCGCAGGGCGTGTCGGGTTGTGTCGACGATTGGGCTTTGTCTCGACGATTTTTTTTGGTCTCGACGATTCGTCGAGAGGAGGCACACGGCCCAGGACACGGGCGTGTCCAAGGCCGTGTCGCATGCTCGACGATTTTTACTCGACGATCGTCGAGTGTCGAGAAGTGTGTGTCGCGTGTTGAACACGGCCTGTGACACGGGCGTGTCACAGGGCGTGTCAAATCAGGCGACGAACTCAGCCCGCCGAGAATTCGACAGGGCGTGTCTTTGTGCCGTGTCTGGGCACACGACCTGGGACACGGGCGTGTCACAGGCCGTGTGAAGTCTCGGGATGATTTGGGATTTTTTCACCCAGGTACACGGCCACAGACACGGGCGTGTCTGAAGGCGTGTTGGTGACACGGCCCATGACACGGGCGTGTCCCGTGGGCATGTCACTGGTTTGGATAAGTTGGTTGACCACCGCTTGAGGCACACGGCCAGGCACACGGCCGTGTTCGAGGCCGTGTCGTGTCAAAATGTGTGTTTTTGGCAGAATCGTGGCCGTCCATTTCTTCAGTCTGGATCCAAGGGCTGAAAGCTCTTCTTCTTTTTCCTTAAGGGCCGAATTCAGAAAAGAATCCTCACTTTGAATTGGCCTTCATCTTTCTTCAAGAGAGAGAGAAAGAGAGAGAGAAAGGAGGAGGAAGAAGGGAAGGGGGCTGCTGTTGGTGGTGCTGCGGTTTACCGGCGAGAGATCCGAAGCCAGCGTTGCGGAGGAAACGCTCTTGCGAGTCTTGCAAGCAAGCTTTCAAGCCATGGCACCGAAGCGATCGTCAAGGGTAACGACTTTTCTTCCTAGCCATGTGAAGGCTTCTGTTTTGGCATATCTTTTGATTCCCCCACCAAGAGGTGGCTGCTTTTGGGAGTCATTTGGGTGGATGCTTTAAATCCCCTTGGTATTGCATATAGATCCGGAAATGAGTACGGAATAGGCATGCTGTGTGAAGCCCATCTGGACAGGTTGGTCTGGATTGGTGATGTTGCATACGAACCGGAGAAGACTCCGTGATAAACGTGTAGTGTAAGGAGTCTATGGGTTATGCCTGCGAAAAGGAGTAGCAGGAAGTACTGGGGTGGTAGTCCAGGAAAATAGTCTTGTGGTGGTTTTGTGTCCAACCTGTGGTTGAGGCACAGGAAGTACTGGTGGGACCAGGAAAGGCCCTTTTTGTGATGCTTGATGTCATAGGGTGTCCACCTGTGAAGCGAGTCACAGGAAGTACTGGTGTGCCCAGGAAAGACCCCTGACATTTGTGCTTATACGGTGTCCACCTGTGGAGAGAATCACAGGAAGTACTGGTGCGCCCAGGAAAGACCCGTTGTTGCTGTGAGGAAATGGGTATAGTGACATACCCAGGCTTGAATGCCAGGAACAGGATTGGTGAGACCGACCCGCGCCTTTGATATAGCCGTGAGTACGCTGTACTCGGAGAAGGCAAGGCGATTTGAGCAACGGGGGGTGGAGGATCCGACCTGCGCTATGTCCGTCCGACGTGAGACCAAAAAGTGCGGTCTGTTGGAGCGCATAGCAAGAGTCTTCGGCCTGCGCGCCATGACACAAAAGGGGGGCTACGGGCCATCCCGGTGTCCGAGGACTAACTCCGGCTGCACGCCATGGAGTAAATGCTCAAGAGTGTTACCGTTGGGTGATAACCCTGATACGGTGGTGGGCAAGAGGTTGCCAGAATACCAAGAATGTGCCCTGAGTGCACGGACCGTTGGGCCGGGCGGCGAACGGTTGTGATGGCTTGTGTGCGTGAAAGCACCTTTGATGATCTAGCTTGCCATACTTGTGCTATGATATGCCTGCAGGGAAAATACCGCTGCCCCGAGAGGAGGGGTAGGGTCGTTATAATTTGGTCAGCTGAACGCTGACCGTTGCTTTTGTTTGCCACCGTTGGGTGGATTGTCCTTGCACAGGTGCTGGAGAGCCGAGCGGGTCGCATAGAGGTTGATGCTCCTGCTGGTGTTGCTGCTGCTGCTGCTAGCCCTCGAAGGCTAATGTTCTTTTGAGTGTTTTCTTTTGTGGCCGGCCTGCGCGCCAATTTGTTTAGGCCACTGCATGAAAGCCCTGTAAGGCCATAAGGCCAATACTTTATACACGTTGTAAGACATTCCTATCTATATATAAAATGTGGAGTTTATATTTGGACATTCATGAGGAGTTCAAGTAGTTTAGGCTTCCGCTAGAATGCTTGTGATAGGTGCGATGCGCTACTCTGGTATCATCCTGTACCTTCACCGACTGTTTGGTGGTATATCCTGTGGGGCCCCGGCCGGACCTTCTAGAATATATCATATGAACGGATGGGGTTGTTACATTTTTTGGTATCGGTTGTCTTGGTCTTTCCCTCTCGCAGTCGTGGCCGACTTCTTTTGTGGGGTGGCGAGCACGTGGTTGTGCACACCAAAGTCTACGATTGAACTCCTGAATGTCCATGATAGGAATGCATTTTGTATGTTTGAGGAACCTGCGTGTTCCTATTTTGTGTTGTTTGCTTGGGTACGACCGCTAATGTGTGTGTCTTGTCCACCTTTAGGTGACTCGGAGTGGAGCTGGGCAGTCTGAGCCCCAGCGTTCTGATGAAAGTACGGCACCAGCCGCGGTGCCTACACCTCCACCGTCTGCGGAACATGTCCGTTTAGTTGCGGAGGCCTTGTTTACCATGATCCAAGGCCAGCCACTTAGGCAGGAGCAAGCGGCTGTGGGGCCAGAACAGGTGGCGGCAAGGCCTAAACCTGTCGTGGATGTGGTACCTCGAGCGGCCGAGAAGCAGCTAACGCGGTTTATGAGTTTCCATCCGCCTACGTTCTCGGGAGCGGGAACCCCGACGCAGGCTGAGGATTGGTTATCGCGCGTCAAGCGAGTGCTGACGGCGATAGGAACGGCGGAGCATCAGAAAGTTACCTTAGCCACCTTCTTGCTTGAAGGATAAGCTCGGTTATGGTGGGATGAGATGGAGTTGCATCATTTGGCGGGTCGTCCGTTAACCCACGTGTCGATGGAAGAATTCTCCTGGCTCTTCCTTGCGAAGCACCTTCCTGTGGCTCAACGGATAGCCATGGAAAATGAATTCCAACGGTTGACTCAAGGTGATGGCAGTGTTGACGCGTACCTGCATGAGTTTACTCGCTTGGGGCGGTATGCGGGTTCGATTTTTGCTGATGAGCAGAGGAAGACTAATCGGTTCTATGAAGGACTGAGGGACGAGTTGAGGTTCCTTGTGTCTAGTTCGGTGAACCAGGGTTTCCAAGCGTTGGTTGACACTGCGACCGCGTTGGAAAAAGATATGAAGAGGGTGCAAGGGAAGAGAGCGTTGGTGATGACGCAACCGGAGTGGAAGGCGCCCCGATCTGGAAAATCGTTTTATAAGAAGAGATGGGGTAAGAGGTCCAAGCCGAGTGGACAAGCTCCTTCATCAGTTGCAACGGGAGCAACATCAGGGGCAACCTCCAAGCCAGAAACTCGTACCTGCTTCAATTGTGGTAGGATGGGGCACATTGCGCGAGATTGCCGGATGCCGCCAAAGAGTGAAAAGAAGGCGGGAGCATCTTATGCGGAGAAAGGAAAAGCGGTGGTGGATTCCTCTGCCTCGCAAGCGCAACCCCGGGTCTACAATCTTGGCCTGCAGGAGGCCATCAAGCAGAGTGACGTGGTCACAGGTATGAGTTTAGTTTTGCTTATGCTAATATTTGTATGCTTAGCTTAGTACCCCTACATTTGTGGTTTGTGTGTGTGACCTGTTTGTCATAGGCTTTGTGATGATTCGGGACACGCTGGCGCGAGCACTGTTTGATACAGGTGCATCGCATTCTTTTCTGTCTAGTGAATTTCTTACGCGGCTTGGGATACCCAGTCGTGCAAAGGCAGATAGCGTCAGAGTGGTGTTGCCGAATGGTTGTTGGATGCTTGCGGATCAAGCTTGCGATGTGGCGGTTCAAGTAGGAAGTCGGGATTTTTGTTTAACCGCATTTGTTTTGCCAATTTCGGAATTCGATGTGATTTTTGGGATGGATTGGCTTGCGGAGCAGCATGCTATGATCGATTGCCAGTCCAAAGAAATCACGTTGGGCCAGAATACCGAACAGGAGACCAAGTTCGCGGGTATGCGAGGAGTAGGCGGGACGTTGATGTCTGCACTCCAGGTAGTCAAAGCTGTTCGGAAGGGTGCGGAGTGTTACTTTGCACTAATTCAGGCTGTTGAGCCTAAGGCCACTTTGTGCGAGGTTCCGATTGTGGCAGAATTTGCTGATATGTTTCCCGCAGATCTCCCTGGGCTACCACCCCAGCGGGAGATTGACTTCACAATTGAGTTGGTGCCAGGTGCGAAACCAGTGGCCCGTTCGCCATATCGCGTTGCGCCTAAAGAGATGGCTGAGTTGAAGGTTCAACTACAAGAAATGTTAGAGCAAGGCTATATCCGCCCAAGTATGTCACCTTGGAGCGCGCCTGTGCTTTTTGTAACGAAGAAAGATGGTGGGTTACGGTTGTGTATAGACTACCGTGAATTGAATAAGCTGACTGAGAAGAATAAGTATCCGATACCTCGGATTGATGAATTATTTGATCAGCTAGTGGGCTCGACCGTCTATTCAAAGTTGGACCTGAAGTCTGGTTATTACCAGTTAAGGATTCGGGAAGGTGACATTCCCAAAACCGCATTTGGAACGCGTTATGGGCACTATGAGTTCACAGTCATGCCCTTTGGATTGTGTAATGCGCCCTCGGTGTTTATGGATTTGATGCACCGTATTTTTCGTGAGTACCTGGATCTGTTTGTGATAGTGTTCATTGATGATATCCTGGTGTACTCGAAGTCCAAAGCGGAGCATGAGATTCATTTGCGGTTAGTGTTGAATACGTTGAGGCAAAATCAGCTTTATGTCAAGTTCTCGAAGTGCGAGTTTTGGCTATCGTCAGTGGCATTTTTGGGCCATGTGGTGAGTGGAGCGGGCATTGCAGTGGATCCAGCGAAGATAAGAGCCATACAAGATTGGCCAATACTGTCTTCCGTGGCCGAAGTTAGGAGTTTCCTTGGACTTGCGGGCTATTATAGAAGATTTGTGGAAAACTTCTCGCGAATCGCTTTGCCGCTAACCACACTGACGCGAAAAGATCAGAAGTTCATTTGGATGCCAGAGTGCGCACGAGCTTTTGAAGAGCTGAAGGTTCGGTTGACCACGGCGCCGGTGTTGTCTTCGCCATGTGGAACCGATGGGTTTGTAATATATAGTGATGCCTCAGGGAGCGGCTTAGGCTGCGTTCTTCTGCAGAGCGGAAAGGTGATTGCTTATGCCTCACGCCAGCTGAAGGTGCACGAGCGGAACTATCCCGTCCATGATTTGGAATTAGCAGCGGTGATTTTTGCACTGAAGCTGTGGCGACACTACCTTTATGGTGTGAAGGTGGAGATCTATACTGATCATAAGAGCCTTAAGTATCTGTTGGAGCAGAAAGAGTTGAACATGCGACAACGAAGGTGGTTGGAGTTCCTTGGGGACTACACTTTCGAGATTCATTATACACCTGGGAAGGGGAATGTTGTCGCGGATGCCTTGAGTCGGCGAGTTCCGGCTAGAGCGAATTGGTTACAAAGGCATGATGAACGTCTGATCCAGGAGTTGGAGGCCTTGGAGATCTCTTGTGTTGACAAAAATTCCACTGACATTGCGTGTTTGAACTGGACCGAGGTGCAATGTGACCTTGCGGACCGAGTTCGATGGGCAACGGAGTTGGATGAAGATCTCTTGCGCTATGGGAATGAAGGGCCAGAGGGCAAATTCACCTGGATTGACGGTCTGTTGCGAAAAGAAGGCCGATTGTGCGTCCCAAATGTGGGGAAACTGAGGGAAGAACTGATGTATGAAGCACATTATACGAAGTATTCCATTCACCCCGGGAGCACAAAGATGTTCAACGATATGCAAAAGCTCTTTTGGTGGCCAGGGCTTAAGAAAGATGTTGCCCTTTATGTAGCCAAATGTCAAACATGTGCGATGGTGAAGGCGGAATGCCAAAAGCCGGGCGGTTATTTGAAGTCACTGTCGATCCCATTATGGAAATTTGATGATATTTCCATGGATTTTGTGCATGGATTGCCAAGATCGCAGCGAGGAAATGATTCCATTTGGGTGATAGTTGACCGGCTAACAAAAGTAGCACATTTTCTCCCAAACAGGCGGGATGATTCGGTTGAAAGTTTGGCAAAGTTATATGTTGATCAAATTGTGCGTCTTCACGGTGTTCCTTGAAGCATCGTAAGTGATCGAGATGGGCGATTCACGTCAAATGATTGGAGACTAGTTCACCGACTGTTGGGCACGAAATTGACCTTCAGCACGGCCTTTCATCCCCAAACGGATGGCCAAACTGAACGTACCAACAGAACAATGGAGGACATGCTCCGAATGTGCGCCCTTGACTTCGGAAAGAAATGGGAAGATCATCTCTATATGGTCGAGTTTGCATATAATAACAGCTACCAGGCAAGTATTGGGATGGCACCATATGAAGCCCTATATGGCAGGAAATGTCGTACTCCCTTGGCTTGGGTAGAAGCGGGTGAAGCCCGGGTTGTTAACCCAAATGAGGTGGATGAAGCAAACTCAACCATTCGGACTATTCGAGAGAGATTGCTAGTTGCTCAAGATCGACAAGCGAAGTACTACAACGCCAAGCACCGGAACGTTGAATTTGCGGTTGGCGATTGGGTCTACTTGAAGATCAAGCCATTCAAAGGTGTCTCCAGGATTCGACAATTGAAAAAGTTGAGTCCAAGGTATTTGGGTCCCTTTGAAGTGGTTGAGCGAATTGGCGAAGCAGCTTATCGGCTCGCTCTGTCGACGGACTTGGGTGGGTTACATGATGTCTTTCACATCTCGGTGATGCGGAAAGCCGTGAAAGATCCAGCTCAAGTGATCGCGGATGATCGTGTGCCGGTGGAGTATGGGCTAACAACGAGAGTTAGACCCATTCGGATCGAAGATCGAGCCGAGAAATAGTTGCGGAACAAGACGGTCGGTATGGTGAAAGTCCGGTGGGACAACTGCGGCCGTGAAGAGTTGACGTGGGAACGCGAGCAGATCATGCGAGAAGAGTTCCCTGAGTTGTTTCTGTAATTGGTAGCGAGACTGTTGTAACATAAACATTGAGATATTGTTACATTTTTCTTGCTGTCTTTTTTGT
Organism: Platanthera guangdongensis; assembly: GCA_039583875.1. Taxonomy (NCBI): domain Eukaryota; kingdom Viridiplantae; phylum Streptophyta; class Magnoliopsida; order Asparagales; family Orchidaceae; genus Platanthera; species Platanthera guangdongensis. Next base: position 177,963,200 of record CM077152.1, on the reverse strand, counting down.
TACTTTCCTGTCTCTGAATTTCGAGGACGAAATTGTTGTGTAGGAGGGGAGGATTGTAACAGCCCAAAGTTCTGAAACAGGCAAATTTGGGTGACACGGCCTGGGACACGGGCGTATCCCAGGGCGTGTCAGGTGACACGGCCTGCGACACGGGCATGTCGCAGGGCGTGTCGGGTTGTGTCGACGATTGGGCTTTGTCTCGACGATTTTTTTTGGTCTCGACGATTCGTCGAGAGGAGGCACACGGCCCAGGACACGGGCGTGTCCAAGGCCGTGTCGCATGCTCGACGATTTTTACTCGACGATCGTCGAGTGTCGAGAAGTGCGTGTCGCGTGTTGAACACGGCCTGTGACACGGGCGTGTCACAGGGCGTGTCAAATCAGGCGACGAACTCAGCCCGCCGAGAATTCGACAGGGCGTGTCTTTGTGCTGTGTCTGGGCACACGGCCTGGGACACGGGCGTGTCACAGGCCGTGTGAAGTCTCGGGATGATTTGGGATTTTTTCACCCAGGTACACGGCCACAGACACGGGCGTGTCTGAAGGCGTGTTGGTGACACGGCCCATGACACGGGCGTGTCCCGTGGGCGTGTCACTGGTTTGGATAAGTCGGTTGACCACCGCTTGAGGCACACGGCCAGGCACACGGCCGTGTTCGAGGCCGTGTCGGGTCAAAATGTGTGTTTTTGGCAGAATCGTGGTCGTCCATTTCTTCAGTCTGGATCCAAGGGCTGAAAGCTCTTCTTCTTTTTCCTTAAGGGCCGAATTCAGAAAAGAATCCTCACTTTGAATTGGCCTTCATCTTTCTTCAAGAGAGAGAGAAAGAGAGAGAGAAAGGAGGAGGAAGAAGGGAAGGGGGCTGCTGTTGGTGGTGCTGCGGTTTACCGGCGAGAGATCCGAAGCCAGCGTTGCGGAGGAAACGCTCTTGCGAGTCTTGCAAGCAAGCTTTCAAGCCATGGCACCGAAGCGATCGTCAAGGGTAACGACTTTTCTTCCTAGCCATGTGAAGGCTTCTGTTTTGGCATATCTTTTGATTCCCCCACCAAGAGGTGGCTGCTTTTGGGAGTCATTTGGGTGGATGCTTGAAATCCCCTTGGTATTGCATATAGATCCGGAAATGAGTACGGAATAGGCATGCTGTGTGAAGCCCATCTGGACAGGTTGGTCTGGATTGGTGATGTTGCATACGAACCGGAGAAGACTCCGTGATAAACGTGTAGTGTAAGGAGTCTATGGGTTATGCCTGCGAAAAGGAGTAGCAGGAAGTACTGGGGTGGTAGTCCAGGAAAATAGCCTTGTGGTGGTTTTGGGTCCAACATGTGGTTGAGGCACAGGAAGTACTGGTGGGACCAGGAAAGGCCCTTTTTGTGATGCTTGATGTCATAGGGTGTCCACCTGTGAAGCGAGTCACAGGAAGTACTGGTGTGCCCAGGAAAGACCCCTGACATTTGTGCTTATGCGGTGTCCACCTGTGGAGAGAATCACAGGAAGTACTGGTGCGCCCAGGAAAGACCCGTTGTTGCTGTGAGGAAATGGGTATAGTGGCATACCCAGGCTTGAATGCCAGGAACAGGATTGGTGAGACCGACCCGCGCCTTTGATATAGCCGTGAGTACGCTGTACTCGGAGAAGGCAAGGCGATTTGAGCAACGGGGGGTGGAGGATCCGACCTGCGCTATGTCCGTCCGACGTGAGACCAAAAAGTGCGGTCTGTTGGAGCGCATAGCAAGAGTCTTCGGCCTGCGCGCCATGACACAAAAGGGGGGCTACGGGCCATCCCGGTGTCCGAGGACTAACTCCGGCTGCACGCCATGGAGTAAATGCTCAAGAGTGTTACCGTTGGGTGATAACCCTGATACGGTGGTGGGCAAGAGGTTGCCAGAACACCAAGAATGTGCCCTGAGTGCATGGACCGTTGGGCCGGGCGGCGAACGGTTGTGATGGCTTGTGTGCGTGAAAGCACCTTTGATGATCTAGCTTGCCATACTTGTGCTATGATATGCCTGCAGGGAAAATACCGCTGCCCCGAGAGGAGGGGTAGGGTCGTTATAATTTGGTCAGCTGAACGCTGACCGTTGCTTTTGTTTGCCACCGTTGGGTGGATTGTCCTTGCACAGGTGCTGGAGAGCCGAGCGGGTCGCATAGAGGTTGATGCTCCTGCTGGTGTTGTTGCTGCTGCTGCTAGCCCTCGAAGGCTAATGTTCTTTTGAGTGTTTTCTTTTGTGGCCGGCCTGCGCGCCAATTTGTTTAGTCCACTGCATGAAAGCCCTGTAAGGCCATAAGGCCAATACTTTATACACGTTGTAAGACATTCCTATCTATATATAAAATGTGGAGTTTATATTTGGACATTCATGAGGAGTTCAAGTAGTTTAGGCTTCCGCTAGAATGCTTGTGATAGGTGCGATGCGCTACTCTGGGGTTGTTACACATTATGTGTGAGACCAATGGTTCTCAAGTGTGTCTTGTAGCTGATGAGACAGTCTCTCATTATGTCAAATGGCACAAGAGGCTAGCTCATCTAAATTACAAGACAATTGGGAAACTCTTTAGCCAAGAGTTAGTGAGGAATGGTCCTCAAGTTAAGTGTGTTAAAGATGGTATTTGCTCAGCTTGTCAAAAGGGCAAGCAGACTAGATCCACCTTTAGAAGCATAGAAAACAAAGATGTTGTGAGGTGTTTATACCTCTTGCATATGGATCTCTTTGGTCCAATGCCAGTTCACAGCCTAGGTAGGAAGGTCTATACCTTTATAGTTGTAGATGACTACTCAAGGTTTTCCTGGGTATTCTTCTTAAGACAGAAATCTGAAACACCCAATGTCTTCTATAACTTTGTTAGACAAATTCAGAATGAACTAAATAGTACAGTGGTCAAAATAAGAAGTGACCATGGTACTGAGTTTCAGTCTGATAGCATGACAAAACTATGTGAAGACTTTGGGATATTTCAAGAATTTTCTTCACCTAGAACACCTCAGCAAAATGGCATTGCTGAGAGGAAGAATAGAACTTTGATTGAGGCTGGTAGGACCCTATTAAGTGATACATCACTACCAGAATACTTCTGGGCTGAAGCAGTCAATACTGCATGCCATGTTATTAATAGGGCTACCATAACTAAAGGCCTCAACAAGACCCCCTATGAGGTTGTAAAGGGCAGGATACCAAACCTATCCTACTTCAGGATCTTTGGTTGTAAGTGCTTCATACTTAACAATGGAAAGTCTTACTTGACTAAGTTTACTGCCAAGTCCCAAGAGGGAATTTTTATTGGGTACAGCAACAACAGTAAGGTTTATAGAGTCTACAACTTGTCAACTCAAGTTGTAGAAGAAACTATATATGTAGTATTTGATGAGACTAAACTTATTAACAATGAGTTGTCTAGTAGTGTATGCAGCCCCACAGGTTTAACAAAGAAGATGGACAAGCTCACTCTAGAAGAAGAATCTACTGCAAGACTGCAAGTAGAAGACAGTGGATGTTGTCCAGGGGGAGTACTACATGTACCAAATGCAGAAGAAGTACAAGGAGTACAGCAAGATGATGAAACTGAAGAGGTTCAACCAGAAGTCAGGATGCCTCCAGCCAATAGGCATCTTAGAGATCATCCAGTAGAGCAGATTATTGGAGATCCAAGATAAGGGGTACAAACAAGGAGCAGAAACCTGAATGTAGCAGTCTACTCCAGCTTTCTATCCCAAGTTGAACCTAAGAAGTTTGAAGAAGTCATCAAAGACCCTCTTTGGATTGAGGCTATGCAAGAAGAACTCAATCAATTCAAGAGATGCAAGGTCTGGGAACTTGTTCCTAAACCTAAAGACCACAATATAATTGGAACCAAGTGGATCTATAGGAACAAGATGGATGAACAAGGAGACATCATTAAGAACAAAGCAAGACTGGTTGCTAAAGGATATAGGCAGGAAGAAGGTATTGATTTTGATCAAACCTTTGCTCCAGTAGCCAGACTGGAAGCCATAAGGATGTTCCTGGCCTATGCAACCTATCAAGGATTCAAAGTTTACCAAATGGATGTCAAGTTAGCATTTCTAAATGGTAATCTTAAAGAAGAAGTCTATGTGGAACAATCCTCAGGTTTTGTTGATTCAACTCTACCTAATCATGTCTATAGACTTAGGAAAGCTTTATATGGGTTAAAGCAAGCCCCTGGGGCTTGGTATGAAACCCTATCTAGTTTCCTCATTGAGAACAAGTTCTCAAGGGGGAAAATAGATAAGACTCTATTCCTTAGGGAATCTAGAGGCAAAGTAATACTAGTCCCAATATATGTAGATGACATTATATTTGGGTCTACTGAAAGTAGCCTTTGCAAAAAGTTTGCAAAGCTAATGCAAGGTCAATTTGAGATGAGTAGTATGGGAGAGATAAAGTTCTTCTTGGGTCTCCAAGTAAGACAGACTGAGAGTGGTTTATCCATATGCCAGTCCAAGTTCACCCTAGAACTCATAAGGAAGTATGGTATGGATTCATCCAGCACCATGAAGACTCCTATGGGGTCAAGTATGTCTCTTAGCAAGGATGATGCAGGGAAGCCTGTAGATGAAACCTTGTATAGAGGGATAGTTGGCTCCCTATTATACTTGACTGCAAGTAGACCAGATATCATGTATGCTACATGTGTCTGTGCAAGGTATCAAGCCTGCCCTAAAGAGTCTCATTTGACTGCAGCCAAGAGAATATTGAGATATCTAAAGGGCACTCCTTATCTAGGCCTCTGGTACCCTAGGAATGGGGATTTTGATCTAACAGGTTATTCAGATACAGACTTTGCAGGATGCAAAGAAGACAGAAAAAGCACTACTGGAACCTGTCAATTCCTAGGTGGAAGACTGATTTCTTGGAGTAGCAAAAAGCAAACAAGTGTGGCTATCTCCACTGCAGAATCAGAGTATGTGGCTGCAGGAAGTTGCTGTGCTCAACTTCTGTGGATACAACATCAGCTTGAGGACTATGGATTTCAGGTAAGTAGAACTCCACTATTTTGTGATTCTACTAGTGCTATTTTAATAGCCAATAATCCTGTATCTCATAGTAGAACAAAACATATTGAAATTAAATATCATTTTCTTAGGGAGCATGTAGAAAGAGAAGATATTTTACTTGAATATGTTAAAACAGATGAACAACTAGCTGATATGTATACTAAGCCCCTAGAAGAAGCTAAGTTCAATAGGTTTAAGATTGAACTAGGAATGATAAACTTAGAGTAAGTTTATAGTATTGAAATTGGTTAAGTAAAAAGTTGTCGACACATAGAGATTTCTGTGTCGACACAGATAGTAGGCGTCGACACTTCAGGAAAAAGGTGTCGACACATCTAGGAAGTTAGTGTCGACACTTCAGAATATTAGTGTCGACACATGACATGTAGGTGTCGACACATCCAATGTGGTGTCGACACTTAGTATTTACTCAGAATTGTCTAAGTAAAGTCTTGATTATGTGTCGAGTTATGTAGTGTCGACACATAAACAAGTGTCGACACATAAAATCTGTTGACTAAACTTGTGTCGACACATATGTGTCGAGACATTATAAGTCTGTGTCGACACTTATTGTCAGTGTCGACACAATTTAAGTTGGTTGCCCGCCTTTTCATCTTCAAAATTAGAAAGGTATAAATAGGGTTTTGTCTTAGTTTGTCGACACGCTTTCAAAGTTTCGAGATCAACCCTAATGGCGCCAAAGCTTGAGGAGAACGTCAATGAGGGCTACGAGCTGGTGCGAAATGCTTTTGATGATGCCGACCAAGACATCAAGACTGTGGTAATCCTAGTCGCCGACTCAGGGTTAGAATATCTTGTCTCAGAGCCAACGAAAATTTGGAAGAAAGAGGTACTGGAATTCATCAATGGAGCTAAGGTAGATGAAACTGGATTCAAGATAAAATCCAAGGTTCATGGTGAGAAGGTGAAGGTCTCACCTAAGAGCTTGAGGAAGATTCTACAGCTACCCAGAACTAAGGAAGAGGATGAAGTAACTGCTTCAAAGACCAGGGAAGCTCTAACATGGTGTGGTCTAGATTCTACAATGAAAATAGGATCTGTGTTTAACAGGAAGGGAATGAACAGTCAGGGGAAATTCCTGTCTGAAATTGTTGGGAAAGTCATATTGAGCAAGCCAGGAGGGCATGATTGGGTATCTGCCTACATGTTCAGCATTATGACCAGAATTATCTTCACTCTGAACACTGACTGGTCTGTTGTGATATTTGAGAAAATCAAGGAAAGTCTGAAGAAGCCCAATCTGGGCAGGATCATAAGTCCATACCTAGCTGGTACCATACCAGAGGTTATGCAACAAGCTGCTGGAAGCAAAATCAACCACATGAGGAAGATGGATTTAAGAATATTTTCCAGATGGGACAGGGTGTTGTCTAAGGAGATGCCAACCCCTGAGAAGATAGTTCCTGAGAAAGTATCACCCCCCCAAGAAGAAGAGGAAAACTGCTCCAATGGCACAGGTTTCCACTAGCAGTTCTGACAGTGAAGAACAAGTGGTCTTCACACCTGATGAAGAAGACACAGGAACTGCTGTGAAGTCTCCAGCACAACAAGTGGATGCTAAAATCCAGGGGGAGCTACCACAAGCTAGCCCCATACATAAAGATCACATTCAGGGGGAGCCACTAGTTGTGGAAGAACCCACTCCTCTTGAAAGTGAGCAAGCTACAACCACAATTCTAGAGGTAATTACTGAGCTTAATGCTTTGGTTTTTCCTATAGAAAATACTGATTTGTCTGATGTTTATCAGCAACCATAGCCTGCTAGTCAAGTCCTTGATGTTGTCATGAAAGACACATCTGCTGCAGCTCAATTTGTTTCTGATCCAGTGGTTGAAGAGCCAAGAGTTTCTCCAGCTCATTCTCCAC